>CM053625.1:140142079-140185202 GCA_028646595.1 Phalanger gymnotis | reverse complement strand
AAAAAGGGGGGATGATAGAAGAGAGGGCAGATGGGGGTAGAGGTAATCCAAAACAGACACTTTCAAAAAGGGACACGGTCAAGGGAGAAAATTCAATAAAGGGGGATAGGTTAGGAAGAAGCAAAGTATAGTTAGTCTTTCACAACATGAGTGTTGTGGAAGGGTTATACATAATGATACACATGTGGCCCATGTTGAGTTGCTGGACTTCTTAGGGAGGGTAGGTGAGAAGGGAAGAGGGGAGAGAATTTGGAACTCAAGTTTTAAAAAATAAGATGTACAAAAACAAAAAAGTTTTTGCATGCAACTAGAAAATAAGATACACAGGTAATGGGGCATACAAATTTATCTTGCCCCACAAGAAAGAAAGGGAAAAGGCAATGGGAGGGGAGTAGGGTGACAGAAGGGAGGGCTGACTGGGGAACAGGGCAACCAGAATATACACCATCTTGGAGTGGGGGGGGGAGGGTAGAAATGGGAAGAAAATTTGTAATTCAAACTCCTGTGAAAATCAATGCTGAAAACTAAATATATTAAATAATGAAAAAGTTAAAACAAAAAAATGTATCTGAATAAGAGCTCCCATCTCCCTTCTTTTCCTCTTCTAGAAAGCTGTCCCTTATCATAAAGAATTATATGGAATCCTTGTACTCATTTTGTATATATTTATATATGTACATGTTGTCTCCTCCACTATAATGTAAGCTTCTTGAGTGCACAGGCTGTTTGTACTTTTGCCTTCATAGCTGCAGGCATGGTTCCTGGCAGAAAGTGAGTGCTTAATATAGTTTTGTTTATTGATTGGTTGGAAATAACTCGGAATTTTATTCAAAATCACAGATTGTTACAGTTGAAAGGAACTTCAGAGGTATCTACTCCAACCCTATGCTCAAATAAGAATCCCCACTACAATATACCCCACAAATAGTGATCCAACCTTTGAAAGTCCTCTAGTAATTCAGAGCAGTACTGTCTATGGCAACCCATTCTAGTTCTGAATAGCACATGTTGTTAGCCAACCTAAATATGCTGTCTTATCATTTCCACCCATTGGTCCTAGTTCTGCTCTCTGGGGCCAAGCAGTTCTCATTTCATGATAAATCTCTCTTCCTCAATAAACATCCCTAGTCCCATTAGCTAATCAATCCCTCCTTTTATGAAATGATCTTTAAGTGACCATCTTGGTGACCCTTTGCTACATATGTTCCAGCTTATCAGTATCTTTACCACAGTACGGCACCCAGTATTAAGAATAGTATTCCAAGTGTGGTCTGACCAGGACACAATACTGTGGGACTATCACCCCTATGGTCCCCAGACTAAAAAGGTGATATTGCAGATGGAGACTGCCATGTCAAAATGGTGGTGTATACTGATCTTAACATCCAGTAAAACCCCAAGTTTTTTGCCAAACCACCAGTGTGAAATAGAAGGTAAGATGCAGAAGACCTCAATTTGGAACCTGATTCTTTTATTTACTTACCTGTGCAGGATTGAGAAAATAACTTAATCCTTCCAAGCCTTGGTTTTCCTCTTTTTAATCCCTATATCCTCTTAGAACTGTCCTATTGATGATGAATGTTAGAACGCTACTAACTATTGTATCAGGCACACATGATGGCTTGAGGTTATAGTTAACCCACCTTTGGTCTATCCATTTCCATTGCCAATTAATGGTACCTTATATTTGATAAGGCAGTGACTGCTGTAGGCAGTGATTTAAGAGCATATGATCTTTGCCCTCCAAAATCTTACACCTAGGAAAGCGAAGGCTGACTCAGAAGTGGAGAAAAATGTGCATGTGATGGAATAAAACCATCGACCAGAAACTCAAATCAATAGTGAAGGCAATTACATTATGTAGTGTCTAGGATAAGAGCATTTTTAGAGAATGGAGGGTGTGAGGTGGGAACAGGCTCAAGAGTATTTATATTGTTAACTCTCAGGTTAGTCCAGGAGTGCTTCATGGAGACGACAGTTGAGGAGCTTTTTGAATATTGAAAGATCATTGTTTGGGAGGAGAAATAGGAGACTGTGACTTTGGGTACCTACTGAGGTTTCGGAGAAGTCACAGAGTAGGGACTATCCCCACTGGATAATCAAGAATGGAATTATTTTGAAGAGAATGGAGGGGTCAGTCATATATGAGGTACACTGCAATACCCCTGTGTCATAGAAAGGGACATATTGTTTTGTGTTTCTTTCATACCTCATGACTATGCTCTAGTGGATTCTGGACTTCCCCCCCACTCCCCACCCGCCCCCAATTCCCTACTCCTGTGCTTGTGCAAATGTTTGTGGAGCACACTGCAAGTGAATGATCTTTTTCAGGTTAAAGTGTGGCTTCGGCCATCTACTTGCTGCCACTGAAGCAGAGAGGAAGAAAACCCAACAACTTGAGTCCTATTCATGAGATGTTTTTCTTTTTTTTTTTCTTTTAAAATCACTTCTCTCATAGAAATAAACAGAATTCTTTGGGTTGTTATTTAAAAGGATAGCTTTTTAACCAACGAAATTGTAACCCATTATCTGTCACATTTTCCAAAGACACAAGGAAAACAGAGAAGAATATTTCTGCCCATATTACCCCTTTGGTACAGCAAGTAGCAATAACTGAGCCAATTGATTGGAAAATAAGGTTTCTAAATTCATGTTCAGTTTGGGCCTGTTCCTCTGTATCTTAATAGTCATTGATTTCCATAATAATTTTAAAAAACCACAACATAACATAGACTTTCAAGGAATGTTGAAACTCCAGAGACATAATAATATAAGGACCTTTAGTTTTTGGATTCCAATTAGTAACCTAGTCACAGGTCTGACATTAAAGAGATCATTCACTTTCAGTTTACCCAAAAGTCACCCCGCAAGTACAGAATGAGGGAGACATAGCTGCACAAGACTTCATGTGGGAAAGCCTTGGAAATTATAGTGGAATTCAAATTCAGTATGAATCAACAAAGTAGCATAGCAACGACAACAACAAAAATGCTAATGTCATCTTGGGCTATATTAAATAAGCATGGTGTTCAAGAATATAGGAGATGATAGTCCTTCAGTAACTTTCCCAGGTTTTACCACCTAAAATATTGTGTTCATTTACGGACACTGAATTTTTGGACAGATATTGATAAGCTGGAATTCTTTCAGAGAGTGACCAGTGTGGTAAGAAGACTAAAGATCATGCTATAAGAGGATTGCTTAAGGACCTAATGATGTATAGCCTAGAAAAATGAAAACTTAATGGTAATATTATAGTTTCTCTAAGAAAAAGAATCATTTTGATGAAGTATTAGGATTTTTCCTATTAGTCTTAGAGAATAGAACAAGAAGAAATGGATAGAAGTTACAAAATGGGAAGTTTGGTTCAATATAAGGAAATTATTTCCAGGAATTGGTGCTATCTATGAATGGCATCAACTCTCTTAGGAGGTAATGAGTCTTTTAAAAAATGTCTTTTTAAAAATGTCTCAATGTCTTGTAAATATATACACATACACATACATATATGTGCATATGATATGTATGCATATGCATATGTATGAATTAACATTTTTCTTTCCCGCTTATCTTCCATTGAAAACAGTAAAAAAAAAAAAAAAAAAAAAAAAAAAAAAGAAGAAAAGCCAGATTCTTGAAACAAACATGGATAGTCAAGCAAAACAAATTACCGTATTAACAATGCCCCCAAATCTGCCTTGTTTTGCTTCTTAAGCCCCTCTCTGTTAAATAGCATGTTTCATCATATGACCTCTGGAATTGTGGTTGGTCATTGAATTAGAGTTTTTAAGTCTTTTTAAATCATTTGGATTTATAATGCTGCTGCTACTGTGTAAATTGTCCTCTTGATCCTGCTTAGTTAATTCTGCATCAGTTCATACAAGTATCCCACCCCCCCCACCCAGGTTTCACTAAAACAGTATGCATCACTTCTTATGGCACAATAATATTATCTCACATTCATGCATCATAATTCATTTATCCATTCCTCAATTGATGGACACTCTTTTTGTTTCTAGTTCTTTGGCATTACAAAAGAGTTGTTATGGATATTTTTACATATGGGTACTTTTCCTTTTTATTTTTCATCTCTATGGGGAATAGGCCCAATAGTGATGTCACTGGACCAAAGACTATACATTACAATTTGGAGGGCATAGGTCCAAATTGCTTTTTGGAGTGACTGGACCAATCTTGTTCCAACAATACATTAAACAGTTCCTGTTTGCTTGGGGCTCCTCCAACAATTGTCATTTTCTTTTTTTTCAACTTTTCCAATATGCATATAGTGGAACCTTAGCTTTGTTCTAATTTGCGTTTTATGATTATTGGAGATTTGGAACATTTTAATATGGGCATCACTAGTTTGTGCCTTTTTAATTATATATTTATACATAATATATTTAATTTATTTAATTAATTTAATTATATTATATATATGTATATATATGTATATATATATGTATATATATATATATATGCTTTGACCCTCTATCACATTCAAGGTATTTAAGAGAAAGTTGAATGGTCATTTTATTGGAGATGTTGCAGAGGACTCTTGTAGTTATGGGGGTTGGATAGGGGCTTTTGAAGTCTTTTCCAACTTTATGATTTTATGTTTTTGAGGGATCATAAAACTAAAATGGCCCTGCAAGATCATCTATTTTATAGGTAAGGAAACTGAGGCTCAGAGAAATTAAGTGACTCATGTTATACCATCACAAAGTAGGAGGGTTGGAATTTGAACGTAGGTCCTTTGATTCCAAATCCATTATTCTCTCTCTACTATACCAAAATGGTTCTGCCATTAGTTTCTAATACTTTAAATAAATACACTTCAGTAGTTTATGTTACCTTAATTAATGGGTAAAACTTTTCTCCAATTATACCTTCTATTAGAAGCACCTATTCCATGGAACATTTACTATTCCATTTTGTCTTTATGCCACCATAAAAAGGAAGTAAATACTGGTGGTAAACACATCTTCTGTGAAGAACTCCCATTAGAAAATATGAAAATCTATATCCCATGCAATATTTGCGTTTTTTTAAGAAGCCAGTAAAACCTTTCCTGCTAAGTTTTAGTTTTATAGTGTGTGTTTTGTTCTCCTTGAAAGTACCTCATAAATCAATTGGACACATTTTGCTATAAAAGAAATATTTTATGTGTGAAGTACTTTCTTCAAGACTTTTCTATTTTATCAGGGGTTTGTAAAAGTGTGAAGTGACACGTGGGTATAATTGGTTGGCTATAGTCCCTAACTGTGAATGCTGTATATCTCTTCTTATGCAAAATTTATTTGAATGTCAGGCCTTTATTTGAACAGATTGGAAAAAAATGTCCTGAAAATATATTTCATGGAGAAGAATATGCTGTGCTTCTAATACTTTTTGCAAAACTTTGTAACCATGTATTGATGAGTTGCTGAAGTAAGCCAACCACAGAGTGTATTTGGAATGACAAATAGTATTGGCATATTTTATTATATTGACAGCACATCCAGGGGCCTCAAAGTAGAGATGTAATTTATTTTTTTAAACACAATACCTCAGAGGTCCAAAACAAATAATCATAATTGATAAAGGGATGGGATTTACTTAAAAATACCAATTCCATCAAACACATACTCTAAGTGCCACAAAACTGAGCTACTAATTTTTCCCTGAAGATGCTATAAACTTTTCTGCCCCTATACTACTTCACCTTATGCTGTTTCTTCCCTTAAAATTATGTTTTCCATTTCCCACAATCCCCCATTCTACCTTTTAAAATCCTATTTTAACCATTCAGCCAAACTCCTCAGGATTGAATATTTAAAACTAGACACACTAAACTTCAATCCTGGATATCACTAAAATGTATCATTTTCTCTTTTGATTCATTCTCATCCTTACTCCATCCCCCCACCACAGTTTAGTCTGAGAAATTGTCCAAATAGTTATTATTGTCGTTGTTCAGTCATACCCAATTCCTTGTTACCCTATATGGTGTTTTCTTGGAAAAGATACTGGAATGGTTTGCCTTTTCCTTCTCCAGTTCGTTTCACAGTTAAGGAAATGGAGGCAAATGGGATTAAGTGACTTGCCCAGGGTCACACAGCTCATAAATACCTGAGGCTGGATTTGAACTCAGGAAGATGGCCGCTGTACTACCTAGATATGCCCTCTCTAAATATAGTTTGTATATAACTTACGTCTAGGTTTCAGTAGCTCTGAGTAACAGGGTCTCCAGGTCTTGTAGAAGCACACAAAGTAAGAAAATATGTATCAGGTACCAAGCAGTCCACAGGAAATGCAGAAGATGCAGAGGACATAGAGGACTCCATAATCGATGTAGAAAATACAAAAGGACTCACAGTAGTCCATAAACAAATAATAGTTTAGCTGAAAATAATTATTTTGGCTCTTTGTCAAAATGGTCAAAGCAGCATGGATGTTTGAACACAGCGTTAGGAGACATAGGCCAATCTGAAGCAATTGTAAACTCTAGATATATAGGGAATATTGGCATATTTCAACTAGCTGACTTAAATCTGCTTTAAGGCATAGTGATATGTTAAAGCGTTATGGAAGGTGATTAGGAAGGGAGGGGTGCAACTATCATTTTGAGAGGAAAATCAATTTGCCTTTTGAATCCCAGTCACTGTGTCAAGTAGTTATTCTGACGGAATGGACAACCCAGTTCATTCTCCCAGAAAGCAATACACTAGTGTAGCACTCTGTTGGGATGATTTAAGCAGAAATTCATATTCCATTGACAGAAATTCTGATCTATTTTCAACATATCTTTAAATACCATTTCTTTCTTGCTCTCTAGACTTTGTATGGGAGGAAATTATTTTTTTTCCTGAGCATTTTTGAGTAGTTAGTGCTGAAAATCGAGGGTTCACATTTTTTTTTTGTTCATTTCCCAGTGGGCCTCACAAAATAAGCTAGAAATGAATCCTTATATAATAAACTCTCTGCTCACCTCAGGCAAAAGCATTCCTAGACTTTGGTGAATCTAAGCAGGTAAGACCAAGTAATTAGAATCACAAACATTAGAGTTGTAAGGGATTATCTCATCCAAATTCCTCATTTTAAAGATGTTCCTAACTTTCTTCTCAAACCCCTGATTCTACCCCCATACTCTTAGATGACCTCTTTTATGAAGAAAGGTGAGGTAATCCATCACAAATAACTTATTAGCCCTAATTAACACTTCAAAATACTTTTGCATCTTTGTCAGTACTCTTCTCTTTTGCTTCATATTCCAAGGCTATATTGACTCTTCTACATATCATTTTTTGAATAAAAAAATTACCTTAAAACCAATATGTATAGTCAACCAAAACAAATTAATACACTTACCCTGTTTGAGAATGCATATCTGGTTCTGTGCCTCTATCCTTCACCTCTCCTCATGCTTTATATTCCATCCCGTCGAGTCTCATGCAAGTGCCTGTCCCATTTATCATATTCTACTTCTTTCTCTTCTTCAGTTTTTTTTCCTCTACTAGCTCCTTCCCTGCTGCCTAAAAACACGTTCTGGGCTTCTTATCCTTTAAAAATGAAGCAAACAAACAAACAAATAGAAAAGAAAACTGCATTTGACCTTGCCATCTTCTCAAGCTAGCATTTAATATCTCTCTTCTCTTCAACTGCCAAACTCATATTAAAGAATAACAGGCACTTGCTGCTCCACTTTTCTACCACCCATTCACTTCTCAATCCCTCTCAAGATGCCTTCCAACTTGGTCACTCTACTGAAAATGCTTTTACATGGATTACCAATGATATGGCCTTTTCTCAGTCCTCATACTCCCTGACCTTTCTGCAACTTTTGACATATTTGACCAACTTCTTCTTCTGAATAGTCTCTTTTCCTTAGTAACATAGTACTCACTCCTGGTATCTCATTTTACCTGTCTATCTTTTCTTACTCTTCTTTGCATAAATATCATGTCATATTATCCTCCAAGATTCTGGTATAGGTTGCAAATGGAACTATATACTTGAACAAAGGGATCGAAGAAAGGTTTCACTTACCTGGGCGGAGTTTTATGACTGGAAGTAATATCTGGATATCTGTAAATTTATAAGAGTAGGCGTTAGTATCAGGGTTGTCCTATATCTGTCTTCCCTTTTGTGGCTAAGTTCACTGAGAAAGCCATTTACAATCAGTGCCTCCATTCTTCCCTTCTCTTTCTCTATTTAATTCTGTGTAATCTGGCTTGCAAACCCAGTTACTGAGCTCAAACTGTCTTCTTCAAAGCTATAAATGATTTCTTAATTCTCATTCTTTTTAAACTGTCTGTAGCCTTTTACACTATCACCCTCTTCTCCTGGACATCCTCTCCTCTCTATGTTTTGTTGATACAATCTCACTCTGTTTTTCCTCCTACATGGTTTGCCATCATTTCTCAGTATTCTTTGCTTGATTTACTTCTAGGATATGTCTGCTAAGCATTGATGAAACCCAAGATTCTGCCCTGAGCCCTCTTTCTTCTCCCTCTATATTATTTCACTTAATGACCCCATCAGCTCCCATGGATTCAATTGTTCTATAGAGATGATTCTCAGATCTATTTGTCCAGTCCTAACTTCTCCACTGAAATCCTGTCTTGCATCTCTAGCTATCTATTGGATATCTAGAATTGGATGTCCCATAGACATCTTAAATTTAATAATCCAAAATTGAACTCCCATCTTCCCCCAAACACTCTACTTTCTTGAACATCCTTTTCTTTCTTTGGAAGACACAACCACCCACCCAGTCACTAGGTTTGAAACCTCAGTGTAGTCCTCATCTCACTCTCATACATTCTATGTATCCAATCTGTTGTCAAGTCCTTCTGTTGCTGTCACATCTCTTCTTTGTGTTCCCTTCTCTCCTCTGACAGCCTCTAGCCTAGTGCAATCTCTCATCTCATGCTTAAACTATTGCAATAGCCTTCTGGTGAGTGTCCATGCCTCAGGTCTCTCCCCTGTAGTCTTTCTTTCACTCAGCTTCCACAGTATTCTTCCTAAAGCATAGATCTGACCATATCACTCCCCTATTCAGTACACTCCAATGCTTCTCTCTTACCTCCAGGATCAAATACAACATATTTTTTTGGCATTTATGCCCCTCACAA
The DNA here is from genome assembly GCA_028646595.1 of Phalanger gymnotis. Taxonomy (NCBI): domain Eukaryota; kingdom Metazoa; phylum Chordata; class Mammalia; order Diprotodontia; family Phalangeridae; genus Phalanger; species Phalanger gymnotis. The sequence continues at coordinate 140,176,086 of CM053625.1, read as the reverse complement.
CATGGTCCTTTTTTTACCTTTCCTAGACCATTAACCTCTACTCCTTTCTACATACTCTAAAATCCAATGGCATAGGTCTTCTTGCTATTTCTTGCAAATATCCTAACTCCATGTTTTTTCATTAGCTGTCCCCAAAGCCCAAGTTCTCTCCATCTTTGCCTCTCTTTCCAGGTTTCTCTTGCTTCTTTCAAGACCCAGCCCAAATCCTACCTTCTACAAGAGGTCTTTCTCAGACTTCCACTCTCACAAGTGGAAGTAATCTCTTCCTTCCGAGATTACCTCCCATTTACCCTGTATATACATGTTTTGTATTTTTCTTATATTGGCTCCCGCATTAAAACACAAGCTCCTTGAAGGCAAAGGGACTTTTTTCCCTTTCTGGTTATTTCCAGTGCTTAATACAGTGACTGGAAAATAACAAACACTTAAGAAATGCTTTTTGGCTTGACTGACATCTCCATCCCTATAGACTCAGGAATGGCTAGTGGTAGTAATAGTAAGATTTCTCATAAAATAAATAAGTATAAAAGCGTTTACCTCCAAGGCTTGTTGAGAAGATTGATGAGTTAATGTTTGTAAAGTGCTTTGCAAACTTAAAATGTTTTACAAATCAATTCCTGCTCTGGCACTGCTAGTGGTGGCATTGGCTACTGCTGCTGCTACTACTACTGCTACTACTGTTACTCCTATTAACGTTATTATTATTACTATTGCTGTCATCACTATTACAATTACCACCACCATCACCACCACATTTAGTACCCATGACTTTATGTAATAAATAATGAATAAATGTAGGTTAACTGGCACCATCCCCAACATCCTTTTTGTTCAGTCATTTTTTAGTCATATCTGACTTTTTATGACCCCCATTTAGGGTTTTCTAAGCAAAAATACTAGAGTGGTTTGCCATATCCTTTTACATTTTACAGATGAGCAAACTGAGGCAAACAAGGTTTAAGTGGCTTGCCCAAGATCACACAGCTAGTCTGTCTGAGGCCAGAGTTGAACTTGGGAAGAAAAGTCTTCCTGACTCCAGACCTAGTATTCTATCCACTGCACCACCTAGCTGCCCCATGTACTAAAGGATATACTAAACATCCTTTAATACACAAATATTATGAAAGACTGGCGACATGCAAGATGAAGGGTTTTACATTAATTTAAATAATCTAGTGTTGTGACAATAACATTTCCACGTTCTGTGATTTCTATGCAGTGGCTGCTCATTTCACTGAAGCATGACACAACTGCCCCATGCCTTTAGAAGCAATTTTCTTAGGTTGTTGAGGCCAAAATAATTCATTATCTGGTTGCTGACAGTCTAGTGATAATGCTCTCTAAGCTTAGCCAGGCTAGTCCTTGAGTGACAGACATATAGTTCATTGCCTGGCCTATACTTGAAGCCAAGCCAGCTTGGTAGGACCTGTCTGTGTTTACACTCCACTGGAATAGCTTTTGAGAATCCAAGATTAACTCTATCTTTGAGATAGGGAAGCATTTATTTAATCATTATACTAGGTATATAATAAAACTTGTCATTTGTCTCTTTGCTTGATAAAGCAATAAAAATTCTAGTTGTCTTCTAAATCCAAGAGTATTTCAATTGTTACATTTTAGAATTTTCAATGAAAAGAAACAATACTTCTGCCAAATTAGTGTATGTTCACAGGAAGTGAATACTTCTCAGAGGAAAAGTGCTATGGCATTCCAAGGGGAACTAATAAGCACAAGCCTGTCTGTATATCAAGATTGCCTAGTTTAAATTAAAGAGTAGAATCACCAAAAGTGTTATTGCTTTTTAAAGTTTCTGTTTAGCATAAAGTATTTCATCAGTCTTAGTTAAATCCAGCCAGTAAAAGAAGATATATTTAAAATGTATTTACTGTAATGCCCACGTTCTTTTCATAAAAATCAACTGAGAGGAAAACTGATTTGCACAAATATTTAAATGTAGTTATGCATTGCTAAATATCTTAATTGTGTCTGTCTAACGATGGCACATTGCATTCTGACCTGCACTCTATCTGACCTGTAGAATGTTCAGTTAGATAAAAATAAACATTCCTAAATGTCTCTTTAGTTGTGTTTGTCCTTCTGTAAAAATATATATGAAGACAAAGTTTTAATGTTATTTGCAAGGAAGAAACACTAGAAGATTTCCCAATTCAAACAGTGGTTAAAAAGGATGCCCCTCCCTATTATTATTTAACAATTCTAGGAATTCTAGCTGTAAATGAGAAAAACCAAAATGATAAACATAAGCTAAGAGGAGATAACAGCATTGCTTTTTGCAAGTAACATAATAGTATGCATGAAATGATTGATAGCTACAAAACTCAAGAAGAACTGATCAAATAAATTCCATTCAAAATAACTTCAAAACTCAAAAATTTGGAAGCTAGCATACCAAGACATACAAAAAAATTATATAAATACATTTGCAAAGTACTCATTACAGAAGCAAAAGAATTATATATTTGGAGAGAAGTTTTCTGCTTGTAATTGGTCACTTCCCCTGGTTGGGTTATGCTAATATAATTTGTACTGATATTTTTTACATTGCCAGAATTTCTCCCAGCACCTCTATTTTTCTCCCTTCCATAAAATCCATCACTTTTTAGAAAAAGAAAAAGAAGAGGAAGAAGAGAAAAAAAAATCAGTAATCCCCATCAGCACTTGGGGTGGGGTGGGGGGAGGGGGGGAATCTGAAAATATATATAATGTACCATGCCTCTGGATTTCCCATCTATACAAAAGAAGTAAGGGCGTCTCCTCATTCCCCTTCTTTAAAGCTATTTGTTCTTTATAATTTCACTTTGCTTATATCACTCTTAATTGGATCATGTAATTTTTTCATGTTTTCTGTAGTCATAATTTCTTATCACACATTAATATCCCATTATATTTTTGCACAATAATTTTTTTAGACATCCCTCTATCTATAGGCATCTATTTTGTTTCCAGTTTTCACTGACACAAAAAAGTGCTACTATAAATATTTTGGTATATTTGGTGACTTTCTTCTTATCAATGATGTCTTTGGGATATTGACCCTATAGTGGGAATAGCTGCATAAAAAGATGAGGACATTTTAGTCATTCTGTTTGCATAGTTTCAAATTGCTTTCCAAAGTGGATGTACTAATTCATATCTCTACTGACGGGGCCTTAGCATGCCTATTTTCCCACAAACTTGCCAATGTTGGGCATTCTTACCTTTTGTTATCTTTGCCAATTTTGAGGAAAATGAAACGTTGGGGTTGCTTTGATTTGCATTTCTCTTATACTTAATGATTTGGAACATTTTAAAAAATATTGTTGTTAATAGCTTGCAAGTCATCTATTGAGAACTGTTTATTCATATCATTTCACCACTTCTATATTGACTTTTGATTTTCATATATACATGTGTATGGATATACACAAATACATATATATGTATATATAGTTTATTCTGAAAGTCTTAGTGCAGTTTTAATTTTGCATACATACATAATAAATATAATTACAAAAATAAAATAAATAGCTGATTACATAAAGCTGAAAAGACTGCACAAATAAAATTAATGCCTCTAGATTAAGGAAATAGTCAAACGTGAAAAATCTTTCTGTCATCTACCTCTGATGAGGATTTGATATGCAGCATATGTAGATAATTAGGACATATCTATATTCATATGTATTGCCTAGATACATTAACATTGTACAGAGCTTTTTAGTATCACATAAGGAAAGCTGCTTGGTCTTTTGTTATTGCCATTATCACTTATTTGGGTGGGAAGAATACATCTTCTATCTATAACTATAAAATTATCTTCTCCGTTTTTATGGCATGATAAGATGATATTTATAGATCTAGGCAAAATACAAAAATTCATTTTGGAGAACCCAAGGTTAAAATCTGTGAAGTGAAAAAATGAGAAGTAATATGAATGATTCTATATTATAAAGCAGTAAGAATAAAAACTACAATTGTTTATAATTGATATTAGTTTTAAAAGAAAACAAAAGATAGTTCAATGAAATACAGCAGGTAAGCAAGAAACAAGAATAATAATAATGAAAAAGAACAATAGCCCAATGTTTAAGAAACCAAAGAACATCAATTACTGGAGGAAGGATTCCCTTTTTTATAAGAACTTTTGAGAACAACCACAAAATATTTGGCAAAAATTAGGTTTAGACAAATATCTTATACCATCTACCACTATAAACTCAAAATGGATATACCACCTGAACATGAAATCCACATCAAAAAAATAAATAAATAAAAAAGAAGAAAAACATGATCATGTGCCTTTTATAATGATGATTAGAAGGAGAAGTCTTAACCAAAGATAGAGGGACATTATAAAAAAAAAAAATAAAGTAGGTGATGTTAACTGCTGTTTCTAATTTGCCAAACTGCTTTTTGGCTTTTTTGACACTTTTTTTTATTTTTGAAAAAAGAAGCCTCACCCACACCCCTACAATTTGCACTCCTCAGTTTATTAAACACTAGACCATTTATGTTTCATGTAAAATTATAAAAATTTTACCAAAAAGGTTCAGTGAACTAAGAATTTAAAGGGAAATCATAGACTGAGAAAAGTCTTTGCATCAGATATTTCTGATAAAAGTCTGAAATGGCAAGCTTACAGGAAATTGATGTAGGTATAGATAATCCTAAAAGCCATTCCTTGATCGTGTGCTCAGTAGATATGAACAAACTCTCTACAAAAGATTTATAGACTATGAAAGATGATGTGAAAACATGCCTCAGATCATTAATACTAAACAAAATGAAACTCAAATTTTCTAATTTTAGCTTTTACTCTATTCCATACAAATTGGCAAAGAAAGAAAAATACGGAAACATTTGATTTTGGCAGGCCCATGGGAAGACAGGCACACTGCTGTTGGTGGAGCTGTGAAATGGCCCCACTATTCTGGATCTCAATTTGGAACTATGCAAGAAAAGTGACTAAACCATCTCTATCCTTTGATGCATTATAGACAGGGAAGCCAGTGACAAAAACAGATTCTAGGGATATAAAACTGTTCATAGAAGCATTGATAGTAGCAAGTAAACTGTAACAAAGCCGGTGCTCATAAATTGTGGAAAGACTGAAAAAACCAAAATGCAAGACTATACTATATGAGTGCAATAGAATTTCTAAGCTTCTTAAACGTGCAAGGATTATGTCTTTCTATTTGTAGCCTCAGGATTCTGCACGGTTTGTGATGTAGACCAAGCTCTTAGTAAATGCTTATTGATTGTTGATTGATTATTTTGCCACGAGAAATGAAGAATATGAGAAATTCAGACAATATTGGAAGAATTGCATAAAGTGATGCAGAGAAAAATAAGTCTACCTGAGAGAACAGTGTTCATGACCACAACAGTTTAAATTTAAAGATCTCTCAGAGGAAGATGAATTCTGAGTAAGGGAAAAAACAGCCAAAATTGTGGAGAGATAATGAAATCTACCACCCCCTCCTCAGCAGAAACATAGGACACAACTGGAACACCACACTGAGTGTATTGTCGGACAAGATGTTTGTATTGGATGTTTTTACTTAATTATTTTTCTTTCTCACAAAGGAGGCTTCAGTTTGCAGGGGATCGAAAGCAACTAATATAAGGACAAAAGACATTAATAAAATGGATTTTTTAAAAAATATATATTGAGATGAAAAATAATTGAAAAGCTAGGGGCTGGAATAAAATTCTTATAGCACTGCTTACTATTTACATACCAATTAAAATTCTACCAGCCTTGTTTGGCATTACTCTGCCTCAAGTTTTGGGGATTGAGTTGTAATTTAAGGGGCATTTTATACCATTTGTAGCCACAGATATTAAGCTTATATAAAAATATTAAACTCTTTATGCCCAGGACCCATTCATTCTTAAGCTGTTTCCCCATTGCAAGATGCTAACCTTCCCGCTACTTCTTTGCAACTGGCTGATGAAGCACTTAATGTAAATTAACCAACAAGTGGCATTTTAACCTCTTTTCTGCTAATAGAATGTGTATATTTTGGTTAGTCAGTTTCTTGGGTCTGATTTCAGAACAGTCGAAAGTTATAAAGATTGGATTTTAGACATATGACATCAAATCCTTTTTAGGGCTTTTTATTGACTAGGACAAAATACATGTTTTGCCATCTTTGGTGTACTTGTTTACCCCCGTCCCACCCCATCCCCACTCTCATTTCTAGTACAGTTTTTAATACCATTTAGTTGATGAAGTAAATATTTGCAAGAGGCCCCTTGTTGTTCTATAGTCACTTGAAGCATCAGCTCAGGAACCTGCTTTCTATTTTAAGAATCATCAAACATAATCTTCTGTTTAGCGTCAAAACCCTCACTCTTGTTATTTAATGCTGATTAATAAATGACAGGTTGTCAGTACTGGTTGTGAAGGTACTTCAAGGAGCCATTGTTCTTTTAAATTAAAACATTTAAACATTTAAATCCAAGGATAGTTCTGGTGGCTCATTTTAATTATTCCTTTTGTCTTTGGAATACCTTTCTTATAATGATCACACAGCTGTCACTGAGACATTACCTCTAGTCAGGGTACATGACAGTGCTTCCCTATTAACTGTCATTATTACATGAGGAAAGCTGAAAACCACTAGAGCAGATATTAATTTCAAAAGAAGACTGCTGGCAAAGTTATTAAAATAAACCTATCTGAAGACTCAAACTCATTTGATTTATAGCAAAGGCCTTCTCTACTGTCTTTTGGCAATACACGTGGTGGGATTTAAAAACATTTTTTCTTACCTTTTTTCACAGAGTTCATCTTTTCTTCTGGAATCCCAAGAGCAGACAGAGAGGGAGGGTCCTGACCCCTTTACTCCCTCAGCTCCAAAGAGCAAAGTTTTCTTGTTAACTTCAAAACCATCTGGATCATATTAGATTTTGCTTCTTTCTGGTCTTTTAAAAAAAATTCTGTCAAGATACATTAAGATATTTAAATTGTTATGAAATAACAAAAGATTTCCTGTGAATTATAGCATCTATGGTAGAGCTAATTTCCCAAACTGGTCTCTAGAAATCATTCTGAGTCCCATGAGAGTTAAGATTGTTTGTTGGGATGGCATTCTAGGGACCCTTGTCCTTTCATCTAATCCAAATCTCTCCTTTTACATGTAAGGAAAGTGAAGGCAAGAGACATCAATAACTTGCCCCAGGTGGTGCAGGTAGTAGGCTGCAGAGTTGGGGTTTGACCCCAGGTCCTTTTACTTAAATTCAGTGTTTCCCTCCAACACACACACACACACACACACACACACACACACACACACATACATACACACACACACACACTCATTCACTCATACACACACACTCTTCTATGCTGTCTACATTAAAATAATGTATTCTTCCACAGAAGAAACCCTTGAGATTGAAGCATTCATTTTCATTGGAATCTGGGGAGGACAGATGATAGATAATTGCTTACAACCTGTCAGGCATGGCCACACAACTGAAATGATAACGAAACCTTGATCTTTTTCAGAATTTTTGCAGGAGAGGACCGTATTGAGGAAGGCCATTAAAAATGAAAGATGACAACCAAAAACCATAAGGTTGATTTTTTTCTAGGGAAATGAGATATTTCATATTCACCATTTAAATTTAATTAAATGCATAAAGGTTGTGTTTTATGGGCAAAAGTAATTTTCAGTGGAAAAAAATTAAGCAGAAATTAACCTTTTCTTTTCCATTCTACCTACATAATTGTTACAAAATGCAATTTTATGAAATAGTTCTAATCATAGAACTATATGTAGTTCTAAGTATTTCATAAAAACTGCATTTAGCGATAGTTATGTAGAGACCAAAGTCATTCTATAGTAATGAATTTTCTATTAAAAGATATTTATTCCTACAAATTTTATTTCAAATAATTACATTTGAATAATAATGGAAGATTTTAAATGTGATAGGTTTATCATTTATCTTCCATTTATAAATTAAGAACATACAAAGATGTATGTTCTGAAGTGGACTCAACAAAATAATTGCCTAATAGTCTCCTAAATCATATTTAAATCTTTATGTCAGAAACAGAATTTGCCCCTGTTGTGGGAGCTTTTGTTCCCCATCACAAAGCATTTGTTAAATAACTGCAGTTAACAACTCTGGATTTTTTGAGGTTTTTCTCTTTTTTACAATTTTTCACATGATAAAAGAAAACAGATTTTGGAATCAGAAGAAATGGTTTGAAGTTTTGGCCATATTACTTATTAGCTATACGACCTTTAATGTGGATCTTAGTGTTTTTACCTGTAACATGAAGAGGGTTGGAATATTAGTGGGCATAAAAATGACAAAAGGAGTGATTTCAGAGAAACCCAAGAAGGCTTATGTGAATTGATGCATACTGAATTTAAGAGAACTGTTTATACAACAAGAAACACAGCTGTGAAGATAAATCAACTTTCAAAGACTTAAAACCTCTGATCAAAGCAATTACCAAGGACAGCGCCAGAGGACAAGTGAGGAAGTGAAGTATGTTTCCTATCTCCTGACAGAGAGGTGATGGACTCAAGTTGCAGAATGAGACACACATTTTTTGAAACAGCCAATGTGGAAATTTGTTTTGCGTGGCTACGCATATTTTTTACAAAGGTTTTGCTTTTCTTCATTCTCATTTTTTAAAAGGGAGATAGAAATAGAGAGGTGCTCTCAGAGGAGGGTTGCAAACAGGAATGGGGGGAAGAAAACTAGTTAAAAAAGGACCATTGAAATAAGTTTTTGAAATAGATAAAAGAGAAGGAAAGGAATCTAGAAGGAATCACAAATAAGCAAGACAGCTTTGAAAGTAGTATGTTGAATTTACTATACACTTGAAAAGAAAAACAAGATGTGGATAATAGAGATTTGTACTTTCTTGTATTATATTCTCTATTATGTTGTATTATATGGTAATGGTCATTTTAGTTGACGTTTCCTAAGTTCGGAATTTTTAAAAAATGGAAGAATAAAGTCAGTGAGGGAGAGTGATAAGTAATGATAAGAAATCATTTCGAAATGATTGGGTGGAGCCAGTTTGCAAAGGACTATAAATACCAAATGTAGGATTTTATATTTCATTCTGGAAGTAAAAGGGAGCCACTAAAGTTGTTTTGTTTTGTTTTCACAGCAGAGTAGTGAAATGGTCACAATTGTGCTTTAGAGATATCCATTTGGAAGCTATGTGGATGATGGATTTAAAAGAGAGAGAATTTAGGAAACTAATGTAGTAGCCCAGGTGGGAGGTGATAAGATTCTAATCTAGCATATAGTTGCATTGTGAGTGGGAGATGGGGAGAAATGCAAGAGATCATATCAAGTAAAATTAGAGATATTCTGGGAAATGTTTAACAGTGGCTCTCTGGGAGAAATAAAAATGTACACAAACACTTTTAAGTTTAATCTGGAGTACCAACATTCTCTCCATCACTTTAAGTCTAGACAATCATCAAAATAATAAATCAAGTCCTGATTTATAGTGTTTGCCAATTTCTGAGACATAAAATACTCACATTGAAAGTTTAACAGTCTGTTCTTACAAGCTTGTTAGAGCTGACTCCAGGAGACTCCTATATAGAATTTAAAATTCTTGGCAATGGATTGGATTTCAGGGAGTAGGTGAGAAATGGGGAAGAATGTACAATGAACCCAAGGTTATGAACCTGATGACAGGTTATAGATAAAATGGTTGAACAGATTATTTGGGCACCTCAATGTACTCTTCTGTTCAAGATGTTGTCTATTAATGACCACTCTTTGGGCCCAGTCATTCATTCAGTTCTGAATCTACATAACAATTCTATCTTTTAGCCCATGTCTTGCCGTATTATTTATTAGGAAGGCGTATTTCTGTCACTAGAGGGGGTTGTTATTTCCTATTCCTTCACTGGTACCTCACCTAGCACTTGTCTCAGTGCCTGACATGGAGGAAGTGCTTCCTAATTGCTTGTTGACTGACTATTGACAGGCAGCAATGAATTAACCCCAGACATTTACTTAGTTCATTGTGTTATTAAATGTAATACAAGCACGAGTGAGATACAAAACAGAAGTTTGCACTTAATTTTTCCTGTGTCCTATAGAATATGGATGTCTGCATACTTTATATTCTCCTTTCTATAAATAGGTAATTTTATAGTTTCTATAAGAAATTTTATTAAGCCTGTAGTCTTCCATATCAGAGAACTATTACGTGAGCTTTGTATGAGCAGAATGTAGAAATTAATGTTGATAAAACTATTGTAAATTTTGGCTATACAGTGTTTGTTTGCTGCTTGTACCCAAGTGAACATGGTTAATCATACATTATATTGTAGTTTTCTCTAATCTCTTCTATAATGTGTTTTTTATTTCCATTTGTGTTGGGAGTTTTGTGCAAATAAACACAGATTGTGTTCTCTGAGAAGATAATGAGTATTTCTAAAAGGACAAAGAAAACCCTGATTTAGTCAGCACTATACTGTGATAGGATAAGGAAAAATTGCATGTGTTGCCTTATTACTGTTCTGTTGGTAGGAAATGACTTGAATAGACTGAACTATAGAAATTGTCATTGTGCTAAATCTCCATGTGAAGAACTTTTTTCCCAAGTACGTATGCATATAATGAATATACAAATGTGCATTGTATATATTTGATGTTTTCTTTCTCACCCTATGAAAAGACTTATTCTTTCTTTTTACATTAGTCTTAAGTTGAATAGAGAAAAAGCAGAAGCAAAAAATCCAAACAAAATCAGTAAGCTGTGAAATATTTAAATTTTCATTAAGAAAACATGCTGCAGTATATTGATTGTGCAGTGAATCACTTTAGAAGACTGTGTATCCCTAAAAATTACAAATTATATTTCTTGTATGTGTGTGTATGTATGTGTGTGTGTGTGTGCTTGTATGTATTTTAACATTGGTTAATGGGATAACTTCTGTCATTTTACATAAAGCCCACTGAGAAAAGAGGAAGAGATTAGAGTGGCACTCAGCCTGTTGTCTGCAATATGGGAGCAGTGGGTAACTTTTGGGGGCACTCCAGGGTCACATTGCCAGGCTTAATCTCATGCCAGCCATGTTAGCATTTAAACAAAAGGCCAGAACCTCCTGGGGAGGCCTGACAGCCAAAGAGAGAGTTGCCTTACTACACAAAGGGCCGGATGGCTTGATATGATTTAACAAAGGTTAGTTTAGATTGCTACAGGTAGCTGCCATCAAAGGCAAAGAGAAATGAAATTAAAATTGTTCATTTGCATATTATAGATTTCACATATTTTTGCAGCTTGGTTTTACCATACAAAGTATTACTTGACATGGACTATAGTCTTCTCTTTATTATCAGTTCATTATCTTCTGTGCTTCTCTCTTAATAAGATTTGTGTGAATGCATGATGCATGAATAAATGAATAAATAAATTAATGGATGAATGAGTAAATGAAAAAAAAATGTTTAGTGTTTACTCTGTCAAATGCTGCTTGAGATACAAATATAGAAGTAAAGAAAACACTTCATTCATTCATTAAACATTTATGAAGCATCTATTATATGCCAGGCACTGTGCTAAGTGCTAGGGAAACAAAAAGAGGCAAAAGTCAGTCCCTGCCCTTAAGGCGCTTACACTCTAGTGAGGAGACAACAAGCAAACCAATACCTACAAATAAGCTGTGTTGTTGTTGTTCAATTGCATCAGACTCTTTATGGCCTCCTGGACCATATCAAACCAGTATGTATATAGGATTTTCTTGGCAAAGATACTGGAGTGGTTTGCCATTTTGTTCTCCACTAGATAAAGGCAAACAGCTTAAGTGACTTGTCCAAGGACACACAGCTAGTGTCTGAGGCCTGATAACTCAGTTCTTCCTGACTTCAGGACTGGTGCTTGAGCTACAGCACCATCTGGCTGCCTCTATAACTGAGCCACAAAGCTGCCTCTAACAAACAAACTATATACCTGGTAAATAGGAAATAATTAACAGAAGGAAGGCTTTGGAATTAAGAGGGGTTGGGTAAAACTTCCTGTAGAAAATGAGATTGTAGTTGAGACTTAAAGGAAGCCGAGGAGGTCAGTGAGTGGAGGAGAGGAGGGAGAGCATTCTAGGCATAGTGGAAAGCCAGAGAAAATCTCTGGAGTGGAGAGATGGAGTGTTTTATTAGATAAATAGCCAGGAAGACAGTGTCACTGAATCGAAGAGTATGTGTCTGGGAATAAGGTGTAAGACGCCTGGAATGGGGGATGGGGGAGTCAGTTATGAATGGCTTGAATGCCAAATAGGGTATTTTGTATTTATTCCTGGAGGTAATAGGAAACTATTGGAATTTATTCAAGGGGCTTAATTCTAATATGGAAAAAAAAATGCTTATAAGGGAATGGTGACTGTGACCAAGGATGTCTCTGCCGTACCTTTCTGGATTTTTTGACCAAAAGAATCTCAGAGTTTGAGGGATCTGCAGAGGATATCTAGGCAAAGCCCTGCCTTGGAAAGTAGACATCTAAATTTTCCTTGATGACCTGAATAAGGGGGACTCCAACATAATGCAGTGGAAAGGATGTTGAATTTGTAGACAAATGTTATTTAGTCATTTCAGCCATGTCTGATTCTTCATGTCCCCCTTTTGAGGTTTTCTTGGCAGAGATGCTGGAGTGGTTTGCCATTTCCTTCTCCAACTCATTTTACAGATGAGGAAACTGAGGCAAGCAAGGTGAAGTGATCTTCCTGACTCTAGGCTCAGTGATCTATTCACTGCACCACCTAGTTACCCACACTCTTTTTCCTTTGTATCAAGCCTAAATCTGCCTCTTTCCAACTTCTACCAGCACTCCCAGTTCTGCCCTCTAGGACCAATCAGAACAAGTCTAATATCTCTTCCATATGAAAGCATTTTAGAGACATGAAGATAGTGACCATGCCCTCTCTAAATCTTTTCTAATGTAAATATCAAGAAAAACTACTGTGTACCATAATTAGCTATAATTATGTCTTAACCCTCCCGTTGAGAGAAATGGCAAGTCTTCTTCTAGATTTTGCATCACTTTAGCACAGAGCTCTGAACATAATAGGCACTTAATAAATGCCTGTTAAATTAAACAAGTCCAAGCTCATACCATAGTTGCAGTAATTTCTACAAGTAGTTAGTGACTATCCATCCTAACCTGCTTTGTTTCTAACCCTCTTAATTCCAAGTTTGGTGGCATATTTTGAATTAGCAATGACTGAGAGATATTAAATTACATCTGCAAAGACCTCACACATATTTCTACATTTAAAAGTATTTTTTTCCTTTAGCCAAAAAATAGTGAATTGTTTTTGAGCTATAATATCTTAGCTTGTGGGTTCTTATTTCATCAGTTTATACCCTATTTATTCATTAATGGCTTTTAGAACTTATGCTATGATATGTAGCTATCAAGTTTCAGAGTTTCATGTAAACCTAGGTAGGAGAGAAACTGAATAGAGATATTAAAGGTGGTGAACAGCAACTGATAATCACAGTGTCCAGTGATTAGTTCCAGTTTTTATTCAGCATGGCTAATCACAGCATGACTACCTTCATTTCAACAGTGATAGAGATGATAAACATGATTATTAAGTATGTTAATAGATCCTTTCTATTTATACTGTCTCTTATTTTGATACTTCGGTACAAACACTTCTTCTTTCTAGAAGGACATATGGGCTGAGCTGACTTTAGGGCATTATGCCAAGCTCACTTTGGGCTCCCCTCAAACTCTGGAATGTAACAGTGTTGACTGATGACTAGATAGTTATTCAGAGGAGGAAAACATAGCAATAACATTGTCTTCTTAGTGTAAGGGTCTACTAAGAATCTTCTAGGCCTGCTTCTCCCTCTTTATTATCTCCTTTGGTAATCGTATCAACTCCCATTAAATTTAATTATCATCTTTATGACAATGTGTACATCTAACTCCTGATCACATTAGAATTTCAATAATTCACTTCAATTACAGATTAGACAATTCCACATGGATAAACAATTCAAACTCATAATATCCAAAACTTATCTATCTCCTTATATAAACTTTCCCTTCTATAAACTTCCATATTTCCATTGAGAGCTCCACCATAATTTCACCTTCCTGGGTTAGCAATTTTGGGATCTTCCTAGATTCTTCTCTTGCCTTCACTCTACATCATGACCAATTAGCTGTCAAGTTGACCTGCCCAAGCTCTCTGCATCAAACCATTTATACTGCCATTAATTACTCTAATTCAAGCTCTTACTAAAGACTTTGACTTGACTATTTTAAGAACCTAGTAATTGAGTTTTCTCTCTTTGGTCTCACCATTCTCCAGACCATCTATCTTTGTTAGTTGCCACCCCATGTCATTCCTCCATTTTGTAACTAAATGCTTCAAGAAAGCCATCTACAATCAGTGCCTTCACTTCCTTTCTTTTCACTCTCTTAATTTGTTGCAGTTTGTCTTCTGACCTCACTATTCAATTGAAATTCCTCTCTCCAAAGTTACCAATGATCTCTTAATTGCTAAGTCTAATGACTTTTCCTCAGTGCATATCCTTCTTGACTGCTCTGCAGCCTTGGACACTGTAGATCACCCACTTCTCCTTGATACTTTCTTTTCTGTAGATTTCTGTGCCATTACTCTCTCCTGGTTCTTCTCCCACCTATCTGATTATTCCTTCTCAGTATCCTCTGGTGAATCATCTGTACTAATTGTGAATATCTCCCAGGACTCTGTCTTGGGCCCTCTTTTCCCTCTATACCTTTCAGTTGGTGCTCTTATCTGCTCCTATTGATTCAATTATCATTTCTGTGCTGATGGTTTTCAAATCTTTTTATACAGTTCTGTTGCTTCTGATCTCTAATCTTGCATTTCTAAATTTGTATTAGACATCTCAAATTGGATATCCTGTAGACATATTAAGCTCAACATGTTTGAAACTGAATACATTATTTTCCCCCCAAACTCTTCCATTTTCTAAACTTTCCCTTGTTAAGGGTACCACCATGCTCCCAGTCACCCAGCCATAAACCTAGGCATCATCTCGGACTACCTTTGCAACATTTCTTATATACTCCCTACACTCCCCCCTTCTCTTCTCTGCCACTTGCCACCACCCTGTTGAAGACTCTAATCACTTCATACCTGGATTATTGCAATGCACTCTTCTGGTTGGTCTCCCTGCCTCAAGTCTCTCCCCATTCTAGTCCATCCCCCTTTCCTCTGTTAGAATGATCTTCCCAAAGCACAAGTCTGACCTTGTTGCCCCCTTAATAATTAACCTCAAGTGACTCCCTATTACCTCCACGATCAAATGTAACATTCTCCATTTGGAGTTTAAAGGCCTTTATATCTTGGCCTCCTCTTATCTTTCTAGTCTGACACCTTACTCTTCTCCTAGCCCCTACTCTCCAGGTGCTCTCCAATTCATTATACTCCTTGATCTTTCTCACTTAAGACACTCTATCTCCTGACTCTGGCCAAATCCACAGACTGTCCCCTATGTTTGGAATTCTCCTCTTTCTCATTTCTATTTTCTGGCTTCTCTGTCTTCCTTCAAGTGTCAGCTAAACTTCTGTTTTCTATAGGAACCATTTCCCAGGGGCAGCTACATGGAGCAGTGAGTAGAGCACTGGCCCTGGAGTCACGAGGACCTGAGTTCAAATGCAACCTCAGACACTTGACACACTTATTAGCTGTGTAACCTTGGGCAAGTCACTTAATCCCAATTGCCTTGCCTTCCCACACTCCAAAAAAAAAAAAGGAATCATTTCCCTACTCCCCTTAATGTTAGTACCTTCCCTTTGTTCATTAATTTATATAGTCAAATATATAGATAGATATATGTGTTGTAGATATTTATCATGTATAAATGTATTTGGATATATATGGAATAATATATTCATATTATTTACCATATTTTATATATATATTAGTTTGTACATAACTATTTGCAAATTTTCAGTTTATCATATATACATGTGCATACGCATATGTTTGTGTGTGTATATATATATATATTCCCACGTCTATAAGTAAACAGCTATGTATAAAGTATATTGTATGTTTACATATGTATGTTTGTATTATGTATTTTTTGTTCATACATAGCTGTTTCCCAATTTTCTCCCTCATTAGACTGAGAGGTTTAGGGGACAATCTTTTGCTTTTCTGTACATCACCCTTGTTTAGCACAATACCTAGCACGTAACACATAATTAAACACTTGATAAATGTTTATGTGCTGGTTGATAACCTTCCATTTACTTATTTGTGTGTATGTTATATGCCTACTAGAATGCATGCTGCTCAAGGACAAGAGAATTTTTTTTCTGTTTCTCCGTCTCCTAGAGCCATGATTTATACTGAGTCGATATTTGATAAGGGTTTAATTGACTTGGCTTTAATGATCATGAGACTAAGTCTGGCCTTAGAAGAGACCTCAGAAGCCATCTAGTTCAAGACCTCAGGTTACAGATAAGAAACTAAGGCCCAGAGAGTTTATGACTTTCCCATTATCACACAGATAGTGTCAGAAGCAGAATATGAATATTGCTCTCCTGACTATCAATCAATTAATAATCATTTTGCAGTGCCTACTATGTGTTGGACACTGTGCTACGTGCTGGATTCCAGAGGCAGTTCTTTCCTTTGTATCACTCTGCCTTCATTAGAGATACTCATAGGATGAGAAGGTTTTGCTCTGTACCAGTGGAGGGAATATCCATATTTTTGAGATCACAGATCCATTGAAGCATTTACTCTTGAGAATCAGAAGATATGGGTTCAGGTCCTGGATGTACTACACCCTAAATCTTTGATCATGAACAATCCCTGTTCCTCAGCTACCTCAACTCCAAAGTAAAGGCTTTGGATTACCTCATCTTTAAGGCGCCTTCCAGGTTCAACATCCTGATTCTGTTCTGTGACTCATATACAAATTGCCACCATTATTAATTCAACAATATACTTACTAAGCATGGATCACATATAAGACATGCGTGGGCATTGTGCAGGATATGAACTGGAAATAACTCAGCCCCTGTCCTCATGGTGTTTACAGACTAGTAGAGGAATCAGATAACATACCCAAACAACTATAATAATAACAATGAAAATATATAATTGGTTGATTGTTGTCCTTTGTTCTTGAAGAGGACCAAAATGACGTCACTATGCTAGAGTCAAGTTTCAGTGTGTCTGATTGTTGTTGATCAGACAAATACAAGCTTGGAATGCTCTACCACAGGTCAGGCACAATAGTCCATGTGAACATTTGGATTGGATACCCCCAATTTGCGCATCCTGTGTTTCCTTTGAGCTCTCTCAGTTCTGCTTTGTTCATAGAGCACAGCACCTTCTCTGATGTGGGCATGCCATGCTAAGTAGTCCTGTGCCAGTGTCTCCTGTGTCACACAATCAATTCCAAAGTTCTTAAGAGAGACTTTAAGAGTGTCCTTGTTTCTCTTCTTCTGACCACTATGTGAACACTTGCCCTGTGTGAGTTCTCCATAAAATAGCCTTTTTGGCAACTGTATGTTTTGCATTCGAACAACATGGCCATCCTATTGGGGTTGCGCTCTCTGAAGCAGAGTTTGAATGCTTGGCAGTTTAGTTTGATTAAGAACCTCAGTGTCTGGTACCTTATCCTGCCAGGTGAATTTCAGAATCTTCCTAAGACAATTCAAATGGAAATGATTCAGTTTCCTAGCCTGGCTCTGGTAGACTGTCCAGGTTTCACAGACATACAACAATGAAGTCAGTACAATGGCTCTGTAGACCTTCAGTTTGGTAGTCAGTCTAACTCTGCTGCTTGTGCTAATTTTGGCTTAACAATTAACACCAAGAAAACACAGGTGCTCCATCAACCAACACCGCACCATCCATATATGGAACCATCAGTTACAGCAAATGGAGAAGTTTCGAATGCTGTGGATAAGTTCACTTCCTTGGTAGTGTACTTTCCAGGGATGTGCACACTGATGATGAGGTTGACTCAAGAATTGCCAGAGCCTAGCTCAGTGTTTGAAAGAATGAAGAGGTAATATATAATAAATGCATTAGAAACATGCAAGGCAAAGTGTGAGGCCTGAGGGTGGGTGCTTTGTGTTTTATAAAGCATATTATAAATGCCATCTCATTTGACTCTTGAAACAACCCTGTAGAGGCTATTTTTCATTCTCATTTTATAGATGAGGAAACTAAGGCAGGCAGAAGCTAAGTGATTTTCCTGGCATCACACAGCTAGTAAGTATCTGAGGTTCAATGTGAGCTCTGGTCTTCCTGATTCCAAATCCAGTGCTCTATCCACTGGGCCACCTAGATGAATCATCACCTTCTTTGATCCTAACCTCTTAGGGGATGGAAGGGGGGAAGGGCAGATAGATCATCCTAGAGAATGTGGCATTGTAATTGGGCTCTTAGGAATGTATAGGAATTTAGTAGTAGAGATTCATAGGGGGGAAGAACACTCTAGAGTAAGAAAAGATAAAAAGAAAAGAAAGCAGAGAGTATGTTCATGGATGATGCTTTGTCCAATTTGCTCAAAAGTGTTAAACACATGGCCTGGAACCTGCATTGCCACCCAACCAGATTAAAAGGTCGGAAATATTTAACAAAATAAATAAAATGAAATAGAACATAGATAATGTTAATATGTAGTTTTCTAAGTCGATCTGTGGCCTGCAGGGATCCTTATATATGGTTTAGTGGCTCCAGTTTCTATTTAAATTTGACACTACTGACCTACAGTATATTTAGGAGTAGTATCTGTGAGTAGTATGAGATAAGGCAAAGGAGTGGAACATCCCTTCTCATCTTTCCCTCACAAATCTCCCAAGTTGTAATACTCCCTTTTTCCCTCCAAGAGCCTGCCTTAGCAGCTCAATTGGATTCCACTTGTAAAACTGCAGGCTTCAAACCAAGATTTGCCTCATGCCATGGACCACCTAGGAGTGGTCCTGGACTCTGTACCCCTTGAGGTACATCTCTGCCTGGAGAAATCTTGGTTTACATCCAAGATATATTTGAGAGTTGTTCTCTGCTTTACAGAAGGATTAATGGTAGAATTCCTTTAAATATCAAGTTCTGTTAGTGAATTTTAAATATTATTTGATTGACAGATAACTTTTCGGGAATTTGTCTGTTGCCAGGGGTCTAGTTCTATGTTATAAATTCTTCTAGCTCCCATTTCTGTTGACATATACATGGAGATGAGGAACTAGCTAATTAGCTCAACAAATTGCCTTGAGAATCAGCCTGACTGCAGAGGGAGGACTCATCATAGGGTTAGCCAATATATAACTGTTTCAAAAAAAAAACAGTTTGAACAAAAAACAAAAAATTTGAACTGTTTTTCATGATATGAAGATGGTCAGTCTACTAAGGTATGGCAGTGGTGTGATCTCCCTGAAGGAGAGAGAGGGACCTACTCAGATGAAATAATGGATCTTTTTGAAGTATTGAAAAATAAATCCAAGCTGGAACAACTCAAATAATTCATAGGCAATGTGACATTTAGCAGTATATGCTGATCTGATAAAATCCTCATGTGGAGAAGTAATGTGCAATACTAGAAAGAGGATTGGCAATGGAATTAGATGATATGAACTCAAATCCCATCTCTGACATTAATTACCTCCATGACCTTGATGAAGTTGTATAGCCTGCTGGTGCTTCGTTTTTATAATCTGTAAAATTAGGGTGTTAGACTAAATGGTCTTCAGGGTCAGCTCTAGATGTAGGATCCTGAATAGAAAACTATGCAGGAAAGGTTTCTCAAATGATGAGGGCCATAGAGATTACAAACAGTGAACTGGTAGAGAGATTTCTTTGTATAGTAAACAAATTATTATTCTGTACATTTTCATTCATGTATACATTCATTCAACAGAAATGTAAGTGCCTACATTGTGTAAGGTCTCCAGTAATGTCTTTTACCAGTGCCTCATCATGGCAGAGAAGCAATTCTGGATTCTCAAAGGCCAGGACTGTATAATACAAATTCTTTCTGGCAAGTCCTACTAAGCTGTACCAAGTATCACATACATAATGTCTTGTAATCCAAATCACTAAGGCAAATCAGATATGAAAAAACAGGGGGAAGAGGGAGAGAGAAACAAAGAAGTCAGCACACAAAAGAGCAGCCACTACAGGAGTTTAAAGGAGGCTGGTGGCAAGGGGGAAAGGAAAGGGAAATCAAGAACTTTATGGAAGAGATACCATTTGTATGTGGTCTCAAGGAAGGAGTAAAATGTATCAGATGGGAATAGAAGGCATTCCAGGCTGGAAACAGCTCAAGTAAAAGTTCACATCTGGGATAGTATGGATCATGTTCAGGGAGTAGTAAGCAATACATTTTGGAGAGGTATTAGGGCAGTAAGAGATAAAGAATGGAAGAAGATATTCTTGGGCCAGCTGCCTATCACAGCAAGTATAAAGAAGAGATAAAGCTTACATAGGAAGCAAAGAAATGAGGTCGAATTGAATTCTGATTGTTGTTCTTATCAGCGTAGAAAGAAAACCCAACCACCTGGTTACGTATAAAGGCCCTTTCTTTGGGGCCTGCTTGCGTTTGTGCTTAGTTCTCAAAGAGGACCATGGCATCAGGGAAATGATGACATGACTTGCAGTTGACTGATTTGAGTGATGGAGGGCTGTGGAAGGTCACCAGCCTCACTTTCTCCTCCTTGGGACCAGCTTACTAGTTAACCGGTAATCAAGCCAAGTATAGAGATGTCTTTGAGAAATGGGCTGAAACCTACCTTTAGGCCATATGTAGATCAATTTTCAGAAAATATTTTTAAAAACCTACCTCTTTAAACACACAACAAAGGCCTGATATTGCCAATAAAATAAATTGCAATATAATTTGGCCATAAGAACTAAACTTCCCCTTCCTAACCCTACTGCTGTCACTATTACTAGCACTTGGATAATTTTGGCATAATAAGCCCCCCCAAAAAAAACTTTTTTTAAAGTTAATTATTCTAATAATTGCCAAGCTCTGAATTTACTTTATAAACTTTAGACAGGATCCTAGAACTCATGTGGCCTAACCATTTGCCCTCCACTTGACATAGCTTTTAGCTCTATTTTTAAATCCTTAGAATGTGCAGTTTTTCTCAGGAATTGACCAGTAAGGAAATGATTATGAAAAATTTCAGTTTTAGATGGCTCTTGAATGTTTATTCCTGATGTGTGATAAATTAATCATACTCTAATTTAGGATTGTAAATAGACAGATCCATTGTCCAAGATTACTTTCAAATGAATCGCCATATATTTATCATTTGGCCACTATATTCGTACATTTTTGCTTACTTTTTAGTGGTCACTTCATTTATTTTGCTGTAATCATTGTATACATTGTTTTCTTGATTCTGATTATTTTGCTCTGTATCACTTCATATGCATCTTGCCATGTTTCTCTTAATTCCTCGAATTCATAGTTGATTATTGTTGGAGATATTGGCTTAATTGTTTTTGTTACAAAGAAGGATTTGATTGTGGGACTAGGGGAGAACAAGATAACTAGGAGGTAAATAAAAAAGGCATCAATAAAACTTGCACTTATTTTTGAAAAAGAAATTAATCTTCTCCAACACCAAATTAGATGAGTTGATTCGTGATTTTTAACCCTTTAACTTATAATGAACCTTATTCCATCTTTTTAGGATTCTTTCGTATGATTTAATGGGGAAAAATAAACAACCTTAAATATCTTCCTATGGGTTTTTATTTCTGATAGGATCATCAATCCTGCTGGTACATATGTAGAAAAAATACTTGGTTGTTGCCAAGTAGAATTTGCATATTTATCATATTCTATTCCTTATGTAAACAGTACTTTTTCTTGAGGAGTCAGAAAATAAACTTAGTTAATGGATGTCTGAGTTCAAGCTTGTTCTGTATATTTCTGTGGTATGATTGGTGAAGAGTGTTTGTTTCCTTTCAACATATATTCCCAGTAGTTAAATGCAAGAACAAATATGCTAATTTTAAATAGCTCATGTCATTAGCCCTGAGAATAAATTATTCTTTCTATACATTTAGATTTAAAATGACAAATTACTGACATTACAGGTCAACATACCAGGTAGTGTAAAAGTATAATATAGTGGGTAGCACATAGAAATATGGTAAACTGTAAATTAGGTGGAGGAAGATAACAGAAAAGAAAAGGATCTAGAGCTCTTATTTCTTTCTTTTTCTCTCATCCATCCACATAAGCATCCTTGACTTTGAGAATATTCTCTGTTCTGCAGGCTGTAATTACACATCTTCTGAGAAAGCATAGCTGATATTTAATTTTGGTAGTACTTAAAAGTTAGACTTCTGAAGTGTCTCCTACTAAGTTAGCACTATAGAATAGGTTTTATTAAGCAAGCAAACTAAGCAATGAAAGCCATACTTCCTGGGAAGTAATTATATCAGTTTATAATAAGCCATGAGGAAAATGAAAAAAAAAATCATCTCACAAAAAGAATATTTGAAGGATATTAAATTAAGCAATTTTAGTGTCACTATTTGATATCTAGGAAAATGAGTGATTTATATTTCCAAAAACTGTCACACTGAAGCATTCATCTTTCGATCTGGGGATTGTCTCTTTTGTCTTGGAATTAGATATATGATGTTAGTACATAAAGATCAGAAAGTCAAAGAAATTGCTGTCCAGTTTGAGATTTCATTTGTTATTGAGAGAAACTTGTAGGACATTGGTAAGATGCACAGTGACCAAAAGAAGGTATCTAGAATCATCAAGGAAATACAGTTCATGCCTGATAAGGATCAGATGAAAGGAAAGAGGTTATTTAGCCTATAGAAGAGAAGACAAGATGTACAAGGGTTGTGTTAGCTAAAGGGTTGTCACATGAGCAATCAGACTTGTTCTACTTGGTGCAGAATAAGAAGGAATGAGTAGAAGTTACAAAGAGGGAGGTTTAGATTTGATGCAAACAAAAACTTTCTAATAACAAGAGCTTTAAAAAAAATAGGAGGCTGGCTGCCTTCAGAAATGCTGAACTTTCTCTCATTAGAAGAATTAAAGCAAAGGGCGTCTGATGACTTATTTGGACATGTTCTATTGGGGATTCTTGGTCAGGTATAGATAAGACTAGTTGATCTCATATTGCTCATATCATTGTGTAATTTAGAACTGATTTATTGTAAGAATCTAGTGTAGACCTACATGTTAGAGATATTTGGTATGAGTTTAAAACTTAAATCATTTACTTTATTTCTTAGCAATGCTCTACAATTTCTTTCATGAAACTTTACTTGGAATTTTTAAAAAACAGTCTCCTACAGAGAAAAGTTTATTTTCTCAAAGTTTTTTTTCTTTGAGAATGATGACAATAAAACTGCTCTAATAAGACCTGTATTATTGTGCTTAGATCTGGATGCCACATTTTAGGGAGAACATAGATCAATGACAAAGATGAGTATATATGGAGGAAGGCAACCAGAGTGGTGAGTGAACTGGAGAGCATACCATAAAAGGATTAATTGAAGGAACTAGAAATGTTTATTTTGGAGAAGAAAAGCCTTGAGGAGAATATGACAGTTACTATGGCCAAAAAATAAGCATCTGCTAAGTTCTAATGGATTGCTCAGTGATTGTCACAATTGGTCTTGAGTGACTGAAGGTTTTATTTGGAATCTACAAATATGTCTTTATCTTCCTGTAATATCTTAATTAATATTTCTTTATTAACTTTTGATTTTTGCTTTGAAAATATATTGTGCACAGTTAGTAAGGGAGGCATCATGATATAGTGTGAAGACAGTGAAGCTAGTCTTAGGATCATAAGAATTGGGTTTGAATTTTGCTCCTAATACTATATGGCCTGAAGTCACTTCATAGCTCTGAGTTTCGTAATCCTCATCTGGAAAATGTAAGTAAGTTTAAACTGTTTTAGAAATATAAGATTAAAAATTTATTTCACATGTTTCTTTTATTATATAACACTTTTTTATTTTGTATTCTTGGAATATTTTTCAAAAGATAACTTTTTCATGTTACACCAGTGTTGGGAGTCAACATGATCTAGTGTCAAAGAATTGGTTTTATTTTTTGACTCTGCAAT
The DNA here is from genome assembly GCA_028646595.1 of Phalanger gymnotis. Taxonomy (NCBI): domain Eukaryota; kingdom Metazoa; phylum Chordata; class Mammalia; order Diprotodontia; family Phalangeridae; genus Phalanger; species Phalanger gymnotis. Next base: position 140,152,013 of record CM053625.1, on the reverse strand, counting down.
TTGCTGCCTATATAACATTGGTCAAGTCAGTTATCCACTCTGGGCCTCAGTTTCCTCTTCTGAAAAATTGAAGGAGTTGGCCTAGCTAACCTCTAAAGTCCCATCTAGCTTGAAACCTGTTATCCTGTGATAACTCTCCTCAAGGATATTTTTTTTCCTTCTTCTCAGAAATAAGATAGTCACGTGAGGTAGCAATGTCAACGGAGAATCACTACAGTTGGTATTAACGTTCAAGACTCTGATACTGGTGGTGGTTGTTCAAGTTGCCATGGTAACATTTAGGGAGAAAGTTTCTCTCTGGTAATTGGATGATACATATAGGCCAGAGAGACAGACTTTTTCTTACCCTGACTGGCTTGGAATTGGAACCCTTTGGGTTCTGACTTTTGAGTGTTATTTAAAGAAACCTAGAAAGGTAAATATTAACCTTTTACATTCAAAAACATATATTTTCCCCCCTCTGCAGTCCCCTTCCCTTGTGAAAATAAACTTTTACAGATCCCATAAGAATATCCCAAGTCCCTAATGTTCAATGATAATCCCAATATTCCTTCTCGCTTCCATTTGATCACTTTTTGTGGCTCCTGTGGTAAAGTGGTGAGATCCTGCATTCGAGCCTGGCCGTAACCTGCCTTCAGTCTCCTTTTCCAGCATTATTTCACAGCACTCACTTTCATACGCCTTATTCCCTTTCACCCAACCTTCATTCCAACCAAAACAGATGGCTAACTAGCTGTTCCTCTGCCTTATCCTACACATTCCTGCCTCCATGTGTTCATGTAGGCCATCTCTCATACCTAGAGTTCATTGCTCCCAGGCTTCTTTGCCGACTTCCTTTAAAATTGATTTCACTTGTCACCTCTGCTGTGAAGCTTTTCTTGCTCATTGATCTTCACCTTTCCCTTTTCACTGGTCCTCATCCCCAGGCACCCAGCTGAAGATGGTCTTTCCCTCCTCCAGCTTCTTAGAACACTTTGTCTTGGCTTCTCTTTTGACCTTACCATACACTACCTCTTCTCATGCTGGCTTATAAATTGCTTGAGAGGTAGGACTCTGCTGTTGTTCATCTTGGTGTCCCCATAACCCAGGTTCAAACCTGAATTCTTTACCTAAGATGCCTCTCATTTGCGTAGGATGCTAATTCAGTGTGCAAGCAAGGACAAGGTTGTTGTGAAAGACTGGCAGAGCACATTCTCATTTCCCTTTTTAAGGGAGGATACACATGATTCCATATTCTCTTCTGGCAGAAATCCAGAGAGAAAGAGCACAGGATTTGGGAGGCAGACTAAGGCCTCCACTGGGCAGACTAGGGTAAAGTACCCCATAAATACACACACAAACACATACACATATCCAGACTTCCAGCTTGTCTGTCCATCTGTCCATCCCTCTCTCTTTCCCTCTCCCCTTCCTTGCTCCTTTGATTTTCCTCTTTTCTGTTTTTCTCCTTATCCCCCTCTTTTCTACTCTCTTCCCTCTTCTTCTTTTCCTTTCCTTTTGTCTGCCCTCTCTCTCCTTTCTTCCTTTCCTCTCTCCTACTTGTCTACTTTTCAAAATTTGTTCTTTTTTTCCTCCAGATTCTTTACTGAAAAGGGTCTGGAAACATGTGTGTCTTCTCTCAAAGCAGGAAGAAAGAAGAATCTCCCTCTTTTCTTAGTATGCAACAGCGACTCCTCCCTTCAATCTCACTCTCAGTGTTGAGTCAGCATCCTCTCCAACACTGAGGAGAGTTTTATGCAGATTATCCAGGCTTGAACCCCCAGGCCACATACATTTAATAAAGGTTTATTGATTTTAAATTAAACCAGCCACTAATCCAAAGGCAGTCACTGAACAAGATGGAGCTGTTTTGTAAGAGCTGGGAACCTGCGTTCTACTACTGGCTCTGACACTAACCATCACTGTGACTGTGGACCAGCCACTTCCCTTATCTAGGCCAATTTCCTCAGCTTCAAAATGAAGAGATTAGATTAGAAAGAAGACCACTTCTAGCTCTGGAGTCTTGAATACAGTGGTTCAAGGTCTTAAGTGGTGATAATAGGTCTTTTTTTTTAAATTGCTGGTATGCTATTCTTTAAAAAAAAAAATCTTGTGGGCAAAAGCTAGGTGTGACTTCCTTTGGTTGCTATAGAAAAGGCAGAATATAAGTTATTTGTGAATCTGAGATCACTCTGCAGGTAATTAACTATTTTCTTTTGGGAAAAATTCCACTATAATGTATTAATTCATTTTCTTACATTTTCTTTGGAGAGTTGAATGCTATGTTCAACAAAATGGATGTACTGTCTACTCTTACACCCACACAACAGAGGAGTTGGAGGAAAGTAGCTCTTAGCATTGAACTCCTTGGTGAAGGTTTTTGAGGTATCTTTACAAGAAGAAAAAAAGTTGCTACCTTTAATGTATCATTAATGTGATTATATACACTTATGTGAAGACACAATTCTATAAATGCAGCCAAAGACTTCAGAATAATAGAACTTCTCCCAGGGGTGAGCAAGTTAACACATGGAGAATGAGAATCTTGGTCTCACAATGGGTGTGATAAATGGAAACTTGCTTAAGAAAAAGAAATAGGTGTTTTAATTTGTCAGAAAATCACTCCTTGGCAAGAGAAGCTTTGTGCTGGAGCCCTCTTTTTCAGAACAGGAATTTTCTTTAAAAGAGAGAAAGAATATAGTGTTTATATTCTCAATCCGAAACAGAGTAATTTGAAAACAATGAAGATTTACAAGATTTTCCTAAAATGAGCCACTGTACTCATGGACCCACTTGGGTCTTTCTCTAAACAATTAGTTTTCACTAACATCTGCTTCCGTGTCTCCCCTCAGCCTGTCTGTCTTTCCTCCTTTAGAGGTTAACAGTATCTCATCTCCGATTAGTTTCTATCATTGTTTACCAGTGCTTAAGTCACAATGAGAAGTCTGTGGGATGAGAGGGCCACATTTTCCTTTGTTCTGTGAAATGAGATTGCTAGGACAAGTGATATGGGACTTTTTCAATGGGTAGTTACCAACCCAATACTTTCATTTGGGGGAAAAAAATCAGCCTAGGATTTGTTATGGGACAATATGAAAGGTTGATGTTTGAAAACACCTGAAGATTCCCAAAAGACAGGAACCTGTGTTTTTTATGGTTTTTACCTGCTTGAACCAGGAGTTAATCAAATTAATATAATTAAGTTCCAAAGCATGGCCCTGAAATCAGGGGGGCAATCAGAAAGACCTGAGTTCAAATTTGGCCTCAGACACTTACCAGCTGTATGACCTGGGCAAGTCACTTAACCCTGTTTGCCTCAGTTTTCCTCATCTGTAAAATGAGCTACAGAAGGAAATGGAAAACCACTCCAGTATCTTTGACAAGGAAAGGGTCATGGAGAGTTGGATATGACTGAAAAATGATGAAATGACAGAGGTGATGAAGGCTTTAACCAGGGTATAGGGCAATATTAGATGAGAAAAGGAATATGCAGGAGATGTTGCAAAGGTAGCAACAATAGCACTTAAGAAGTGATTGGATATATGGGGTGAGAGAGTGAGGAACAGATGATACATAGGTTGGAGCCTGGGTGACTGGGAGAATAGTGGTATTCTCAACAGTAACAGAGAAGTTATGAAGAGGGTGGTGGTTTGGGTTAAAGATAAAGAGTTCAGTTTGGGACATGAGTTTAAGATGCATATATGCGCATGTGTGTATATAGTGTGTATACATACGTATACATATACATGCTTATATTGTGTATATATATATGTATTATGTCTATTTATATGAATGTAACATATGTATATCTGTATATAGCACACGTATCTACACATGCAATGTGTAGTCATGTATAAATACATAAAGGTGTGCCTTGGCTCTTATCAGCCATCACAAATGGAATGTCCTATAGACATCTGAAACTCACGCCCCAAACTGAACTCCTTATCTTTACCTCCAAATTTTTTCCTCTTCATGACTTTCCAGTACTGTTCAGAGTGTGTGCATATGTGTATATGTGTGTTTATATATAATACATATGTACATAAATAATATGTTTGTATATATGATGTACATATATACATATATATTTGTATATAAAGACTTCAAAGGATTGTATACTTCTCAGATTAGATTCAGAAAGATCTGAGTTTAAATTCCACTTTTGACACATATTAGCTGTGCGTCTCTCAACCTCTATGTGCTTCAGACTTCTCTGAGTGCTTATTTGCTAGGTATTGGAGGGATTATATTACTCACCATTAGTGCAGGGAGTTCCAGGGGGAAATCATTCCCTTTCCCATTCACATATACTAGATAGTAAGGTCAAGTCCAATTATAATCAACTCAAAGGAGCGAGTCAGGGATTTTTATCACATCCTGTATTGTTAGGTCTTTGGTAAGACCAGAGCATGTACATAATTGGCATCATATTGAGAGTCTTGTTGCTGGATTCCTGTACCCCCTGGCTGCAACAATGGGCAAAGTCACTTTTCCCTCTGTTCTAGGACAAAGGTGTCAAACACTTAGCCAAACCCTCCAGAGTTAAGAGCAGAACCAGGTGAAAATGTAATTGAGAGATGTTTAACAAAATAAGTAAAAATGCAGTACAGCACAGATAATGCTAATTTGTGGTTTTTCTATGTCATGTGGTGGCTTGGATATATTTCTATTTGATTTTAATAATGCTATTATAGGCAACCTTCTAAAGACTTTCAATTGCAAGGAAGGTGCAGATCTCCTTTGGTAGACAGAGGAAGTTTCTTCACTCTACAATTCACTATAACAATGAAAATACAAACGTAATTCCTATCAGTATGAGGTTGAAAAGGGAATCTACTTATCCCCAAAGGCATAACTAGGAGCAAAGGGTGGACATTGCAGAGGCAAAATTAAGCCCATTGTTAGGAAAAACTGTCTAATAATTAGAGCTGTTTGAAAGTAAAGTGGATTGCCTCCAGAAGTCACGGCATTTAGAACTGCACGAAACCTCAGAAGGGTATCTGGCCTGACCCCCTCATTTTACAGAAGAGGAAAATGAATATGAAAGTCTCCATTAGTGGAAGTCTTCAAGTACAAATTGAATGACCACTTATTTGGGATGGTATATTGACTGTTCAAGTACGAATCAAGTCAGATCAAGAGACATTTATTAAAAGCACATACTATTCACCTGGCACTCTGCTAAATGCTAAGAGTACATTGAAAGAGGAAGGGGGGGAACAAAACAAAACCCAGTCCCTGTGATCATGAAGCACACAATCTAATCTTGTACTTGGCCTCTGAGATTCCTTTTAACTCTAAGTCTGTGAATTTCTGTAATGATAAGAACATCGAACCAGGACCCAAAAACTCCTGCATCATATTTGGAGTTCTACCACTTAATTTTTTTTATGGCCTTGAGCAAATCATTAAACATCTGAGCCTCATTTTTCTCTTTGTAATTGGAGATGATAATCCTTGTAATACCTAAACTACTATATTATTATGAAGGGCTATTCATAAACCTTTAACCAGATTTATTCATTTTAATTAAATTCAGCCTGTAAAATGCTAAATTTGGAGTAAGGAAGACCTGAGTTTGAATTCTGCCTCAGAAGCTAACCTTGGGCAAGTATATCACTTCTCTTGGCTTCAGTTTGCCCATCTGAACAAGGGGCATAAAAATAACACTTCACAGGGTCATTGTAATCAAATGAGATCATTATGTAAAGCACTTTGCAAACCTTAAAGTGCTAAATAAATTCCAGTTTTTATCACTATCATTACATAGAACACTGTGTTAGGCACCGGGGATACAAAGAAAAAATGCTAGCCCAAATAGTTCCTATCCTCAGGGAGCTACATCCTACAAAATCTAATATCCTAGGTGTAAATGAAGGAGCTGAAACTATATAAAGTCTCTATTTCTCTTATCAGCTCTGAAAGACTCCTTCAGGACTTCTGAGATATGACAACTTGCTAGTGTGCCTACATCCCAAACTCTGAATGTACTGCATATGGGAATGTGTAGGGATTGAAGAAGTGAGATGACGTTGTACTCCATTTCTGCAACTCAAGATTTCCAAATGAGCTTTTTCCCATAGGGATGAGATGTTCAGCTTAGAGGTATAGGGGAAAGAGGGCTAGATTTGGAGTCTGGAGGCTTCTGTTCAAATCCCAACTATAACACTATCTGAGGGACCTTTTGTATGTTATTTAACTTCTTGAGTCTCCATTTCCCCAAACTTAAAAATGAGGAAAGACCAATGTCACCTAACTCACCCAGCTGTGAGGAAAGCACTTGGTGAGCCTTGCATTGTAATGTGAGTGTAAATTAGTCTTTACACCTGGATGTACATAGTATCAAATGCTTCTAATATCCTCGATTCTAATTACATCAATACCCATCATAAGCATATACCCCAGAACTTTTCTACTCTGTATTTCTAAACACATAAAATTTACTGAGCTTCATATTTTTTTAAAAAGTTCATATTGTCCCCACATACCAGTCATTTTAAATGAAACATTTGTATTCATGCAAACAAATCAAAGTGTGCAAAATTCACACTTCTGAAGCTTGAGCCAGATTAACTGAGGAGATGGCATTATGTTCTATGATTTTGCTTTTCCAAAGGGAAAGGGGTTATTAAAAAAAAGACAGAAAGAGAGAAAAGAAAAAAATAGTTCTTTTCAAAGACACCATATCTTAATTGACAGTTATGCTAGGTTAATGAACTACATTAATGTACTAAAAAATAACTTATTGAATGTCAGAACTTGACAAATCAGCAGTCAGAAGGAGGCTCCTTAGAATATCTTTGTAGAAAATTAGAAGTGACTTCCATTCCTCTGTAAAGAATAAGCCTGAAACAGCTTGGTGATGAGGCATCTTTTGAAATGAATGCTTTATAAGAAAACACTTTGACTCGGGGATGAATGCTAGAGAGAAGCACATTTTTATTAAAAGTCTATGGAGAAACAGAAGGGGAAGGAGGGAGGGAGAGAAAGGAGTATTCCTCAGTATGGGGGGTGGGAGGCTGGTAGGGCAGGTTTGATTACTTTTTTTTTCCTCTCAAGTGCTGTGGTGAGGAAATTGGAGCCATCTCCGTTTGTGTTATTTCTGCATTTGTGAGGTTGTTCACTTAACCTGTGCAGTGACCTGGAATACTCAGTGCTACTGAGACAGAAAGAGTAACGGAGCCTTGTGATTTTGTGGAGGAATCTTATTGAACAGCCAATTTTGTTTACACTTCACTAGCAAGTGATAAGAGGAGAATGATTCCACACTTTCCTGCCCATAGCACTGGAAGGCAGTGTAAATTCGAAGGGTAAAGGAGTTGGAATAAAATCTTGTGCCCAAGACCATTAAAAATTAAAATGATCATTAAAAATTAAGAGGACAAAACAAAGACTGCCCACTATACAAGGTTCAAGCATCAATACTGATCTTGGAAGCTTAGATTTTATAAGCCAAGATAATGCCTGTTGATTAGAAAATATGATGGAACAAAGCTTAACTGTTAATTGGATTAATGAACAGATCAGAAATTAACTTAGACATTTATAACACAGATTTGAGATCACTGCTAGATATGACCTAGGGAGGGTCAATGTCTATGAGGTTCCTCTCCTTCCTTTTTTCATAGACATTCTTGAATTAGAGTAAAAAGGCTTTGCGGTGGTTATGTATTTAAAAAAAAAAAAGGTAAAGGCAGTGTTGTGGCATAGTGGAGACATGTCTTGATAAGGAGTCAGAAGATTATAGGATCATGACCTTAAAATGCTTGAATGGACCTCAGAGACCATTCAATTCAACCCTTTTTTACAGGTGAGAAAACTGAGGCTCAGGGAGGTTAAGTTCTGCCTCAACAAGTCATTTAACCTTCCCAGGACCAAATTTCTTCATCTGTAAAACGAGGGGCTTGGACTAGGTGAAACAAACCATAAGGTCCTTTCCAGCTTTCCATGAGCTTATGACTTCTGTCTGCCATATCTCCTTGCATCCTTCAGTATGTCAGAAACAGTCCAGTTTCTACAGTGGTTGTGATGAGAATGATTGTTTTTGTTTTCTTTTGTTTTGTTTTTTATAGTAGCCCTAAAAAAATCCCTCCTTGATTCAGGCTTCACAATTTCAGAATTTATGATAGTTCCTATGCTCAATAGGAAATACTTTCTGAAAAGTTAAGAAAAAGGATGAGGACTATTCTGGTCAGCTTTCCCTGTTTCTGAAGGTAGGATTTACTGAGTAAATATCAATATTCAATCTATTTACATACAGGTATTTCATATAGTAAGTTCAAATTATTCTTATCTTTTCATTAAGTCACATCAATTCCCTCTACTCTCCCCCCCATCCAACCTCTGATAGCAGGCAAAACTATTCTAGCTACCAAATCTTGAAAATAATGATTAAATTTTTCAGAAAATATTTCAAATTCTTTGATCCATTCACACAAAAGTGAATGAATCAGTGAAAAAGAATTTATCAAGTGCTTTCCAATGCTAAGCACTATGCCAAGTACTGTCCATACACAAATAAGCCCCTGCTCTTGAGGAGGTTATATTCTAATAGTGGGAGACAATATTTATAGAAGAGGGGCAGTCTGGGAGTATTTTGGATGCCATAGGGCAGTCAATTAACACACTTTTTTCAGAAGAAATAGTAATGTTGATTTAATTACAGTTCTAAGAACAAGAAGTAGAAAAAGGAGGGACATTATCTAAAGATGTCTGAGATAAAAAATTACAAGAAAGCTTTCTCCCAAGACAACGGGTCAGTCAATCATCAAGTATTTATTATAAACTGACTATGTAAACACTGGGGATATAAGGAAAAATTCCTCCCTTACCCTTCAAAAAAACAGTCCCAAGGAACTTACATTCTAATGAAAGAGCTAATGCTTAACAAAGAGGTTCATGTAAGATAGCTCCAAACTAGATAGAAAGTAATCAGAGGGAGATGGCAGCTGGAAAGCAGGGACTTGAGTGAGCTCGCCACCAAGTCCCTTCAAACACTTATAAAAAATGGCTCTGAACAAATTCTAGAACTGCAGACCCCATGAAATAGCAGGGAGAAGCAGGGCTCCAGCCCAGGACAGCCTGGAGGGTCCCAGGGTAAAATTTATCACACATGGAGCTGGGAGTGGAGCAGAGCAGAGCCTAGCGTAGGCTGCGCCCAGAACAACCAGACCAGGAGCCAGGCAGAACAGGGCCTAGCTCCCTGAATCAGTGAGCTGTGGCAGTGGCCAGACTTCTCAACCCACAAACACCAAAGACAACAGAAAAGGTTAGTGGGAAAAGCTACGGTGGACAGAGTGAAAGGAGTTCGTGGTTTTGCCACCACCCCAGGCACAAGGGAGGTGGTGCAGCTACAGAACTACAGCTTCAGTTGCTGCTGGCCCCAGTCCCACCTGGTGGGAGAAATTAAGTGGTGGATCAGAAGGGGAGTGCAGAGTCCCCTTAAGATCTGAGTCCTGTCCAGGTTGGCGGTTCTTGGGGGAGGAGGAGGGCTGGTATGGCAGAGCTTGCTGTGAGAAATAGCTCTGAAAACAGCACATCCCCTCAAGCTTGGAACAAAGTACTCTCTACTCTACAAGCAGTCATACCCTGACAGAAAACTCAAGGGTCAAGTAGTTGGCTGGGAACAAGGTCAGTCAGCAAAAACGCATTCGTACTCAGTCTCACACGTTGGAATCCTTCCTTGATGACAAAGAAGATCAAAACATACAGCCAGAAGAAGTCAAAAAAGTCAAGGAGTCTACACCAAAAGCCTCCAAGAAAAGCATGAACTGGTCTAAGGCAATGGAAGAGCTCAAAAAGGATTTGGAAAAGCAAGTTAGAGAAGTAGATGAAAAATTGGGAAGAGAAAAAAGAATGATGCAAGAAAACCATGAAAAACAAGTCAATGACTTGCTAAAGGAGACCAAAAAAATACTGAAGAAAATAACAACTTTAAAAAATAGACTAACTC
>CM053625.1:140113685-140141579 GCA_028646595.1 Phalanger gymnotis | reverse complement strand
TTTGTCACCAAAGAAGGATTCCAGAGTCTGAGACTGAATCTAGGTGCATTTTTGCTGCCTGGCCATGTTCCTAGACAACTTACTTGACCCTTGAGTTTTTCAGCAGGGTATGACTGCTTGTAGACTAAAGAGTTCTATGTTCCATGCTTGGGGGGATGTGCCAGCTCTGCCTCACCAGCACTCCTCCTTCCCCAAGAACCCCCAAGCTGGACTGGACTTATATCTTAGGGCCAGAAGCAACTGCAGCTGTAGTTCTGTAGCTTCCCCAACTCCGCTGTCCCTGGGGCGGTGACCCAACAGCAAACTCCCTCTCCCCAGCAGCTTTTCCCACTCATCTACTCTGTTGTCCTTGGTGTTTGTGGGTTGAGAAGTCTGGTAACTGCTGTAACTCACCGATTCAGGGCGCTAGGGCACGCTCCGCCCGGCTCCTGGTCTTGTTGGTCCGTGCCGCCCACGCTGGGCTCTGCTCCTAGCTCTGTGTGGGATAGACCTTACCCAGGCTGTCCTGGGCTAGAGCCCTGCTTCCCTCTGCTCACCTGTGGGTTCTGCAGTTCTAGAATTGGTTCAAAGCCATTTTTTATAGGTTTTTGGAGGGACTTGGTGGGGAACTCACGCTAGTCCCTGCTTTCCAGCTGCCATCTTGGCTCTGCCCCCCCAACAAATATCCTTTGCCTAAAGTTTCCTATTTAGCATGTAAAGTCCCTCATAACTGGACCCCTTCCTGCTTTTCTTGTCTTTTCATATTTTATTCGTCCTCATATATTCTACCATCCAGTGACATTAGCTTTGCTGTTCCACAAACAGTCTTCTCCATCTCCCAAATCTGTGCGCATGTATATACTCAGTGCCCCCTATAGCTGTGAGACTTTTCTGAGCGCAGTGCCTGGCACAAAGAAAGTCTTCAATAAATGCTTATTGAGTGACTGCTTAATTGCCTGCCATGGGAAGAAAGCGAGGAGACCCAAAAAGAACAGGGACTCAGAAAGTGAGAGTCAGCCTTTTATGCTACTTTAAGCTATACTCACTCCCAGAGTCATAGAGAATCTATTTAAAAGAGAAAGTCCAAAAGGCCAGTTGATATACATCAATATATTTTGTGTTATCTTACCAGAGAGGTGCTTTTTGAAGCAAGATTGAGTATACTATGTTAAAAGCTAGCTCTTAGACTATGGTTGGTATATTTCAAATTGTAGGAAATGAAAAGTTAACTCCGTGCCTATAATTCAGTAGAGAAGTGACACAGCAGTACTGGGCTGTTGACCAGAATAGAGTCATTTATTATTACCTTTGAGAGTCATGTCTGATTATGAGCCAAGACATTATTTTGCTTTTGCACATTTTTTTTTTGTCTCTGAGTAGTGAATAATACTAGTGAAGGTTAATTGGTTTGGGCAATTCTGGAAATGAATGTCCTCTCTGGGTATGCAAGCCCAGGTTAATGTAGCCAGCTGTGTTTGAGGGATTTTTCCTCCTTATCCAGCTTTATTAACAATCTAATAACTAGCTTGGATGTATCTTCTGTCCTAGGGGTGAGAAGTAATTCAGTCTTCATGCTAGCTTAGCCTGAAACCTCTCTGGAGGAAGGATGGACATTCATGCCAACATTCACTTGGAAGTTCAGTGATGTTGCTCACCATTCCTTGGGGACTCAAAGCTGTTACCAAACTAATTTTCACTAAGAACAAAGAAGTTGACTTCAAAACTGGGAGCCCATTGAGAAGAATGACTCTTTTATTCAGGTCATGCATTTTACATTTTTCCTGTTTAATAAGCTAAAAGTCTAAAAATGGAAAATTTCAATCCTTTATTGTGCAGAGCAGGCCATTGGTCTTCAAAAGTATATTTTTTAAAAATCCTTTGAAATTTGAAAGATGTGTTTGAACCACCTAGGTGCACCCCAACAACAACTTTGATGGAGGGCATAAAACATTTGAATGGACAATCTTTATTATTATGTGCTTTTTCTGTTATTTTGGGAATGAGAAAGTAGTCTTTAAGAGAACATGCTCTTATATTTCTTCTTAAAATTATTGTTATGAAAGTACTAGTCCACTTTTTTTCAATTTTAAGGTTATCATTTAGAAATAGTAGAATTTATGTGAGAATTAGGCTCAGAAAAAAAAATGCTATGATCCTTGGTTGAAATGCAAGAAGCATTAGGTATCAAAATAGAGACCTTTCTATAACTCTCCTGTATTACCTATCAAACTAGCTTGAATTTTTCCTGGATATGTCATTAACTCTCTTTGTGATCTTAGTCAATTTTCGTGGATGCTATGCTCCAATAGACTATTTTCTCAGCCCTCACTTCCCACAACTCCCTTTGGTGCGCTGTCTCTTTGCGTTAGTATGTAAGCTTCCGGAGGACAAGGACTGTCTTTTTGCTTTCATTTGTATCCCCAGGATTTAGCATAGTGCTTACCATATAGTGAGCACTTAAATCTTTGTGGCTTTGCCTTTACTTCTTTCAGCTTAATTTCCTCATAAAACAAAATAGAGGGTTAGAATACATTAGTGGTTCTCAAAGTCCAGTCTTGAGATTCCTACGTGTCCCTGAGACTCTTTCTGGAGACCGGTAAGAATCAAAACTATTTTCACAATAATATTAAGGTTTTTCTATTTCTATTTTATCAAATAATGATAGCTATATCTCACATAAGCAAAAGCTTTTTTGGTTTTTCAATAATTTTTACGAATATAAAGGGTGAGCTATAAAACAATGCATACTTTTTGACCTAGCAATATGACTATTAGGTTGGTATCCCAAAGATATCAAAGAAAAGGGAAAAAGACCAATTTGTACAAAAATATTTATAACAGCTCTTTTTGTGGGAGCAAAGAATTGGAAATTGAAAGGATGCCTATCAATTGAGGAATGACTAAACAAGTAGTGTTATGTGATTGTGATGGAATACTATTATGCCATAAGAAATGGTGAACAGAATGCTTTCAGAAAAACCTGGAAAGACTTATGTGAACTGGTCCAAAGTGAAGTATACAGATCCAAGAGAACAGTGTACATAGTAAAAGTGATATTGTATGATGAACAACTGTGAATGACTTAGTTATTCTGATCAATACAATGATCCAAGACAGTTCCAAAAGACTCATAATGAAAAATGCTTTCCACCTCCAGAGAAAGAGCTACTGGAGTCTGAATGTAGATTGAAGAAAATTTTTTTTAATTTATTTTCCTTTGGGTTTTTGTTGTCTTTTACTTTTTACAACATGGCAAATATGGATATATGTTTTGGATGACTACACATGCATAACATATCTAATTGTTTGCTATTTCAGAGAAGGAAAAGGGGAGGAAGGGAGAGAGTTTCGAACTCAGAAATTTAAAAAAAATAGTAAAAGTTGAAATTGTTTTTACGTGTAATTTGAAAAAAAAAATATAAAAATTTTCACATAAGAAAAGAAAATATAACACAAAGCATTCCTGAGATCAAAAATTGGGAGAACTGCTAGAGATCTCTGAGGTCCCTTCTAACACTGAAATTTTGTTAATTCCAAGCCGCACATATTTTTCCGTGATAATGAAGTTACCCTTTACTTTTCTTAATTTTTAATAGTGAATCTCAGAATGAATAATAATTTATGCACCATTGTTTATCTAATATTGATAGGTACAGAAGAAACATTACATATAATTAATGACTCTCATGTATATAAAGTTGATTAGAGCACATTCCCTACAAATAAACACTAAGGTTTTAGTACAAGTATTGCTCTTGTTTTTAAATGATTTAGTTGCCCATGACCACACAGCTAATAAATATTAGAGGTAATACTTAAACCTAGGGCTCCTCATCCTAAGCCCAGTAGTCTTCCCACTATACCAGTTAGCTTCCTTGCTTTGCACCTACTTGGGTAAGTGATATTTACCTCGCATAACTGCATTTTAGTTATGTAGCTAATTATCAGTATTGAAAATTCATAGTACCTGAACAAGAATCACAAAAGATATGAAGGCATGGCTGGGATATAATCTACACTGGTAGATTGAATACATTGAATGGTAAGAGCCTGGATCTAGGGAGGTGGCAAATCTAAGTTGTCAACTGCTACAAATTTCAAATTTAATTTTCATTCCTGATTAAGAGTTACATGATTACATAGACCACTCTCAATCTTTGCAATAAGGGAGGGGGGCTGTGGTAAGAATAGATTCTTAAGGTGTGGAAATTCTGAAATAATTTTTTTTGTCTTTAAGTAATATGAATTTTTTCACGAATTCCCCCCCCCCAATTGTATTTTGCATAGACTAATATTGAAATTAGCTTTTGTTCTCTGTTGGTAGTAGATATTAGAAGCAGCCAAGAAATTTATTTTGATTAACAGAGAAATACATGTTTTTAAAAAAGTAAACATATATGTTTCTATATGTGTACATATGTGGAAAATATATATATTCTGCAAGTGGGTGTTTGAAACACAGCTTTACTTTTAAGAATGAAGAAAACACCATTCATTAAATTGAATATGGATCTTAACTTTCATGTAGTTTGTGAGAGGATAAAATTAAGAATAATAGATGCTCATTAAGTGTTTGAGTTGATTGAATTAGTAAAGTTAGTTCTAGATCCCAGTGACATGCTCTTTATAAGGATCTCTACACCTTCCCAAGCATCATATGAAAATGAGCAAGTTTCTCAGTTTTTTCTAGTATTTTCCAATATTTCTAAATTACCAGATGTTTATGGTTATTATATCGAGGGTTTGGGTTTTTGGTTTTTGTCAGTTTGAATCCAGTTGTATGCCATGTAGGTTATGGCTCTCAAGATAAAGTTGAAGATACTGCTGTCCTATTAAGAATAATGTCGATGTCAACATTTATAGAGATAGGAGACTGGAGATGGCACAGGGAGAAGAGTACTAGACTTGGAGATAGGAGACCTGAGTCCAAATGCCCTCTTACTAGTTGAGTGACTCTGAGCAAGTCATTTAACACTGTTTGCCTCAGTTTCCTCATCTGTAAAATGAGCTGGAAAAGGAAATGGCAATGGACTCCAGTATTTTTGCCAAGAAAACCCCAAATCAGGTCACAATGAGTCAGACACAACTAAAAACAACCACAACAAAAAAAATAAAGAACTAAACAGCACAAAATATAAATGATGACCTATCAGTGATTTCAGCTTCATATTTTAGCCAAACAGAAACCAGCTCCAAAAAAAAAAAATCTATTACATATGTCTCCTAGTTGATAACTCTTCAGTCTGTCATTTTCCAGATAGATTCTACTCCTATACTACCTATCATGTTGATGGGTCGGATTGTCAGAATTAAATATGAAGACATTTGTACAAGTAACTTTTTCCACTAAGCTCTGCATTTCTTGGGAAACATTTTCCATTGTGACAGAAGCAGCAAGCATGGAAAATCCTGCTTCAAGAAGTCAGAATGAAATTACTGTGAAGTAAATCTCATTTAATGCCTCAAAACATAAGAGAGTCTACCAGTTCAATACATATGAATGATAAATTGAGTCTCAGGAAGGTGGTTCCAATCCAAGGATGTGAGTGTAAAAGGAGAGGGATATGGGTTCTTAATGCACATAGATTTAAATGATTCTCTTGGAGAAGCTAGTTCATTTGTAAAATAATGTCTCTAACCTTTGGTGAGTTATAAGGAACTCCTATTTCTTGGAATCTTATGTGATGTATACTAGTAGTCTTATTTCTCTTCTTAGTAGACATTTAATAAATGTTTGTCGAATGGAATCTTGAGCAGCTGATTTTCCATCTTTCAGTCCTAAACCTTCACTTTAACAGAATCTCGAGCTAGAAGTTCATCATTAAATAGGGGAACACATGGGCACCATAATTTAAGAAACAAGAGGAGGTTTGATTCCAACTCTTTCAATTTTTAATGCATTGAGGACTGATTAGATCAAGATGTGTTTCTTAGTAATGAAAATTACAAAACATAGGTACCCCTTTGCTGCACAATTGAATGTTCCCAGGGCTATTTTTGAATGTCATTTCTCTCTAAATTTTGTTGTAGATTTGACCACTGTGTCTGGTTGGGTGAAAAGTCTCGGGAGAATTTGTTGGGGTCATGGAGGACAAGCTTTTGCTTTCTCTACTTTCTTGATCTTTTGAAAATATTCACTTTGTGAGATTTTTTTTTGAAATGGAAGAGAACATTATTACTGGTGTTCCTTGATACAAAAGAAATTCAATACCTTCAGGGTTATAAATATCATTGATTCACAAGGTTGGGAGAGATGCTGCAATATTTTTTAGATTATTAAGAAGGTTACATTTGCTGTAAGATCGGAAGAGTTATGAATTCCGTAATCATTTTGCCCTAGGAGATGTGGGTTAAGCAATCAAACCTTTTCTTTAAAACATAATTATGATTGCTTTCAATATTCTGTCTCCCTGACCCCCTCCCCCCTCCAAAAAAACTTTCCTTTTTTATTGCCTGGCTTATTTTTTATATGTTCTATTAAAGAAAATTCCTACTGTACCAGATGCTGCCAGTTGATGCTCCATTGTAGATTGTTAGTTTCTCTTAGATGAGGTTTTGTAGAGTTATTGAATCTTTCACAATGCTGTACCAAAAAAGCAAGCTGTAATGCTTTACTTCTAAACTTGGTCTTTCATTGTTGATCTGAAACTTGATCTTTTATAACTTATTAACATGCCAGGGAGAGGCATTGTCATAAAGTGCTTCACTCAGGAAGCTCTAGTTTCAGATTCAAACTTTGCAATTCACTTAACCTCCTGAGTTATCACTGGGGTCAATATAAATATTTAAAAATAATGGCAAACAAATGCATGAGCATAGCCCAGGGGTGGGGAATCTGTAGCCCCAAGGCCACATGTGGCCTTCTAGGCCCTCAAGTGTGGCCCTTTGAATGAATCCAAACTTCACAGAACAAGTCCCCTTGACTAAAAGGATTTGTTCTAGAAAACTTTGATTCAGTCAAAAGGCCACATTTGAGGACCTAGAGGGCCACATGTGTCCTGGAGGCCACAGGTTCTCCACCCTGGCATAGTCTGTTTGTTCATTCTGTGATTCTGGTATTTTCATTATCATTCATAGTTAGCAATTCATTGTTATATAGTGCCATGATGTTTTCCAAAGCTTTTTACATATTTTATTTCTCTTGATATTCACTACAGCCCTATGAGAAAAGTAGTGTTGTAGTGTTCTCCTTTTATAAATAAGGAAACTGAGGCTCATCCATGTTAAGTAACTCATTTAAGGTCACAACACTACAGAATATCAGAGCCAGAATTTGAACTTGACACTCTGATCCCATGCCAACTGCTCTCTCTACTGCAGCAGCAATTCCAACATAACTGACTTTATGATATATTTAATAATAAACCTGAGGTAGCCCATCAACCTGAGCTATATAAGCTAATTAACTGTTCATTTCATTGATGCACATTCAGGTCTTCCACACTCGTTGGTATTTCGTCCGTGGGACTTAGAGCTCAGTTTTAAAATCTGCTCATAAAAATGCCTCTTTGAATTTTACACCTGCCATGTTTGTGTGATGTGATTGTGTTTATATATACCACATAAATATGAGGAATAATCCTAGGTGGCAAAATGGACAGAGCACTGGGCCTGGGGTCAAGAAAGCCTGAGTTTAAATCTAGCCTCAAACACTAACTAGCTATGTGACCTTGGGTAAGTCACTTGGGCCTCAGTTTCCTCATCTCTAAAATGAGGATAATAACAATAGCACTTCCCCCCCACCAGGTTGTTGTAAGGATTAAGTGAGTTAATATTTGTGAAGTACTTTGCAAAACTTTAAGTGCTATATAAATGCTAATTGTTAATTTTTTATTATTAATTGTTATTATTTTAGATAACTCTCTTTAAATCCATAACTAAAAAACAAATCCCATTTAACATCAAGCCAAATTATTCTATACATTGAGTGATGCTGACTTTAAATCTTGCTAAGCACAAATAAATATACAATGGTACTGTTAAATTAGTGCCATTGAACCTCGTATATAATTAGTTCTTCACATATGTGGTTGATATTTCTCTAGTCTCAATTACAGGTGACAAAAAGGTACAGTAGAATGAGCAATGGTTCTGGGATCAAAGGACTTGGGTTCTAATCCTTCCTCTGCTACTTGCCTATGGGGCCATGAAGAAGTCATCTGGAAAATTATAGTGTTGGACTAGGGTTCTGAGGTCTCTTGCAACTATAAACATATGATGCTATGATTAGCAAACTATATTCCCTCACCCCCTTGACCTGTGAATAATATAATCAGGTTACCAAGATCCATATTTTTCTGAAACTGGTGAGCTTGGGAAGATAGGTGTGAGGATAAAGGCAAATGGAGAAACTCACGCCATCTGGCCTCAATTTTTGAGGAGCAGGAGGTATAAAATTGAGCATTTGGTTGAATCACTGGTAAATATGGCTTTTGAAAAGTTTGCCAGCTGAAAAATAGGGTTGGGGGTTATGGAAACTTCCCTTGCATTATAACTCTTGTCTGTTTTCTATAACACATTTTAAATCACACTGAGTGAAATTGAGACTAGGTAAGAAAACCCACTGATGTACCTATCTAATGCATCGAAATATTTGTCTTAAATAATGTGTATTTGCTCTCCTTTTGAATATAGTGAGGTTAGTGAGGTACTTATCAACAACACGTGTCTGTGGGGAACTCAGCTGTAGTAGTTACCACCCTCTCTGGAGCAATTTTCATTCTTCACAGTCCATTGCCTATAAAGAAGATTGTGCATCTTCCCCCAAGGCAAAATGACCCCCTCATGGAGCAGTTTATGACCCTGTTGCTGGGTGAATGGTCTAAAAGGTAGTATTCTCAAGCATAACCTTTCAATTTTGTAGAATATTTCCCAGACTGGACTGGGCAATAAGTCTTCCATTCTTATGCACAGACTCAAAGACTCTCTCCCCCACCCCAATTTTCATCAAATGGCAGCATAGTTTCCAAATTGTAAATGTAACTTTAGTAAGATGAAAATATTCAGCTGTCTTTAATTTTATGAGGAGTGACATTTTCTTTAGTTCTATTGGCAGGGACTCTAGCTGTTCACAGTATTAGAACAAGTCTCTAAATTTGGCACTTCACAACTGGTACCTCCAAAAGTTCCACATAGGGTCTCCTGTTCAAACACTGGATGGGTCCAAATGCCACTTCTACTGCCAATTTAGGTGTGTGCAAAATCACCACTCTAGTGGAAACAAATAAAATAACTGTTTGCAGTAGTTCTAAGATCATACTGTAGCCGGGAGGAGGGGAAGGAAGTGAGAAACACAAGGCTAGAGATGAGCTGAAACATCAAATGCTGCTTTTTAAGGGACAGCCTAATATACATGTATTCTATATATGTATATACATATACATATATGTATGTATATGTACATATATACGTATATGTACATATATATACATATATATGCGTGTGTATACATATATGTTACTTGTGTTGCTGTTGCTTCCCAGTACTTGTCCACAAAGTGTCCTCCCTTGTGACAAAGAAGTACAATTAAGAAAAAATAAATTAGTATACTAATGGGAGTCTGATGACTCGTAATCCTATAATACTCTACCTAGAAGAAGTTTAATTTAGTCATCAGTGGTCTGGAATAAAGATTAGTCAATGACTTAATAGGAATTCTGATATCTTTTCCCCCCCCCAAAAAATTTTCCATTTAATTTAAGCTAATTTTCAATTCATAGAACAAAACAAGCATTTTCATAACACAGTACAATGGAAAAGATGATTGCACGTGAAACTGCAAAACTACCATGTACAACTAGATATTCTCTCCAAATATGCAGCAAAGTTATGATGTAAATTTCTTTTTTACCTTTTTTCTCATCCTCTCCACCCATTAGACACAATAGGTACATAAATGTAAAATTATTCTATACCTACTTCTACTTATCAGTTATTTATTTGGATGCAGATAGCTTCTTTCTTTGTATGACCTTTGTTTTAATTTGTGTATTCATAATAGTCAAAATTGTTTAGTTGCTCAAAGTCATTCTTAAAACAATATTTCTATTACTGGGCACAATATTCTCTTGGTTCTGCTCACTTCGCTCCTCATCGTTTTGTTGAAGACTTTCTATACCTTTCTAAGATCGTTGAGCTCATTACTTATACATAACACATTGGTATTTCATCACAACTACACACCACAACTTGTTGAGCCATTTTCCAGTTGATGGGAATGCCTCCAATTTCCAGTTCTTTGCTACCACGGAGAGAACCCCTAGAAACGTCCCATTCACATTCAAAGTTATAATTACCATTTGTGAATTTCCCTCCATCTTATTTTTACTCACTGTTTTCTTTCTCAGCCTCTCTTTTTACCCTATCCCTGTTACTTTATTTTCTTCCTCCATTCTCCCTGAAAATGTTCCTGCTCCATATGGTACCACAGGGCGTGCCCTCACTCCTCATCCAGAGCCATACATAGATAGTGAATATGGTTAAGCCTGGCTTCTGGAAACAGCAGAGATCCTTCAGTCTTCTTCCATTCAGTGCCTGCTATTGCTTAGATGAAAGTTTGTGAGGTAAAAAGTGTAGAGGTGAAATTACTTGAGGCCACGAGTGAAGTGAAAGTTAAGGTGAAATTTCCCTAGTCTTAGTCTGCTCCCAGACAGAGCCCTCCAGGGCCTGCTGTTTGTTGATTCAGGAGAATGGGCCTGGGGGTATGTGTCTATACCTCCCTCCAGCCAAACAGCTCCTGGAGGCCCTGTCTTTTCTGAGGTCGTCTCAAGCCGTCTTAGGAGGACAACTGCTTTACCTTTTTATTTTTGCTATCTACGTATATTTTGTGGCGATTTTCTGTCTGTGTGTGGAGGAAATCTGGAGAGCCTAGAAATTTCTGACCTACTCCACAATCTTCCCAGAATGCACCCTCTGATGTATTTTAATGTTGTTCTGTTCCATATTACTGTGGTCATTTCCTATTCTATCTTTTTGGTTCTAATAATTTTGCCCTTTATTAGTTAGTACAGGTATTCACTTACTTCTCTCGGTTTCTGCTATTTGTCATTCCTTATGACACAATAATATGACTTTATATTCATATACACCCCAGTTTGATCTGCACTCTCCTGAGTGGTGATGAATGCTTTTATTTTATTATTTATTTTATTTTATAAGCTGCCCAGAAAGGAAATATAGTCTATGTGGAGGTAACCAGCACTAGCAGAGTGCCTTACACCTAGTGGCCTCTTAATGATGTTTGTTAATTGAATATTTTAGAAAATACATGGAAGTCAAGATTCAGTTGCCTTCACTTGCAAAGGTAAGAGAGTGAATTAGATGATCCCTAACATCCTAATATCAGTCTTATAGAGTCTAGTGGTTGTTAAACTTTATGTGTCACTGGTGAAGTCTATGGACTCTTTTTCAGAATATTTTTAACTGTGTAAAGTGAAATACATAATATTACAAGGGAAACCAATTATCATACTGAAATTGAGTTATCAAAATATGTTTAAAAAGAAGTTCACAGACCTCCACATAAAAAGTGTCTTAGAATCTATGATTCGTTAGTAGTGCCTTGAACTGAAATCTTTATTTCCCAGGTTCAAATGAAAAGGAGATTACAAAAGAAAAACCTTGAAATTTTTCAACAGGGGACCAGATATTGAAATAAATTCTATTGTGCTCTATTAATAATAAATAAGATTTGTTTTTCTAAGTTAATATGCTGTGAATAATGTCTTTAACTTGAAAAGAGATAGCAAACAAGGCATTTCCAAATCCTTAAGCACAAAGGCATTTTTAAATCAATTTCACAATATTCAGTAGTTAGCAAGGTATCATGAATAGGAATAATATTGAGTTCCAATCTTTATATCCTCTGAAATTGTTATATATATTTTATAATTACTTATTATGTACATGTTCCAAGTCAGTTCCATTTAATAAATGTTCATTAAATGCCTAATGTATGGAGGGCATTGTGTGCTAGGAGGCACACTCAGAACTTTCTCTACTTGCCCGAGTTCTTCATCCTGAAGTATCATTCCAGCTCTTCTATTTACATAGTACAGTTCCCTGCACAGTCTCTTTTCCTCGGTTGAGATGGCGCCTCTCAGGACTTTCCTTTTAAGGAGGATGTTTACACCAGATGTGTCTCATTAGTCTCTGGGCTATATTTGGGACTTGTTCTCTCCCCATCCCACTTTTCCTCTCCCTTTAAGTGTCATTTTTCTTTATTAGAATAAGTGCTCATAGAGAACAAGGACTGTCTTTCTCTCTACTTGTATCGGCATTCCCAGCTCTTAATGCAGTTCTTGACACATGGTAAACCTTTAATAAATAGTTAACTGCCTGAGTCAACTGAATATTAAAGCACAATAGCTTGTCCTCAAATGTCCTACAATCTAGTTACATATATATCACTTTATAGAAGCTCTAACAAACACAAGATAATCTTAGAGATTTTTATTAGCCTGTAAAGCATCATCTATGTGATAAACAAAAACAAATGATTTTGACTCTGGGTAAGTTATTTCAGTCAGTAGTATGAACAAGCATCACTCCTTCATTTGAATAGTAATAAGCCCTTACTTTTGAACAGTACTTAACAGCTTATAAACTTCATTCACATCAATTTGGTCATTAGATCTTTGAAGGCAGGACAGATATAATTATCCCTATTTTACAGAATGAAAAAAAAAATACCTACACAAACAGTATTTGTTACTTCTTTGCAATTATATAAATGATGTGACTGAATTGAATCTTGAACTCATGCATTCTTCCTCCAACTCTCTTACTCTCACTACATCATACGCTCCATTACTCTACATACTCCATGTTTCCTCTCTCGTGAAAGGAGACATATACAGTCAACGAAATCTCCTATATACAGTCAATGAAATCTCCTAGTGGATAGTATGAATCAGTTTTTACCACAAGGTACTTTTTCTCTTATTTTAGTTTAGAAACCAAGAAGGAATATTCCTAAGTAAAGATATTGTACACAAGAAGGATCTCTTCCCAGTAGAATTTATCTGAGAAAGCAAGTTAGGGTTGGCCTGAATGGATGAACATATAAAATTTCATTAGAATGTGATAGCATTCCACCACATTGTGAGCTCCTTGAGGGCAGGAACTATTTTTGCCTCCTTCTGTGTCCCTCCTTTTGTATCCCAGAATTTAGCACTGTGATGGCACATAGTAGGTACTAAAAAAAAGTTTATTGGTTGATAAGCATTTATTAAGCACTTATTGTATACTATGTACAGAGGTAAGACCTGGTTACCCAAAAATAAAAGCTGTGACCATCTGTACCCTCAAGGAGTTTATAAGAAGAACAACACATATTTAGGGAAGTAGTAGTCTGCAAGGGGCCCTTCAAAAGACTAGGAAGTGAGGGCAGGAACAAAGTTTATTAAGCACCTACAGTGTATCAAGCTTTACAAATGTTATCTCCAGGTAAGAAGACTAGAGATAAAATCTGACCTCTAACAACTAGTTGTGTAACTCGAGACAAGTCACTTAACCTCTGCTTCAGTTTCTTTAACTGCAAAAAGGGGTTAATAATAGTATCTACCTCCCAGGGATGTAGTAAAGATACAAAGAGATAATGTTTGTTATCATTATTATTATTATTGTTGATTGGTTACATTAAAAAGTAAACCAGCATATCCTATTTAGGAAAAATGACAGAGAGATTCAATCATTATTCTTGATTTCCAGAATTAGAGAGGTGGTAGAAAGGATATAAGTACCTCATTAAGTAGAGGTCCAGAGAGGAGGGAGTGAAAGCATCATGTGAGATTGTCTGAAATATGGAGAGCAAGACCTAAGGGCAGAAATTTCTCTAAGACCTGAGAAACCTCCTGGTTCCCCAGTGATTTATCACTCTCCCTCCTGGATGGGTACATCCATCGATTTCTCCTAAGATGTGGAAAATACTGTGGACTCTAGATTTAGAGGACCTGGGCTCAGGTTCCACCTCTGATATTTACTGCCTGTATGACCTTTGGCAAGTCACTTAGTGTCTCAGGGTCTCAGTTTCCTCATATACAAAATGAAAAGATAGGGCTAGGTAGTCCCCTTCCAGCTTGAGATCTGTTATATATGGACACATGGGCTACCTTCCCTTCCCTTCTTCTCACAGTCACAGTTGAGACTTTGTTGAAATAAGAATCTGCAGTTTATTGGTAATGGTTCATTTTCTGGAGAATTCTGCCCCTTGAAACTTCTTTTGTTTGCATGAGCATCACGCCTGTTCATAGCCATGACAGCAGCTGGATTATGTTAATATTGTAATTCTAGAACCATGGCTAGTTAGGCTGATTAAGTTAAATATAATATCGCTCTGAGTGTAATGATGCTGCATTTATGTTTATAGCCCCTGGGAATGTGGTATATACACATACACCAGGAAATGTGAAAATAGTCATTGTCCTTTTGTGTTGTGGAGATTATTGGTGGAATTTTCTAATATATAAAGACATTGCAATGTTTTTATAAATGATTTTTAAGCCAAAGAACAGGGTTTTGAAATCTGGTTTGCTCATTATTGTGTGACCGCCCGTCACTTAACATTTGTGGAACTCACTTCCCTTTTCTGTAAAGATAACTTCAAATCCAGAGCCTTTCTTCTTTCCCTTCTTCCTTCTTTTCTTTCTTCTTTCTCTCCCTTCCGTCAGCTTTTCCTTAAATGTAGCCTTTGTGCCCCCAACTTTTCACCTACGTGTATTTTCTTACATTTCTCTTTCTACCCAGAAAGGTTTGCCTCACCCCGATTCCACCTAATTCCTATGTACTACAAGTTCTAACTCAAATGTCATCTTTTCTCTGTAGCTCTCAGATTATATGATTCTGTGAAGCCAAACTCCAAACTCCAGACGTAAGATTGATCTAGACCCAGTAATTCTAGACAGCGTACAGTTTTATTCTCCTTGAACAGGCAAGAGTGTAAACACGACACAATTCCTATTGGATGTTCTACTCACTCTTCCCATAGGATTGGTGAATAAGTAGAACTGTACTGGAGTTAGGGGTTCTATTTACCCCTGGCATAGGTGCATGGAAAGAAAAATTCAGTGCAAGGGAGAACTCAAAAGAGTTGACATTTCCATGACTGATAGGTCCTAGGAAATGAATTGGGGGCGGGAAGGTGGGGGGGGGGAGGGATGGGAGGAGGGATAAGAACTCTACCTTGCTATGGTTACAACTGGAAAAGGAGAAGTAAAATTGGCAGCTTCCCTCAGCTGTACCTCAGTATACCTCAGTGCTAAGGCTCTGTCCTTCATCAGAACTCTCTGCTACCATTTTCTGTTGCCACTTTCTGTCTCCTCTAAGCATTTTAAAGACTCCACCATTCTGACAAAGACCTAGAACCTAACAGATCAAGTGGAGAAATGACCTATCATTGAATACTATTGTTCTGTAAGAGGTAATGAAAGGAACAGTTTTACAGAAACTTGGGAAGATTTGTACGAACTGATGCAGATTGAAGTAAGTGGAACCAAGAGAACCATTTATTCTATAACAACATTATAATCCCAAATGGAGTCACAAAGACTTGGATAGGACTGAATGAGTAAACAACAATAACTATATCTCCATTATTATACTTCTTCCACCTGTTCTTTCCTTTGCTAAAATATAAGCTCCTTGGCAGCAGGTAATGCTTCTTTTTAGGTTTATATCTCTCAGAGCCTTTCTTATATCTTATATCCCCCAGAGCCTCATCTAGCATAGTGCCTGGGACTTAGTAGATGCTTCCCGAATACCCATTGATTTATTGAATGGAAAAGGGCCACAAGATGTCCTGATTAGGAGGTCATTAGTAACCCATAGTGGCATAATGGGAAGAGTGCTGAACTTGGAGTCAGAGGAAACGAGTGTAAACTCTGGCTCTTCTGTGTACAAGGTGTGTGGCCATCAGCATATCACTTCAGATATTTGGGCCTCAGATTCTTCATCTTTAAAATGAGAGCATTGGACTAGATGGACCTCTATAGCTCCTTCCAGCTCTCAGTCTGTGATCTTACAATCCTATGACATTGGGGAGAGTAATGTGAACAGTAATATGGAAATAAAAGCCAGATTGCAGGGTTCAGAGTTCACAGTAAATAAGAATTGGAAGTAGTGGGAAGTTTGGTTATGAAAGGGAGAAGGGAAATGTGTTGGATAGACCAGAGGAGATATTAGAAATCTTTTTACAATGAGAGTCTTAAACCTACTTATTAATGAGATAGGAAAGAATCAGTGAAGAAGGAAATGTTGCAGATTGAATAGGGAGAAAAATATTTTTAATTGACACCTTTTGCTTTTACATTGCCTTAATTTTTAAATATATTCTGCTCCACTGCCCTACCCAGCAACCTATCCTTATTAACCAAAAATTTGTAAAAAGCAGTTCAACAAAAAAAAAACCAATTTATCAAGAAATTCTTAAAGTATATGCAGTATTCCACACCTATAGGACCCCAACTTTTTTTTTAAACATTTTTTATTTTACCAGAATGCAAATACAAAATAGAAAATAGAAAAAAGAAACAAAAACATATTGTAAATTTAAACATTGAAACTTAAACTTAAAGTAAGAAAGAAAAAAAAAGCATGTCATGTGCATAGCAGAACATAGGAGAGGATTCAAAATATATAACGATAACTCTTCATATCAAGAAAGCCTGTATGATAAATAGTACACTTTGTGTAGAGAATTGTCCATCTTTGCTTCCTTGTGTTTTCTTTTGTTCTCTGCTGTGTACTTTTTAACTTTGTTCTTTTTCCCCTCCTCCCACCCCCCAGAAAGCTACAATATAATTTAGATGTTTCTTGATATATAGATACACATACAGATGTATACATACACTTATACATATATAATGCACATATAGACATATACTTTCCCAAACATAATCTACTCCTGATCTTTGTTTTTTACATTTGTATATATCTTTCATTTCCTATCCTTCTGGTCTCCTCTACTTTACCCCAACGTTTCAAAAAAAGGAAAGGGATGTATTTTCTCAGCTCATCTCTGGGGCCAAGCTAGGTCATCATAATTACACAGCATTCAGTTTTAGGAGAGGGATGTGGGATAATTGATGGATTAAAATCTTGTAGGGGGCAGAAAAGGATGAGATCAAATCAATGAGCAGAGGGGACTGTCTGAATGAGGGATAAGCCTCTTGTAACAAGTGGGAAAAAAGAAGTTGCTAGAAGTTGGTATAGTTTTAAGTTTGTTCTTTAGAATATCTGAAAGTCTGAAGTAAGAGAACTTGCTTCATTCTGCATAGTGAATTGGATTTGGAATTAAATGACTCGGGTTTGTATCATGCCTTTCACTTCTAAAATATGTGATTTGGGGTAATCCCTTAACTTCTTTGGGGCTCAGATTCTTCATCTTCAGAATGAGGGGATTGGACTTGATGTCCTCAAAAGTCCTTTTAGCAGTAAATCTGTGGTCCTCTCTGACACACAAACTGAAACTGAAATAAGCCAGCAGTAAGCACACATATGTTAATTAGCCCTTGGCTATATTTTCTTCAACTTTTTTTTAGATCAATGATTTAGGTAAAGGCATAGATGAAATACACATCTTACTTGTGGATGAGCTACATAGCTCAGTAGATAGAGCACTGGGCCTGGAATCAGGAAGGACTCTTCTTCCTGCGTTCAGATCTGGCTTCAGACACTTATTGCCCTTAACCCTGTTTGCCTCAGTTACTGCATCTGTAAAATGAGCTAAAGAAAGAAATGGTAAACTGCTCCAAGTATCTTTGCCAGTAAAACACCAAATGGGTCGCGAAGGATTGGGCATGACTGAAATGACTGAACAACAACAAACTGGGAAGGGTAGCTAATACATTATATGCCAGAAATGGGATCTGAAAAGTTTTCTTTGGGCTGAATCTAATATGTAATTTTATTGACATACTTGCAAGTTTTGAGGTAAACTCAGTTGTATAAGTGCAGAATAGGGGAGATATGGCAACAATAATCTGGCAAGCACCTGGTAGTTTTTGTGAAAAATAAATTTAATGAGTCAATGGTGAGATATAACAGCATTTTAAAAAAGAAAAATAACTTTTGGCTATAAACCAAAGGCTTATAGGTTACACAGAACACTCATTCCTATACTTCTGATCCTATGATCCTGGGATTTAATCCAATCCAATCAATATTTATTAAGAGCACCATATTTGCAAGGGACTGGGAATATAAAGACCAAAAACATGGCCCTTGAACTTACTTTGCTCGCATTCTACAAGCGGGATACAACAAGGAGTTATGTAAGTATATACACGATATAACTTGAGCAGCCAGAGAACATAACAGCTGAGACCATCAGGAAAGGAGGTAGCACATGAGATAAACTTTGAAAGATGTTAGGGACTGTGAAAGGCGGAAATGAAGAAGGTTTATGTGTTAGGCATGGGGCCCTTGCAAAGGCATTGAGGCAGCCAATAGCCAACAGAGTTCAGGAGCAGTATGTAGGTTAATATGGCTAGGATGTATAATATTTGAAGAAGAATAATGTTAAATAAGCCTGGAAGGTTAGCTGGAGTAAGATTGTAAAGAGCTTTAACTGTCATGCTGAATAAGAAGTGTTCCTATTACAAGCATCTTCTTGAAGAAGGATGGTGAAAAATGTTATCTAATTTATAGTACATGGCTATCTGTATGACATATTATATCCATACAATGTGAATTGATGGCCATCCAACATGGCAGACATGGAAAACGATATCAATTTTATCTTGACAGAATGCAAAGGGTTACTTCTGTAGAAATTATTTGTGAATTCCATATACAATTAGGCCATCAACTTACTTGAGCAAAGTTGAAAAATCAACACCAAATTAAAATATATAAGAAAAATGAGAAGGTATGTTATACAATTATATCCACTCCAACCTAACCTTAAAGGAAACTGTTGACACCACACAAAAGTGGGACTAGACACTGGATACATCGTCACTGTTTAACTGATATAAATCATTTGCCACCACAAAGAGATGCAAAGAAACTAGAAAATTCTTTAGTAAGCAAGCACTTAATCTCTTTGCCAGCCAAAATCAATGCCACTTTAGAATGTAAACACATTTGTAAAACCTTATAGTTGAGGAGTTTGGATGGTTATGAAAAAACTAGAAGGAAAAACAGTTTAAAAAAAAAAAAACTTAGTAAGAGACTCATTTGAACTTGTCTATCCTGGGAGCATTTAAGTATGAAAATGGAAAGAAAGGAAACAAAAAATGCAAAAGATCTATCAAGATTACTATAACAAATTATTTTCTTCATCATTGACACTGTAGCCACCACATTTGGATTCTAATGATAGATCCAAGGTTGCTTCATGAGGAAGTAGAAATGACACTAGATGCAATTCAGCAAAAAATTTTAGAAGCTTGAGCAGAACAAAAAAAAAAAAAAGAGAGGAAGATAAAGTCCAGTAATTGAAGTAATATACATATATTTATATTTATATATATATTTACATGTATATATATATATCCATATATATATATATACACATACATATACACAAACACACACACACACACACACACATATACACTGGGCTTGTAGTTAGAGGACCTAGGTTCAAACTCTGGCTCTGCCACTTCCTATCTGTATAATATTGATAGAATTTCTTCACTTCTCTGGGTTTCAGTTTCCTTATCTTTAAAATGAGATGACTGAATTCAATGACATCTATGGGCCATCTAGCTCTTACTATATAATCTCGTGATTCAAAGATCTTGAAGGATACACTTCTTTCTGCCATGCTTCTTCTGGGGCAAACATGTCTTAAATCATTTTGCACCCCCCATCATTTCTCACAGGACCTTGAACATAGCAGGTAATCAGTAAATATGTGCTGATAGTTTGAATTGAGGGAAAACTTGACAAAATTCCTAAGAATTTAAGAGCAATTGTTTTGACTAATTTCAAAATGAAATTGTTAAAATTAAGAACTCCAACTATAGATACTTACCACTAGATGAAAAAGTTTGGGCTGTTAGGATGTACCTATACATTGGTTGTTTGCTAAAACAAGCATTTTGTTTGAAAATTGCTATAGTAGACACAGCTTGACTGCCTAGTGAAAACAACTTCATCGCTTTCCAACTTGCAGTTCAAATTCATGAAATGAATTGGCACAATTCAGTTTCATTTTGATGGTTTTTGGCAAAAGATTATGGTTCTTCAGAATTGAAGCCAGTGCCTCTGTTTCAATGGGGGTTGTGTCTGGCAGCTACCAGCTTCTGAAAGATCATTCTGATAAAGAATTGTATTCAGTTTTCTTTCTAATTATCAGTGAGTGGCAGGGAAATCTGCCCATATTTGTCTTACTCCTCTTCCTGCACTTTCAGCTCTGCCTGTCCTCTGGCTGGATTTTAGACTTCTGTAGCTCACAGCTTGGCACTGTACTCTGGGACCGTCTATAGGGGAAGCAATGCTTCTGCTAACCAGACTCCAGACTGGAACTTTGATGTCACTACAAGTAGGTAGAGATGAAGTTTTTCAGGTCATAGCAATATCATGTACGGGTGAAACTCATGGAAATTTAAAAAAAAATTGGCTCTTGATGTCCTCAGAAGGGCCCTTGATAGCTTTAGGCACCATAATGCCCATTTTAATACTCCATTCTCAACCATTCCTCCCATTTCACAGTCTGGGACTGTATCCAGGATCCTGTCCACTGCTTGGCCTCTCTCTTGGCCCTATACCTGTTGGCAATTGTAGCTATCATTTAATTACTTGATTTATTCTTCTGATCACTGACTTTGTTTAAATTCTAAGTTGAACAAAAGGAAGTGATGTAGTGCATATTTCTTTTAAGGAAACATTTCCTTTTTGTAAACACAGATAAACACACTTAAAAAAAATAATATGGATGCACTAAGTATAAACATTAATGAGTCCTCCCAGTAAATGTGTCAGTCAAGACTGCAGAAAACTAGTTATAAAAATATGCAATGTCTTTTCAGGTGACACATTTATACCCATGTGGAAAGCATTCACTTAAACCTCTCAAATATCACAAACCTGAAAAAATATGGATATACAGGATGCATAAATTTTATATTGCTCTTAAAGCTCTAACTAGACTTTTTTTTTGCCTGAGTTAAGGGCAGGAAGAAGATGGCACGATTGATTGTGGGAATACTGGAAGCACTATCAGAAAAGTTCCCCAGAAAGAATATACTTACGCTTTCCCCTCCGTGGGGGTTGAGAACGGTAAAGGTAGACCCCTGGGAGAGAGGCATTATGTCAATAGGAACCTATAGAAGGGACTGAGCAAGTTTATGCTGTATAGCAGAGGCTAATGGAAAGCTATATATGATCTCTAGGACTAAGGTAGGAAGGAAGAAAGCACATACTTTCCTCTCCATGGAAAGGGATGCTCTATATCTGTCAGCATCCTGGGTCAAAATCCCTGTCTTAGAGCTTTTTGTTTTGATCCCTCTAAAATTATGCTTTGAATGTCATATGTAATGATTTTTTTTCATTATACTCTTTTCTACATATTCTTCAAGAGCCATTCCAGGTTCCAACTCTTCAATGAAGGTATGGTGGGTACCTAAATGACAAAGGACTATATTTTTATTAGCACTCCAGTGGGGAAGTCTGTCCTTAGAGAAGACTTCATGAAGAATTTATGGAAATCTAGAAAAATCTATGTAGTAATATACCTTTAAAATATTTTTTGATTAAAAGATAAAAATCTCTGATACGTTAAGGATTCTCTCTAGATCATAGAATGAGCATCAGAGGAGAATGATATGCAAGATGACAAGACAACCTATCAGCAGGTTAATTTGTACTAGCCCTACAATTTTCCAGCCAGAAATCTAGCTTGAAACACTACTGCTCAAACAACATATATCAAAGCCTAACATCTGGATCTCACAGCTGCCAAGTTCACCCTGTGAGGCATTGTCAATATGCCAATCTGCTGTGTAATTGGATTGCAATTTGAAATGGCAAAGTCATGTCCACAGAAATAAAATCCACATATTTAGGTGTGGATGTGTATGGAACTTAAACAGTATTATGTCCCATTATGATGCTGAAGTGACACTGGTTTATCGAAGGCTATGTCAGAAGAACACAAGCACTGTCAGGTCACAGAAATTCAGAGTTGAAAGACATGTCAAAAGCCCTCTAAACTAATCTGTAGCTGACCAAGAATCTCCTTTATTGAATCTTCAACAAGTAGTTATCCAACCTCTTCTCTAAGACTTCCAGTGAGAGGAAAAGTCCATGACTCCCTAAGGTAGCTTGTTCTGCTTAGGGATAGCTGTAATTATTATTAAAATAGTTTTTCTTTATCTCAAGACAAAATTCCTTTCTCTGAGACTTTCATTTATTATTCCCAATTCTCTCAGGGAGTGAAGTAGAACAAGTATGAGCCCTTCTATGAGATGAGATCAAATGAAACGATAGTTGTAAAGTACTTAGCACAGTGTGTATTACTTCTCATATAGTAGGTATTGTAGAAATGCTCATTCCTTTCCATCCCCTTTCCTTTCTAATGGCACATTCCAATTTCTTGTTATATCACCAGTCTTCTTGACTTTCTGTTTTGACCTGTTCTGGACTTGCTCCAATTTTCTCCGTCCTAGGTAAAATGTGGCATTCAGAACTTAACGCAATATTCCAGATGGACAATGACCAGGGTAGAATATGGCAGAACATCCATGTTCTGAAAATCATGCATTTTTGAAAGCAGCCAAAGATAACATTAACTTTGGGAGCAACAACATCCCAGTATTGATTCACCCTGAGCTCAAGATTCCACTGAACCCCCTCAGGTCTCTGTCAAATGAACTGGTTATTGACAGGCAGTGTCTTCCCCATCCTGTATTCATGAATTTGGTTTTCTTAACCCAAATTTAAGACTTTATGTGTATCCTTATTAAATTCCATCTTATTCAGTTCAGCCTATCGTCCCAGCCTGTCATGATCCTCTGGGATCCAGACCCTGGCATCATGTATTAACCATACTTCTCAGTTTTGTTTCAACTGCAGATCTCTTGGCATGCCCTTTTTGTCCATGTCATTGATAAAGGCGTTGAACACCATAAAGGCAAGGGGCAGATCCCTGGAGTTCCCTAATGGAGATCCCCTCCCAAAATGGCATTAATGTATTAATGTATATAATTTGAATCCATTCATTCAGTGAGTACCTGAAACCAATTAACTTTACACCTATTTACCCAACATTTCTCTATTTTGTCCACACAAATAATATGAAGAAATTTGTCTATTGCTTTCTTGAAATCTTAATTATACTATTTCTTAAACATTTTGCTCTTTTACCAATTTAATAACTTTGTAAAAAAAAAAAATACTGTGCTCCTGAGAGTAGATCTAATTTGTATGAGCACAGAGTCTTGGGAGGGAGGGTCCTGGGTTACGTATTTGTGTAATTTTGGTGAAAACACCATTTGTGCCTGATTATGTCTGTAGTTTTTTGCCTACAGCTTCCTGACCTTTAACAATATTTTCTTGGTCCCTTCTAGTGATGTTACATCTTGATTTACTTGTGGTTGGTGGTTTCCAGGCTTGGCAAATAATAATAATATTAGATAACCTTTATATATCACCAGCTATATTCCAGTTACTGTACTAAGTATTTTACAAATCTAATCTCATCTGATCTTCAGAAAAACCTAGGGAGGTGGTACTATTCTCATTCCCATTTTACAATTGAGAAAAGGCAAGTAGACGTTAAGTAAGTTGCCTGAGGTCACACAGCTGGAAAGTATATGAGGCTAGAAACCTTAGAAGGCTGTCTATCTTATCCCAAATATATCCCATAGGAAACAATCAATAAAATGCTATGTGCTAGGCACTGCATAAGAGACTGGGGATACAAAGACAGAAATGACAGTACCTACTCTCAGAGAAATTACGTTTTTTCTGAGGAAACAATACATGCAAATATAAATAAATTATATATATATATGTATGTGTGCATGTATATTATACACATATATACTTATATGTGTATGTATGTATCAAATAAAGATGTGTTAATTTCAGGAAAAGGAAGCACTAGAAGCTCAGCATAAAAAAAAGTAGCTTAGTACTATGCATTTGCCTGGCTAGTCCAAGGCATTTCTATCACTTGTATATGCAAAGGGAGAATTGGACCATGTTCTCCCCCAAAGTGACGCATGGCTGGCCAAATTATAGACTGAAAATTTTGTTGAGGAAACAGAGAATGAATTGGGGAGGGGGGTACAGACACGAAAGATCAATGAGAATAGTACAGTGCTGAGAGAAGAAAGTATAATGTTGGGAGACTGATAATAAATGTCTGGCTAGTGGGACAGAGCGACCTAATTGTGATTGAAACAGAAAGTACTATGTGGTGATCAGGTGGTTTCCATTGTCCTGCCTGGGCATAGCATTCTTTCTTATAGGAACATGTTTCCCAACAGTTTCTTCATGTTATCAAAACAGTCTCCCGGTGGGCCTTTGCAGTAATTTCAGTCTCTCTAAGAATAATACCAAAATAAGATAGTGTTCTAATTTGGTTTGTTTTTAATTTTTGGGGGGAAGGGAGGATTTTCTTTTTGTTTCAAAAAGCTTAATGTAATGCCTGGTGCACAGAAGTGCTTAGTAAATGCTACTTGACTTATTCCACATGGAAGGATTGGGAAAGGCCTTATGTAAAATGGGGTGCTTGAACACTGAATTAAACAAAGGATTCTATGAGATGGAGTAGGGGTGGTGGGAGGCAGTACATTCTAATCAAGTGGGACACAGAGAGAGAAGATAGAGTGTCAAGGATCAATATCTGTTAGTGGACCAGTTTGGCTAGTACAGTGTGTAAATGGGAGAAATGTATAATAAAGTATAGAGAGTTAGGATGGAACCAAATTGTAAAGGACTTTAAAGGCAAGAAGACAACAGATTCTCTTTTGTTTATGCCAGTTGGTTATATATCCGCCTTAGTATCAGGGCATTACCAATCACCATTACTTGTCTCTTCTTCCTCTCACAACTGCTGAATGAACTTCTCATCTAATGTACCTGGGAATGCATAACATCATTCTATTGTTTTTCCAATTAAATAAATACTAGATTTATTTGGCTGTAGACTCTTTGTGCCTGTTTTTAAAAATTTGAATAGTATTTTATTCCCGCCCTCCTTACATATCAAGAACATTTTTTAGCATTCATTTCTATAAGATTTTGAATTCCAAATCCTTCCCCCTCCCTCCTATCCCCTCTCTTTTGAAAATGGTAGGCAGTTTGATATAGTTTATACATGTGCCATCATGTAAAACATATTTCCACATTCTTCACTGTTGTGGAATAAGAAACAGATCAAAAGGAAATAAAAGCATGATAAAGAATAAAGTAAGTGAAGAAGTATGCTTCGATCTGCATTGCAAGGCCATCAGTTCCTTACCTGGATATAGATAGCATGAGGCCTCTGTACTTGTCTTGGATCTTTATGTTGCTGAGAAGAGCCGAGTCATTCATACCTGAGCATCACACCATGTTGCTGACTCTGTGCACAATGTTCTCCTGGCTCTGTTCATTTCACTTAAGAGCAGGACAATCTTGATAGCTATACATTTCCAAAAGGGATGGGCTCTTGCATCTCAGCTTCTCTCCTACTGCCACACCATAGGGAAATGAGATTAGAGATAAGGGAGAATGAAAACCCATGTGGCTACCTACTGACCAGCAAAGGACAAAGTAATGGGATCAAGGTATATGTCATCTTTCCCAAGAGACAAGTTGACAGCTGAAGATAAGCAAGACTGGAAACAATGGCATCACTTGGACTGACTCAGCACAAATTTCCCCCTTGTGATGCAGAACCACATTTAGACCTATATTGCTCCTCTGTCCTCAACTGCATCATCCCAGTTTCTGTTGCCTGTAAATGTGGGAGCTGGCTTAGGGATCAGTTCTTTGCACCAAGGAAGACTCTGTAAAGATCAACAACACACAATCTCCATGAAGACACAAGAGAAAACCCACAAACAGATACTTAGTTTAGCTAATGAAAAGTTCTGCCTCATAGTGACTCTGTGAGTGTCCAGATTGTAGGAATCCACTTTCATTACCCTTTTATCACAGTTTTCTTATAGAAGATATTAGACTCTTCACAAGAAAGTCAGCTTGAGATTGAGGGAAGGGCCTCTGCATAAACACCTTGGGCCAACCATGAGTGGTGAATGTGCAGCACAAGGGGCCTTGGTTCCTACAGTAGCATCAGTTCAAGAAGAAATGATAGCAGCTTACAGAATAGGTAATAGGTCGCACAGCATCATTCTTAAGAACATATGAATGAATCCATTTCCTCCTGAGCTGATGAAGTTCCCTTCTCTGCAGGAACAGCCTGATTCTGATCACTTATTTTTAAATGTTATTCTTTACTTCCTTCTTTGTGTTTTATTCTTTCTCTCTCCTCAAAGACCTGGGGAAGGTTAGGCTTCCCCTCTACTCCTTCATATCTTTTTTCTAATTTGTTTTCTTGAAGCTTTTCTACTATTCTTTAAAAAAAAATCTTTCATTCTTCCTGATTAGCTAAATAATTAAGATGCATTCCTCTAGCCTCCTTTCTTTCTTGTCAGGAAGGAATTTGGTTGTACTTTCTGCATAGACAGGTCTTATTGGTACTGGAAA
Source organism: Phalanger gymnotis (assembly GCA_028646595.1). Classification (NCBI taxonomy): domain Eukaryota; kingdom Metazoa; phylum Chordata; class Mammalia; order Diprotodontia; family Phalangeridae; genus Phalanger; species Phalanger gymnotis. The sequence goes on along the minus strand of CM053625.1, from coordinate 140,114,957 downwards.
TAAGCACAAAGCATAGTCTCTACAGATCACTGCAGAGTTTTCCATGCCATTCCTATTTGTTTCAAGTGAGATATACAGTTATTTCTCTTGTTTTTAGTAGTTCTCTGAAGTAATCCTTGTGACTAACTGTTGTGACATACTGCTTATTGGCTGTATTGATGACTAAGTTGGTAGGGGTCTCCTGTGTGAGGCTTGCTTTCTTCTTTTTTAGGTTAGGCATCCCATGTTTTCTGGCAATAAGACAATATGGTCTGTGCAAGTATCTTCAGTGAAAAGTTAGCATGTCCCTACAACATGTGCAAGGGTCCTTAAACTGGGATCCATGGATCCCTAAAGCAGAATAGATCAGTTATTTATGACCTTCAATAGGGGGAAAAGATACATCTTTATTTTACCGATCTTTTTTTTTTTTGTAATCCTACATATTTTATGCATGTAAAACATTATTCTAAAGAGTCCATAGGCTTCCTCAGACTTTCACAGGGGTCCATGACACAAAGAAGGGTTATATTCGATCTTAAAATAAATCAAAACCGTGAGTTGTGGAATAAAGTGTCTTTGAAATTGTTGTTTGCCCTTCCTTCTCCAAGAGGACCATGACATCAGGAAAGTGATGTCGTGACTTGCAAGTGAATTGGATTTAGGTGATGGAGAGCTATGCAAATTCACCAACCTCACTCACCTTCAGAGTAATTTGGGTCTAGTGTCAAGGTATAGATCAGGATGACTGGAGTTAGCCCAGATGCAGCAAGAGACCTTGGCCTTTTTAAACTAAGATCTTTCCCCAGATCTCAATTATTCTGAGGCAACACCCATTCAGTGATTAAGGTTAGGTAAGAAATGAGGCAAAGAATGGCCTCTTTTATCTAGACAAAAACAAAACAAACAAAAATCAATCAGGGAGGGAAAGACCCTCAGGGTTTCTGCCCAAAACAGAAACAATTGCCATCAGAGCCCAAACAACCACCAAGTGAGGCTTGGATTGGGACATATTGATGGCCAATAAATGAGAGCCAGAGTGATTTAGGTATAAGGAATGACCCTTAAAAAGGAAATCTAGCCTATATACTCCAAGATAACAGGGTAGCAAACCTGCCCCCCTGTAGTAGGAAGGCCGAATTTATGATCTCGAAAAGGATCATGTAAATATCTGAATCGTTCGAAATCATTGGGTATACAGAATTCTCCAAGCAGAAGGCATCAAAAAATTTATTCAGGGCCCAGAGCAACAAATTAGCGAACCAACCTCCCCATTCCAGTATTGTGAACACA
>CM053625.1:140078825-140113185 GCA_028646595.1 Phalanger gymnotis | reverse complement strand
GGGGGGGAGGGTAGAAATGGGGAGAAAATTTGTAATTCAAACTCTTGTGAAAATCAACGCTAAAAACTAAATATATTAAATAATAAAAAATTAAAATAGAAAAAAAAAGAAAATTTCATTTGAAGTTTCTTTGAGGAGACCTTAATAGTCTTAGAGGTGGTATGAGGTAGAGACAGTGGATAGTGAGCTGGCCTTAGAACCAGGAACACCTAGGTGAAAGCCCTACTTCTAACATACACTGACCCTGGGCAAACCACTTAATTTCTCATTGGCCTATTGTAATGGTAATCAGGGTGGGACTTTTTTTTTTTTTTTACTGTTTTCTCTTTTGGAATGCTAAGGCAATCAAGGACCTTTGATGAGTCTTGCCTTTCAAATGTAATGGCAAGCAAAGTGTCACTTTTTGCTGTTTTTTGTTTGAGTGCTTCTCAGCACTGAGGTAATCAGGTGCCTTTGATGAGTCTTGCCTTTGTTTCAATTGGGAGCCTTTGATTGAATCAAGAGTCATTGATGACCTGCTTAAGTCACAAGAAAGCCTAGGTCCTATGGGTCTGAGTCACATGGTTGTAACACCCTCCTACCTTGAGAAGGGTATACATGATCCGAGGTTGGCATTTTGTTTTGGGGCTCTCACTCAGTGGAGGAGTGTTGTGTGATTTGACCAGAGGTAGCTGTCATAGAGCCCCCCAACTTTGAAAACCCAGATGTTGGACCTTCTCTCTCTGGTAATTATTTATGTATCGCTTGGACAGACAACTAGAAGCCTGTCTGCTGGTTTATGTTATTTGCTCTGTTTATATAATTTCTGCTTGTAATTTCTGTTTGTGTTTTCTCTGAAGTTCAGGGTGCCGACTTTTTCCCCTGAATTAAGTAGATGATATATGTATGTTTAATTAAAGTGAGAGTGTAAATCCTTTAAAGTTGCTTTCCTTAGAAAAGCAGATCAAAGAATCTGTGCTAGTAGCCTTCCTGTGTGCTGGTGTTATTCGTCTTACACCCCCACGGCAGCTGCTAGCAACATTGTTGTTACGTCTAGGGAACTAAGGTGATAAATTGTAGAGAAGGTGTTGCTAAAGGGAACTGGTGAAGGGAAAATCACAGGTTCTGCTCTTATCCCTTATTCCTCGGAAGATAACACAGGGCAAGCTTCCAATTCTTTCTTCATCTTAGGTGTATCTCTATGTGTTTTTTTCCCACATATGTACTTTTAAAGGGGCTGGGGGAAAAATGAAGTTTCTATATAGGTGTAGAAATAGTGTGGCAGCGGTCTCAGAGGCCAGGTTGGGGAGCTTTGCTTCATCAAGTGGAGGAAGCAGGGAAAAAAGGGACAGATGACAAGAGTAAAATGAAAGAGTTGTTAAACTATAGGCAAGAAATTTAGTTCAGAGCCAGGCAGAGGGAAAGAGTGACTGAAGCGGGGCATGGGAAGAGTAATTTTAGTTTGGTATGATGATCAAACATAAGGAAAGAAAAAAAGTTTGTAATATCTAGGTGTAGGAAAACCAGGGTTTGGATCAAGCATTTGACTTTGGTGAATTGATGGATGTGTGGTAAAGTTCTAGGAAAACTGAACAAGGTTGAATTAATTCAATTAAGAAAAAAACAGAATGCACTTGAGAGACATTTGTAGATGGAGAAATGGGGATAAGGAGGAACACTATAGCTACTAACTAAATAATAAAAGTGAATGATTTTATCAGCAGCATGAAACACTGATTTTGGTTTCTTCCAGTTATCTTTAATATCTCCCCACTACATTCCTAATTTAGGTTTTACTAAAGTAGAAAGGTTTCTATTATAAATAGATAGGTAAAGCATTTAGTAAAGATTTCCAGACCATGTGCTGAGTTCTAGAGATGCAAATACAAACAAATAATACAGTCCCAGCCATCAAAGAGCTTACTTTCTAACTGAGGAAGACAACACATAAAGTAGTGTTATAGTGGGGTGGAAGGAAAACAAGAAAACACACACACACACACACACACACACACACACATATCTAGGTCCTATCCCTGTAGAACATACACATACATATGGAGTCCTCAAAAGTCTTAGTATGTCTACAACTTCACATTGTGTATAGATGTATAGTGTTCATAAAACTACATATACAGTGTATACACAGTGTATGTAGTGTGGGTGTGAGGGTGGGGGGAGGGAGGAAGAAAAAGAGAGAATGATCTATAAGAATAGGAACTAGATCTGTGATTTCACTGGCACAAGGATCTCCCAGGTGAGGAAACCCTCTCTGGCAGTGCTGGTTAGCCCTTTTTCTTCCATTTACAGTCTTTGAGGATAGTCTTGATAGCTAGCATTTATATAGTGCTTTAAGGGGCAGCTAGGGGTGCAGTGGATAGAGTACCAGTCCTAGAGTCAGAAAGACTCCTCTTCCTGAGTTCAAATCTGGCCTCAGATACATACCAACCGTGTGACCCTGGACAAATCCCTTACTCCTTTTGCCTCAGTTTCTTCATCTGTAAAATGAGCTAAAGAAGGAAATGGCAACGGACTCCAGTGTCTTTGCCAAGAAAACCCGAAATGGAGTCATGGAGAGTCAGATGCAACTGAAACGACTGAACAACAACATATAGTGCTTTAAGGTTTGCAAAGCATTTTACTTATTTTATCTCATTTGATCCTCAAAACAATCCTGGGAAGTGAGTGCTGCTGTTATCTCCATTTTACAGATGAGGAAACTGACGCTAAGAAAGGTTAAGTTACTTGCCCAAAGTTCATGGGTGTGTGAGGCAAGATTCAAATTCGGGTCTTCTCGACTTCAAGTCCAACACTGTGCACACCTAGAGCACTGAGAGCTTATGGGTCTCTCCCATGGTTATCCAGGCAATATGTGTCAGGAATAGGCCTGAGACCCAGCTATGCCTGGCTCTCTACTATTTGAGGCTGCCTTTCATATGTGACCCATAAACACATGAAACACAGAAATCTAAAGAATATACATGTGCATATATTCCCCTTACTGCATAATACTTAGAATTAACCTGTTATTCCTATGAATTCCTTACTTCTTAATGAATAAACTTTTCCTCATGTGAGTCATTGTTCCTGTTTTTTTCTTAAAAAATATGTTTTTAGTAAACAAGCTGGGAATTCCAGGTTGATAAACTTGCCTCAGAAAAAAGTGTTTCAGTGACTGAGCCTCTGTGTAATATTGAAACTTCTCACCTTTGATTATGGCTGCCGTTAACCAATACAGACTAAATCTCATACTCCATATGTGCTTCCTCATCATGTTATTGTATTAGCCCTCCTATCTGGGAGAGCTTGTGTGGAGTACAAAGACTAGATTTGGAGATCCCATTGGACTACTTAGATTAAAAAAGAGATTTGGCATTTGTTTTTTTTTTTTTTTTCCTTCTTTGTAAGTCTGTGCACTTAGAGATTTCCCTGGGATAATGACTTATAGGTCAAGTCCATTTATTTTTTTAAACCGATTTGAAAAAGATCAAATTTGGTTTCATGCAACTACTACCATACACATGTCCTAGGAGACTCAGGCCGCCTATTCAAATGAACAGCAAAAACAGGAGGGCGCCATTTAAATCCTGCCTGATGAACTGCTGCAGTCTGCTGTGTCCCCCTCGAGCAAGACCTACAAAGCCAGTGAAGTGAGACTTTGCAGGTTTGTTTTGCTGTTAGAGTTCACTGGCTAAATTACCCAAAGAAACCGAGGGGTGTAAAGAAAATAGTGATGTAATTGCCCATCATTAACCAGAGCTCAATTCCAGGAGCTAGTTTCAAGGGCTAACTAGAGATAAGAGGTGTATTTCTAACCATCTCTTTTGAGAGATAAAATTATAGGATTTAACGCATAAATCTCCTCAGAGACATTTTAGCCAAGATTCTTCAAACTCAGTTGACTTAAGAAAAATGTTGCTTATTTGCTTTTGTTCTTCTTCAAAGTTCAGAGTATTTTGAATAAAATATTGCTTTTGTTTTCTTTTTGTCCCTTTCAAAATGATCTGCATCTCAGTTGGCACATGCTGTGTGCAAATCACTAAAATCTATATAAGCTGGAATAGGTTTAGAAAATCATACTTTATTATGAAAGAAACTCATCACTGAGTCTTTATACTTGGAATTTTGTCATTTAGCAAAGACATTTTTTATTTGTTATCCTTTCCATTCTTAACAAACAACTCATAATGAAATACAGAAAGAGTTTATTGGGAGGGTTTTTTTTTTCCCCATGAAACAGTTATTTTCTTGCGGGTGGTAGTTTTGTTATAAGGAGAGCAATGTTTTGCATCATTCTTTACTGTAAAATAGATGAAAAAAAGAATTTTAAATATGTTAAATATTTATGGAGAGTCAGTGATGTGTGGGACAACTTGCATATTTTTCTTGAAATGGATTTTTATCAAATGAATTTATAATGTTTCCTGGTAGTTTGGGTAACCCTAACACCTTGCAGAAATTAACCAAGAAGAGTTACATTTTCCTTTTCTGTGCTGAATTTTTCTTTCAATCTATACTCTTTTTCAAAGATAGATTACTTATGAATCCTACAGTCCTGTCTCCCATGGTTTAAATAATTAACCACTTATTTCTATGGCTCTTTGATCTCATCAATGTGGGTATTCCCTTCAAAGAATCAGAATAAAACCCATCTATTTATGCCCATCCTGAGCAAATTTTATTCATACTCTCCTCAAATCCTCCATAGGAGATCTTTCCTAGGAGCTAGAGGCATTCCCCTCCATCTCTTAATATTGTGTGTGTAGAGATGGAGCCATAGGCTCCATTAGTTCTCCCTTACCCTTGCTACATAACCATCCCACTTTCTTTTCTTAGCATACATCTGTCCAATGACATTTTTATGCCACTTCTGAATAATTCTTCACTGGAAATGTGTTGTCACCCATCATATGTACTATATGTCTCTATGATGCCCAACTTAATGATGATTCAACTTAAACTCTTAAGAAACTGCCATATTGTATGACTTGTAACCAGGCAACATCACTCTAAAAATATTTTTGTTTTTAAAAAAAGTTGGAGTTTTGTTTTCTGGAGAAACTTAGGGTAATTAAAAGCATTATACAATTTCCTGAAGGAAATCTAGCCTGTTCTACAGATAGAAACATAGGCATAGCTCCTATCCATATGGAATGTGTGATATAGAATGAAGGAGCTCCCTAAACAATGAAATACAGCTTGTTTTACAATTAACAGAAAGGAAAATAGAACCTTTAGAATATTTGCATTTTGGGTAGCCCACAAAGTAGGCATAAAATCATTAATAATATTTAAATAATTAATAGCCTTTTAGGTATAATCCTTTGCATATATAGAGATATATTACATGAATATCTCTTAGTAGAAAAAATAACTCTTGAAATGATAAACAATTAATATCCTCATTATTTAAGCCCAGTATGGAAGAATAATTAATTCCATATTTTATTCTAGTGTTGGTCATTGAATGAACATTTAATGTCTACTATCCTAGATAATTACTCTGGACATGATCAGAAGCTAATATTTCCTAAAGCTGTTGGACTTCCTACTGTGCAATGTGGTATATTGTAAACAGCATTCGATTTGAAGCTGAAGACCAGAGTTTAAATCTTTCCTCTGCCAGTAACTAGCCATGTGATCCCATGCAAATGTCTTCTTTTCGAACCTCAGTTTTTTCTTATTCATAAATTGGGGGAAGGATACATTGTCCTGTACACTTCAGAGAGTGTTTATGAAGATAAAATGAAATATTCATGATTTATAAACTGGGAAGGAAAAAAGGGAGGGAGGAATGAAGCATTTATTAAGTGTCTACTATGTGCCAAGCACGTAAGTGCTTTTCAGATATTACCTATTTGATCCTCACAAGAACTCTAGGAGGTGAGTGTTGTTATTGTCCCCATTTTACAGTTGGGGAAACTGAGGCTAGCAAAGGTTAAGTGACTTACCCAGGATCACACAGCTAGTAAGTGTGTGAGGCTACATTTGAACTTAAGTCTTCCTGATTCCAAACTCAGTGTTCTGTCCACTTTGCCACCTTGCTTCCTTAATTACAGTAAAGAATCATAACATATACTATTGTAACTATCTTAACTCATGCAGCGTTGGCCTTAATAGGGTGGTGTAAAATGGCAACTTTTGAAGGTAAAACTCTGAAGAGTTGAAGGTGCAAGATTCAACCCTGAAATTGGTGGGAGCCTAGATTAGGCTACAAGTATATGTGAATATTAAAGGTAATAAGTTTCATGTGAAAATCATGGGGCTTGGGGATAGCAGGGGGTTAAGAGATAAGGTGGCCCAAGCCATTCTTTTTATAGATCAAGATACTAAAGCCCAAACCTAGGCTGTTGGGCTCATTAGCAAACATGTGCCTTAACTAGCCACATACAGTGAATGGTAGAGAATTCTGACGGTGAAACATGCTCTGTTTCCTCTCTATAAAATATTATTTGGTCTTTATGGACAAAAGACCTTACCCGTTGTTGCATACAGCTAAGAAGTTTGAAAGCCTGAAGAAGTGGTACCAAGTTGATGGCACCCTTCTTTGTTTCAGCCTGTGTGCCTAGCAGTAATTTGTTTACATTACTGTTTTATTTGCCAAATAATGAAAATATTATGGGCTAGGGTTGGAAATGGAAATTAAATTTTTAATAGGATATACAGTAGTAATAAAGAGAAGAAGTACACAAAGGAGGATTCCTCCATGATAATTAAAAATTATAAAGTCATTACTCAAACTTGCTTTCTGAATTGCTGAGTGAATTAAAATGCTTGTTTTGGTACAGGGGCCTTGCAGTATTGTCTCATTAAAATTCTGCCTTGTCAAAGTCGGAAGAAATGCATATGCAATGATTAATTCTATTTAAGCCTTCCCTTTGCTGTAAGCCTTATCTCACTCTACAACAAAACTCACCTTGAAGGGACTTAAGTCATGATATATATTTGCCAAGATGGGAAATACAGAAATGACTTCTTTTTTTTTCAATCTGTGTTCTTTCTACTTCAGATATTGAGAAGGAAAAGACCTTTGGGTGGGTGGGGGGACTAAGGCTCTCATTATCATAAAATAGTATTATAATGAAAAGTATTACTTTTTATGGCATTTCTACAGTATCAAGCAGAGGCATTTTCTATAAATGTTAATCTTCAGTCTTTATAAATTGTATTCTCTTGGAATAGTTGGCCTGTAAAGTACTTGTCCTACAGCCTTATAGCTTAACCCAGAACAGGAGAGTTGATGCTGAAGAGCATGTTTGTCCTTTGCAAATCTAAGTTGCTTTTTGTGTGTTTATTTTTTTCTCTCATATCTTAGGTCATCATGGGAATTATATAGAATGGCAATAACTCAAGTTCACTGTATTGAGAGTTGCTGGCTCCAATGCTTAATCATCTTTTTGCTACAATATGCTATCCAGCAACATGGTGGGCCAGATGCCACTTAGTGTATCTGTTATTCTATTTTCCATAAAATAGCATTGATACAGGGCTTCGAAGTTTACAAGGCACTTCCCAAATATTACCTCATCCTCACAAGAACCTGGAGATGCTATTATTATCTCCACTCTACAGATGAAGAAACTGAAGCATGTAAAGGTTAAAGACTTGCCCAAGGTCACGCAGCTACGAAGGGTCTGACATCTGATTTGTTCAGATTTTTTTAAATTCCAGGGCCAATGTCCTATCTCACCACTCAGTCATCTAAAGAAGCATTAATAGTAACCCTGATCCAGAGTGAGAGATCTTCCTTTTCTAGCAATCCCTGCCTTAAAGGAATTTACTGGTCTCTAAGGTCTTTCCAGGTTCTCGATTTTTGTGAGTCTGTGATTCCTAAAATCATTGAATAAGTATTTATTAAGTCCTCTCCTCTCTTCCTTTGAGGTACATGCAATTCATATCTACCGCCCAATAAAAAAAAAACTGGTAGTTGTCTATAGACCATCAGTTTATTCCCCTTCCTTCCTCAGTCAGTTTGGTACATGGCTCAAGATTTTTGTCTCCTCCCCAACTCTTGTCCTCATACTAGAGGATTTCAACACATGTACTGACCCTCTCTCAAAGCCTCTAACCATTCAGATCCTCAATATACTCACTTCCCGTGGCCTCCATTTCAGTCATATGCAAAGATGGTAATACCTTTGATCATGCCATCACCCACAAATCCAGATCGATGTCCAAAAGATTCAGAATGCCTTTATCAAACCAAAATCTATCGAATTTGTACCTCTCCCTCTACCTTCTCTTACAAAACCCTTCTCTTCAACCATATCACCACTGTCAATCTCTTGACTCCTCAGTTCTCTCCCAGGCGATCCCCCTGAACTAGCTACTCTCTCTTTTATTGTTATCTTTACCCCTTGGTGAACCAGTTCTACTTTACACTGATCTTTTGAGTTCCTGGCCCCCTTATATCTCTAGTTGCTCCCTGCCAAGCCTCAGCCTTCTACTCCCACCATCTACTGTCTTCACTCCTCCCCACTTGCTTCTGGATGTTGATGGAGAAAATCATTCAACTGTACTGACCAGGTCCATTACAAATTTATGTTGCATAACCTCAATTGGGTCCTCACTGTTGCTAGGCCATCCTTCTACACTTCATCCCACTCTCTACAGTGGCTCTTGCAAAACTCTTCATCTCTACTCAAATCTCCCATGGTTCCTTCTATCCTGCCACATCAGTTGAAAACCTTGCCTAATATTTTACAGAAAAAAATTCGAGGCCCTTCACAATGAATGTCTTCTTCTTCCTACCTCTTTCTCATCTCACATCACCCAGATGCCTTTTACCACAATTTCTTCCTTCACCCCTGTCTTACACAAAGAGATGGCCATACTCCTTACCAAGGCCCACCCCTCCACCATCACACAAGCAATTCCATTCCATACTATCTACTCCAACAAATTGTCCTCTCTGTCATCGCCACTCTCTTTTCTTCAGTCTCTCCCTCTCCACTAACTTCTTCTCTATGTCTTCATACGCAAAAAAAAAACCCCTGCTAACTACCATCTCATGGGTGTATGGAGTGTCTAAGTAGAATTTGCCAAGCCGTTTTCAGGGCTTCTCATCCACCTTTGGCATCCACCTGATTCACCCAACTCTGACCTGTGGCTCCAAGATGCTATATCATGCACAGCACCCACACCCCAGTAAACCATCTCCACAGATGGCCTAAACCAGGTTGAGTATAACCAACAGGCCTTAAACCCCTCAGTGAGTTAAAAGGATGTCAAGCATGCTGACCTCCAAGCTCATGTCTTTAGCTGCCTTTCAGAATCTCAAACTAGATGTCTAATAGACACCTTCAACTAAATATGTCCAAAACTGAATTCTTTCCCCCCTAAACCCTTTCCCTTTCCTGAGTTCCCTGTTGCTGTCCAAGGCAACCCTATTCTCTCAGTCCCTCAGACTCACAACCTAGGGGCATCCTCCTCAACGCTCCTTCCTAGCTCTAATCTCTCATTTCCAAACTGTTGCCAAGTCCTGTCAATTTCATCTCTGTAACATCTCTTGAACATACTCCTTTCTGTCCTCTGAGACTGCCACCACTCTTGTGGAGGCCCTTCTTAATTCATGTTTGAACAGTTCAACAGCTTGCTGGTTAGTGCAGGCCTGCCTCAAGCATCTCCCCCTCCAATCCATCTTATATTCAGCCCCCAAAGTGATATCCCTAAGAAGCATTACTGACCATGCCACAACCCCTATTCAATAAATTCCAGTGGCTTCCTGTGTTCAAACTCTCCATAACCTGACCCTTTCCCCCATCTCTCAGTTCTTCTTATACTTTACTTCCAATCACATATTCTTCAATCCAGTCACACTGGCCTTCTTGCTGTTCCTACAAGATTTTCCATGTCTCCTCTCTGAGTATTTACTCTGTCTGAGTCTCATGCTGAAAATGTTCCATTCCTCCTCTGTATCTACTGCCTTCCCTGGCTTCCTTCAAGTCTCAACTAAAATCCATCTTCTCCAGATAACCTTTCCCAATCCCCTTCCCAGTCCCCAGTGCCTTTTCTCTTTGATTCATGTGCTATTTATTCTGTATGTAGTTTGTTTGTACTTATTTGTTTGCTTGTTGCCTCTCCTGTTTCATTGGGAGCTCCTTGAGGAGAGGGGTTACCTTTTTCCTCTGTTTCTATCCCAGAGCTTAACATAAGTGCCTGGCATATAGTAGATACTTAATTAATGTTAATTTGTTGAAAGGCCTTTTATATATGAAGCACTGTGCTATACCCTGGAGTTACAAAGACAAAAGTATACAAAAAATTAGGTTTTTTGTAGAGGCATTCTAGGATCATAGGTTTTAGAGGTGAAAGGGACCTTAAAGATTATCCAATCCAGGAAACATATTTTACAGATGAGGAAACTGAGGCCATACAACTTGGCTAATGCCATATCCCAGTCCTAGACCTTTAACTTATTACTTGTGAGACCTTGAGCAATTCATGTCATGTCTCTGATCCTCAATTTCCTTATTTACAAAATGGGGATAAGGATAAGGTCTAGACCTGTGATTTCATTGGTTTTAGAGAACTCCTGGTGAGGAAACTCCCTCTACCAGTGCAGGTCAGGACTTTCTCTGCTGTTTTTAGTTACTTGGAGCAGTAAGAGATTAAGCGACAGGGAAGATGACACAGTCAGTATGTCAGTGTATTGCAGGTAGGATGTGAACCAAGGTCTTCCTGGCTCTGAGGCTAGCTTTCTGTCTAGCTTTCTGTTATACCTATTGTAAAATGAGGATAATAATACTTGGCAATATATTCCCCCCAGGGTTGCTCTGAGGAAAACACTCTGTAAATTCAGGAGGGCTTTAATAAATGTGACCTATTATGTTGTAATAGCTTCTCAGTATCTCTTTCTACCTCGAACTTATATCTTTCAAGAAGCTATTATGTTTTTAGTTCTTGGAACATTTCTACTTCCAGGTATGCAGACTAACAGAGAAAATATGTGTCATTCTTGTTCAGAAGGATCATCAGAAACAGACAAGGAAACCTCTTCTCTCTCTATTGTCTCCAAAGGTTGAAGACTAAAAGCCTGATTGAGCCCTACAGGCTTCACATGAGAATCAAAAGCTCGAAGATTTACAGTTAGAAGGCTATCTATGGATTGTCTAAGCCAACCCCATCATTTCATAGATGAGGCACCAAAATAATAAATAGTATCTCCAATGCCAAAAAATGAATAAGGGAGAGGATTTGAACCCAGTTTTTCTAACTCTGGAAACATAGTTCCTTCTATCATTTCATGATTTCTATCCAGTGAGCTGCAGAGTTGATATTGGGACTTTTTCCTGTTGTGTTAGTAGTATCTAATGTGATTCAGAAATAATTTCATGTACCAGTATGATGCAGTTCGAGGAGGGGGAGGGGAGGCTTGGAATTAGAATGCCTGAGTTCTAGCCCTGCTTACCCTATGATCTTGGCCAAATCAATTAATCTTTCTGAAAAGGAGTCCTCCTCTTGGAATGTGAATAATTTCTGGATATTTATGAAAATAAAAGGAAAACATGAGAAAAAGTATATAGAGGGGGCAGCTAGGTGGCGCAGTGAGTACAGCACCTGCCCTGGAGTCAGGAGGACCTGAGTTCAAATCCGGCCTCAGACACTTGACACACTTACTAGCTGTGTGACCTTGGGCAAGTCACTTAACCCCAATTGCCTTGAGAAAAGAAAAAGTATATAGAGAAATATATTCTTCTGTAAAAAAGCACAGGTGTGATTTTATTGTTAAGAGGGACTATAAAGAAATTGAACTGAAATGATCATCAGGCTCTACTAACTAAACTCTTCCTTCCTTTCTTCTAGGTAAGTGTCTCATCTGTTAAAGCTGTCTCAGAAGTTCCCTTATGTGTTGCAAGGCCAAATGTATCAGAAAAAAAATCATCCGTTCGCCTCCCTGATTCTGCTGACCATGGATATGGGATAATTCAGTGGAAAAGTAAGACTGCCCTGTCTCTGAATGAGACAAGATGGGTCACTGAATGACACTTAGTGTGGTAATGGTGGTGCTATCTATTTGCTAACTTTTTGATGGTGTCTCTTGATTTGTATTGATTTAAAATCATGCAAATGAAGTATAAGAAAATGAGACAGCAAAGTGGTGAACTAGGGGGAGAATAATGTGTATGGATTATTTTGAAGAAAAAAAAAACTATTCAATTCTTACTTCATAATATAAGTTACTAAGCCAAAATCATATGTAACATAGGATCTCGATTTCAACTTAAAAGCATATCCTCGCATTGAGATATTTTTCATATCTTGGCAAATGAGTTGTGTGTGTGTGTGTGTGTATTAGTGGTGCAAGATTCATTTGTATTATTTTCCAGGTTCTGGAAATTTCATTTCTTAATTTTTTTTTTTTCTGTTTACTTTTTTTGGCTTTTCTTTGAATTAGCATTGATGGGCAGAGATCTCAAGGTGACAGTTCATTAGGTTTAGTGCATGTTGAGCAGTTTAAATGTGTATAAATTTAAAGAATGAAAAAGGAGCATGTGGCTGGGGTGGAGTTGGGTGGGGTGGAGGAGCAGATGGCTTCAACATTTTCAGCTAATAGGAAAGTAACTCTAAGAATTACCTGGTAAATTCATTGAACCAAGGAAAGAGATTCTTTCTTCTCAGCTGTCACATAAAAATATTAACAACCTCTGTGACTTCCTCTTTCTTCAGTTCTTTAGGAGTTTACATTGGATTCTGGATGGGTATTCCCTGGACATAAGTTCCAAAACATTTTGTACCATGCTTCTCCTCCCATCAACCCCACACTACCCCCTCCACTGCCCCCCAACCAAAAAAAAAAAAATAAAGCACAGTGCTGTAGACCAGGCAAAGCTTGTAATGTATCTGAAACTCATTCCTTGTGTATTCAATTTAGTGTATTAACATAAAGGAATTCTTTTTATTTTTTTAATGAAGCAAAAATGATAGAAACAAGATGCTGTGAGTTTAAAAAAGGCATTAGTAACCAATAGTTTTAACATTTATTTAAATACTTCTGAAAAAGTAACAAATTTTCTTCTTGAATGTTTGAGCCATGAATGAAATATTGTAGAAACCTCTTCTGTTACTATTTAGGAACTTAAGAGGAATGCTCAAGTTCTAGGCCTTCCATATTAAAGTGAGGGAGCTAGGCTGTCTACATCATTTTGTGTTGGGGATGGGGGGAGGAAAGACATTTGACTTTCAGAATAATTCAATTCATGGTGTAATGGGATATGATTTGATACAATTTAACTTATATGCCTTTCTTCATGTACATATAAATCTATTCCTTATACTTTCAGTTAATGAACAGGTAAGGCCATTGAATTTTATTTTTTTAGGTTTTTTTAATATCTTTTGTTTTTACCTACCAATTATTTTTATTTATCATCGTCTACTCCCATAGTGAACTTTCCTTTGTGGCAAAGGAAAATAACGACACAAAACCAATACAGCTGTATCTGAATCTGACAGCATATGTAACATTCCACAGCCATAGTATTTCAACTCTCCAATGAAAGAAGAATAATTCATTCTCCGTTCTCTTCTCCTGCGCCTAACATAGATTTTTTTATAATTACATGCTTTTCAGTTAAGTCAGTTTTTAAATGGAATAACTTTTTTGGTATGTCTGTCTCTACTCAGGATACTCTATATTATCTATACCTAGGAACTCTTCCTGGTCCCTGGGGGGAAAAGTTGCTCATGAAAACACTGAAACTTAGAATGGACTGATGTCATTTTTATATGGTTTATCCCAACACTATATACAAAAGGCAACATCAGTCCATGCTAAGGCTCCTCCCCTACGTAAAGGGGGGGGGGGGAAGCCAAACTGCCCAAAGCCATTTCTAAACTTAGACTTGATCAGGTCATCAAGAAGACCACTTGTTCTGCAGAATGGCACTCTGTGGAACATGCTTACTGATTCTTCAGAAAGCCAATGCTCACCTATGTCTAAATTATCCCCAAATTGGAGTTGTAGCTCCTGTGTCAGAACAGGGAACCAACATTACCTATTGTTTCCGAAATGAAGAACTAATTATTTAGAAATAGCTGAAAAAAAGCATTAAAGTCCCAACAGTGTGAAACTCACTGCCACATGAGTCATCTTGCAGAATGCCTACAAGAATGTATTGTGTTGCCTGGAGGCTAAATTCAGGATTTGAGTGGCATTATTAAACAGAGTGGTTTGGGACTCAGAATTTCCTGCTGAACTACCTGTATTGAGTTGGCCTAATGCTGATATTAACCTGAAATTGAGTTTTAAATATTACTCTTTTAATGTTCCTCTTTTAAATGTTCCCATGGAACACATTCAGAGTTTTGGTAATAGATATAAAGACCTAAAATCTTGCATTCACATCCAAAGGCACAACTAGCTAAGAAGATTTTAGTAATGATTTCTTTGAAAAATATAAAGAGGTGCCTATACCCGTTATGCGGTGGAATATGTGACTTTCCTTTAAAGGTATAGTCATCCCTTTAATCATTAAATTCCGATGTCCTTTTGGTGGTGTCTGGGACTCTGTAGCACAAGTATCAAAATAATGATCTGAATTGATACTACTCCCATAATTACATTGATTCTTCACTAATGGCTATAACTGGTGACATATCCCTTGATCTCTGAACAGAATAAGTTATAAAACACATGCTCCACTTTTATATTAACATGTTGCATTCTCATCACTTCCCTCTATTACTCCCTGAGGGCTTGATTTAGAACAAGTGTCTGATTTAATGGGGAGAAAAGATGAAACAACAAAGACAGCGGTTCAGAGTGTTTCTAATGTAGAAGAAGGTGTTTCTTGTTCATTATCTTGCTCAGAATTCCTTGTTTTACTTTTTAACAGTTTGCTTAAGAGATATGGCTTGGGGCAATAGTCATTGCCAAAATTATTTTAAGGTGTCTCTCTTTTCATTCATGTCTTAGAATGAGTACTCCTGCGTCTGTGCGGCGTGCAGAATAGATGTCAATGTGTGGCTCTTCAAAGTTCACAGCAAGCTGATAGATGTGGAAGAGATAGTGTAAGGAAGAAAGAAAAAGGGCAGAAAAACCTTAGACACTGACCTTTTCTGTCTCTAAATTCTAAAGGATTATTCAAAATTAATCCTAAACTCCCTCTGGCCTTTTTTTTTCCTGTATTATTGTTTGCTATCTATGAATAACTTGCTCAGGTGCAAGGATAGAAGAGGTTTTGTAGTCCAAGTGAAATAAATAAAGGCCAGTTTTTGAAAGTTGGGCAAAGTTTCCATTTCTTCTTGTATTTAGATAATGGGATTTTATGGAGTAATGATGACATGTGGGCCAAATGAACTTACCATCAATGCTTCTGTCAACCTGAAATAAAGAAGACTACTAAAGTAGTAAAAAAAAATCTTTATTGGAGGCCAGGGAATTGCAACTGGGGACCACCACACAACACCAAAGTACTGGAGTGCCAAAGGTGGGCAGAGGGAGAGCAGAGTTAAATACATTTCAACTGGGAGTGTCATGGAAGGCACAGCCTCCAGAAGCTATAATGTAAGTTATTTTGCATGAAAACCGAAAGTCCATAGAGAAGACTAAGGGAGGAGTCAAACCTGGTCAAAACCACAGGTTCCAGCTGCAGGTGCAGCAATGGGAAAACTGTTTTGGAACTGTTCCAATCATGGGATCAGTTGGGATCAAAGTCAGGTAACCCCTTCATATGTCTGCATTGATTTTGCTCAGGAAATTTGCAGCACTGGAGTCAGGCAAGGTCAGGTGCATTCACTACTTTTGAAGTGTATATCTTGTCTGAAGAGCTTTGGAAACCATTGTGAGACATGGGAGATACTGCACAGGACTGGCAGCATGGTGTGCCTTCATCAAAGAAGGTGCTGTGCTCTGTGAGAAAAACAGAATTTCAGTAGCTCCAAAGAATTGTGAGATGGCACAAATTGAGAGACATCTCCATTCCAAACGTTCATATGGACTATTTGTGCCTGCCCTGTGGTAGTGCGCTCTGAGCATGGTCACACTGTATCTCGGACACAATGTTGGACACAATGTATCTTGACCCCAACATATGTCATTTCAATTCTCTTCGAGCATGAAGGGCAATAAGTGTGTAACAGGTCAATGAATTGCATCTGTGGATAACACTGAAATGCCTTAGGAGTGAAGACAAGACTAGTCTTCATATATAATTTGTTACTACCATGAATAGACACACTGTCACATGACATTCTGGTACTACATGTGGCATTGCTATTTCTCCTACTTTGACTCATCTAACATAGTCATATGGTAGAAAATTCTAAAAACACAGGAGAAAGATGCTCATTTATATGAGTTATCTGCAGGACCAAGTAGTGTTCTGGAACTGGCCCCAACTTGTGGGTGCTAAATGAGACAAAGCATAATTAAGACCCTGTGATAAATTCACATTTTCCATAAGGCTCACTGGTATCTGTATGCTATAAGTAATCAAAGCAAAAATGACAGTCAAGAACAAAGAAAGTGTGTTTATTGCTGCTGTTAAATAGTTCTGTTGGGATGTAGAGAGGGGGAGACAGTGGAGAGAAAGAGGAAGTAACTAGCTCAGTAGCTTTACATTATGAGGGTCCATCCATCTGAAACCTTAAGTAGATGAAAAAATTATGTTAAAGTAGAAATTGAAAAATGCATATTTTTCTTCATGTTTGGTATATAGCACAAAGACAATTGTAGATGATTCTATGTCCTTATTAAATGTAATTACGGTAATATCTCAGGCTTAAAGGTAGAGCATTGTGAATACAACATAAATTTTTAAAGAGTTTTACATACATTTTTTTACTTCAGCAAAAAAAGAAGTTTCTGCTGTTGGCAACCCTGCAGTTAAGCTGATATTGAATATTAGTATCATGTTCATACGTAGTACCAGTTTTGTAAAGGGTTGTTAAATGTTTTGAAAACAAGTTTCCTTCTCCCTTAACGCAACCCTAAGACTATGTATGATACATTTTCAGGTAAAGTTTAATAACATCTTTGGATTAATTTGATACGTATTTTGTGCATATCATATGCAGAGCTCCCACTTATTCATTGATGAAGGAGGGGAGGTTATTAATTATATCTTTATCCATAATCAATCAATTAATAAGCATTTGCTGCTCCTTGAATAAGATACTCCATCTCCCCTTTGGAAAGTTCTCTCTTCATCTCTGCCTCCTGGCTTCCCTGGCTTCTTTCAAATCTCAGCTAAAATCTACCTTCTACAGGAAGCCATTCCAGATCCTTCATAATTCTAGTGCCTTCACTTTTTTAATTATTTCTTGTATATAGCTTATTTCTACGTAGTTATTTACATGCTATCTCCTCCATTGGATTGCGAACTCCTTAATAGCAGAGATTGACTTTTACCTTTCTTTGTATCCCCCATCACTTAGCTCCATGCCTGATATATAGTAAGCAATTAATAAATGTTTATTAAATGACTAGCACCAAATATGTGTCAGGCACTATGCTGGACACCAAGATGCAAAAGCAAAAATCTCTATCTTCAAATAACTCTTAGTCTGTCAGTAGAAACATATACATGGCTACATACAAAATAGATTCAAAATAGGTTGTTTTGTTTGATTTTAGTGTTGAGGAATTCAGAAGCTGTTAGAGATATGAGGAAAGTCCTCTTCATGGAGAAGGTGATTCCTGAGCTAAGTCCTCAAGGAAACTAGACATTATAAAACTGAAAATGAGGAAAGAGTAAATTCCAAGCATGGGGAAAGTCATTCTAAAAATGGGACCAGAGTGTTGTGCAAGGAGAAGGCCAGTATGACTGGACTGCATGGTACATGAAGATGAAGAGTATAGGATAAGAATTGAAAGTTAAGTTGGAACCAGCTTATGCAGAACTTTGAATTACAAACAGACGTATTTATATTGGATCCTAATGAGGAGAGAGAGGAATGACCTGGTCATACCTATGTTTTAGGAAAATCACTTTGCCAGTTTTATAGATGTTGTTTGTTGTTCAGTCGTTTCAGTCTTATCCCACATTTGGGGTTTTCTTGGCAAAGATACTGGAGTAGCTTGCCATTTCCCTCTCATCTCATTTTGCAGATTAGGAACTGAGGCAAACAGGGTTAAGTGACCAGCCCAGGGTCATGATGCTAGTAAATACCTGAAGCTGGATTTGAACTCAGGGCTTCCTAACTCCAGGCTTGGCATTCTATCCACTGTGCCACCTAGCTGCTCAACTTTATGGAAAATAGAATACAATGGGGAGAGACTTGAAGGAGGGAAACCAATCATAAAGCTATAAAATATACAATAATACAAATAATTGTATGATGCATAATAATTATGTGAAATAATTATTATAAAATACCTTCTATAATAATATTTATTATAATAATTATTAGGCTAGACTTGAACCCTGAATTGAAGACTGGCCTTCTAGTCTTTATGCTACACTATGTCTCATTAAATACTACTTATGGCTATTGAGTATTAGACATGAAAGACAGACTAAGGAAAAGCTCCAACAGGCCCTATTTGGAGTTTTGAATTTGGGGATTTTTTACCTTATATATAACATATTACCACTTAGTATAATAATGATTATATATAACATATACCACTTAGTATAATAATGATATACCACTTAGTATAATAATTATATAATTATCCATATGTTTACATATTACTTTAAATAACATAATATATAATTGTTTACAATATAATGATAATAACTATTATCATATGCCTCTGATCCCGTACCTAGGATCTGCAACTAGTGAATATTTCTGCAGTAGAGCTACTCTACTCTAATAAGTAGATTTGAACTTAGGTCTTCCTGATTCCAGGCCTAGCACTTTGTCTACTGTGTCACCTAGCAGCCTCAATTAATCTCTAAGGTGCAATCCAGTTTTAAATTCCATAATTTAGGGATCTAGGTGGCCCAGTGGTTAGAGTGCTGGGTCTAGAGTTAGGAAGACTCCTCTTCCTGAGTTCAAATCTGGCCTCAAATATGTAATAGCCGTGTGACCCTGGACAAGTCATTTAACCCTGTTTGCCACAGCTTCCTCATCCTAAAATGAGCTGGAGAAGGAAATGGCAAACCACTCCCCTATCTTTACCAAGAAAACCTCAAAAGGGGCCAAAAAGAGTCAGATAGGCCTGAAAAACAACTCAACAATTCAGTAATCACCATAAGTTGGACTTTGCCCATACAACTGTTCCCAGCATAAAATGATAGCATCAAAAGTAAGGTGGAAAGAGTTCCAGACTCATATATCTATTGGTTTTTTTTTTAAATAATTGAGCATTTATTTCTCCCCTTCCTTAATTAAACAAAAAAAGAAAGACATTGTAATAAATATGCATAGTCAAGTAAAATAATTTCCCATGAAGGCCATGTCCAAAATCATGACTTATTCTGCATCTTAAGTCTCTGTCAGGAAGTAAGTGGTATACTTGATCATCTGTCTTCTGAAATTGTGGTTGGTCATTGTATTAATCAGCATTCTGAAGTCTAAGTTGTTTTTGTTGCATGAACTGTTCTTCTGGTTCTTTATACTTTACTCTGTGTCAATTCTTTTAAATCTTCCCAAGTTTCTTACAACCCCACCCCTTTTGTCATTTCTTATGACACAATATATTCCTTATGTATGTGCAATGTATTTATGTATATATTCCCCAATAGGTAGCTATCTTGTTAGTTTCGAGTCACCATGAAAGGAGTTGTTTTAAATAATTTTGTACCTGTGAGTCCCTTTTCTCTCTCTTTCTTAATTTCTTTGGGGGCATAGGTCAGGCCTGTTATTTTCAGAGTTAAGGCTTCTACAGTGTTTCTTGGTAGACGTTCCCTAGGGTAAGGTAGAAGAGACTTGGGCAAAATGTCTGTAAAGGTAAGTTTTGTAAAATCTGGAATAGCTTTTGGTTCCATATCTCATTAGGAGATTGTAGAGTAATGCAGATCCAGCTTGATTATAATAACCATCCTCCAGATAATGCCATGTTAAATTAGCACACTCAACATCTATTTTGTAAGTAGATTTGTTTTATTTTTAGTTCTTTGAAGCCAGGCATCTAAATGAAAAGAGGCCTTTTAAATGAGTGCTTAGGACCAAAGAGAAGGCTATTGACAGCTTGTCCTCTTAATTCAGGTCCTCTTGAGCAAAGTTTTCAGTATTTACGGGAGGAAACTTTATATAATGAAAGCACTACATGCTGGCACTGGTCTACATTGGCAAAGAAATTCTTTATACTTTAGATGAAAAAAAAATGGACATGCTTTTAAAAGAAGTACAAAGCCAGAGATCAGGTACAAGTCTTTTGATTTATTGGGCATACATTTTTTTTTTCTTTCCAAAAAGGTGGAGGGAACTCCTTCCAGAAGCAACTCCTCTGTGACCTTTAGTCTTAACACGCATATAGACATTGCAATAAGTGCCTTGTTCAGTGTCATACAAACTTTTATGTATCAGAAACCAGACTTGGATGCTGAGGTGAAGACTAGTTTAGCCTTTATGCTACACTGTCTCTCATTTAAATCCTACTTACAGTGACTGAGTATTAGATATGGAAGACAGCCTAATGAAAGGCTTCAACAAGCCCCACTTCGAGTTTTGAATTCGGGTACTTTTTTAACCATATACATGGCATATTATCATCTAGTAAACAGTGACATTCAGAGCAACAAACTTTAATCCCTTCTACTTAGAGCCAAATTTTCAGAATCATAAAATCTCAGAGTTTAGAGATTTTCTAGTCCAACTTCTTTATTAAATAAAAGGGGGTCATTGTTATCTTTTGTTTTTAGGTCATCCAGTGTTTCCTTCCTCCATCTTTCCCCCAGGGAGTCTTCCTTTATATTAAAAAATAAAAAGAAAGGAATTGTTTTGGAAAGCTAACCAACATATCAAGAAAGTCTTGCATTATATATAATGTTCCATAGTCATAGATCCCCGAGTCTGCAAAGTTGCAGCGGGAGTGGAGGGATGACTCTAAGTGGGAATAATGCCTTCTCAATCCCTTCTTTGAGCCTAAGCTAATTTCACAGCATTCACTTTCTTAAAAAAAATTTTCTTTAAAAAAAATTTCTCTCCTTGCCAACCGCCTCCCCACTGGAATAAGAAAAAAAATAAACAAACAAAAAATCATTGCAACACATTTGCACAATCAAGCAAAACAAATTCTTGTATTGACAATTTTCAAAAAAAAAAATGCATGTCTCAGTCTGCATCCTGAGCTCATAACCTCTCTTTCCAAAGGTGGGTAGCATGTTTCATCATAGATCATTTAGAATTGTAGATTGTCATTGTACTGATCAGAGTTAAGTCTTAAAAAATGTTATGATTGCATAAGTTGTTCTTCTGGTTCTACACACTTCACTCTGTATTAATTCCTGAAAGTTTTCAAAATTTTTTGCTTAAACCATCCCCTTCATTGCTTCTTACACTGCAGCATTTATTTTTATTAATATATTATTTATCATTTTGTTGTTGTTGCTATTGGTTTACATTGTAATAAGCAATGTGTATATTATTTTCCTGGTTCTGCTTATTTCACTTTGCATTTGTCCATGTCTTTTTATGCTTCTAAATATTTATCAATTCAGATTTTCTTCAATTACATTTATGTTCTACAATTTGTTTAGGTATTCCTCAGTCAATAGACATTGACTTCATTTCCAGGCCTTTGCTACTACAAAATGTGCTTCTGTAAGTATTTTGGCTTACATAGGAGCCTTTGTCATTGACCCGCTTCAGATGTGTTCTTAGCAGTGGAATGTCTGGATTTTAGAATATGGACATTTTAGTCACTTTCTTTGCATAATTCTAAATTACTTTCCAGAATGGTGAGAATAACTTCTACCAATGATGCTTTAGCATACCTATTTGTTCTCAACCTGTTCAACATTGACTGTTCCCCTCTTTTTTTCATCTTTGGTGATTTGTGGGGATGAGAAAAAATTTCAGGGTTGTTGATTTCCATTTTTCTTATTAGTTTTGTGGAGCATTCTTGCATATGTTTATCATTTGTCATTTACAATGTATTCATTGGTATTATAGAGAAATGCTAATAATTTGTAGGTATTTTATATCCTGTGATTTTACTGGTTATTATCTCAATTAATTTTTAGTTGATTCTCTAGAATATTTTAGGTACACCATTAAATCATCTCCAAAAAAAAATGACCATTTTGGTTCTTTTCTACCTACGCTTGTGCCCTCAATTTCCTTTCCTTGTCTTATTGCTACAGTCATCATTTCTATCACTATGCCAGATAAAAATGGTATCCATGTACATCTGTATTTCACCCCTGATTTTATTAGAATAGACTATTATACTTTATTCTTGTTATGTGTTTATAATTTTAAGGAAAGGTTCATTAGTTCCTGTTTTCTAGTTTGTTTTTTTTTTTTTTTAAGAAATGGGTATTGGATTTTGTCAAGAGGATTTTCTGCATCCATTCATATAAATATATTATTTTTGTTGCCTTTGTTATTAATATGGTTAACTAAGTTTGTGGTTTTTTAATTTCAAACCAATGTTGTATTCCTAGTACAGTCTGGTCATGGTGATATCTTTGTGACATGTTGTTTTTGCCTCTTTATTATTATTTTACTTAGCATTTTTGCGTCAGCATTCATTAGGAATATTAAGTCTATGGTTTTCTTTTTTCTATTTTGACTCTCCCTGTTTATGTATCAGGTACATATCTTTGTAATAGAAGTAATTTGGCAGGACTCCTTTTGTTACTTTTGAAAACAATTTATATAATAGTAGAATTAATTTTTTAGCAAATGTTTGATATGTAAATCCATCTATCTGGTCCTGGGCTATGTTTTTCTTTTCCTTTTGAAGTTCGTTTATGGCTTGTTCAATCTCATCTTCTGAAATTTAGTTGTTTAAATTCTCTACTTCTTGTTTACATAATGAGTATTTTACATTTTTGTAAATATTCATTTAGTTTATGTAAGTTGTTAGATTTATTGACATATTTTTGGGCAAAATTGTTTCTAATTATATTTCTTCATATCCCTTGACAGTTTATCCATTGGGGAATGGCTTTTGGTCGGGTACTTTTTATTCTCTACATATTTTGATTATTAAACCCTTATCAGAGATGTCTGATACAAAAAAAAAATTAACCCGGCCAACTACTTCCCTTCTTAACCTAGTTGTTTCTTTTTTTCCCCACAAAAAATCTTTTTCTCTTTCCTGTAATCAAATTTATCTATTTTATCCTTGAAACCATCTCTCTCCCTAACTTAGTTAAAAATTCATCCCCTAGCCATAGCTATGAATGGTATATGAGCTGCTTCTCTTCTAATTTTTTAATAGTATGATCTTTAATATTTAGGACACATATCCATTATATTGAAATAAGGTGTAATTATTTTTCCTCCTCCAAGTTTATGGATTCCCTGCTACTTTAATCTCAGGTTAAGAACCCCTGGTCTAAATAATCTTTGAGTACCTGTGTAACTCAAGTATTCTAGTATTGAGGACCAGTATAGTGCAGGGGACAGAGAACTGGATTTAAAGTTAGAGAAACCTTGGTTTGAATTCTGGCTCTGTAACTTTCTATCTACATGCCAAGAACTAATAACTTAAGCTGTCTGATCCTGACTTGGCCTTAACTATTAAATAAATGTTGGGTTAGATGGCCTCACAGGTTTCTTCCAGTTCTAAATCTACTATCATAAGATTGTTTTGTTGTATTCTATTTAAAGTGACCAAAGAGTGAGAATAGCTGAGAGAGGTTTGGTAGCCTTTATTGGACTGATTCAGTAGATAAGTTTTTGTGTATGACAAGGTAGTCATTTCAGTTTAAGTTCTAGTTCCTTAGCAGAAATGGTTGGTACCTTTACCATTTTTAATTGAAAATTAAACCAAATTGAAAACTAAAAACAATTTCCAGAAAAGTTCTCCCCTTTCTCCATAATAAGAATGTTTTGGCCATTTTGGAAACCTTCACAGACACGTTGCCTAGAATTGCTCAGCTACCTTTATTTTAATGCTTATTGAACCTGAATGGTATTATCATGGACAAACAGACAGTAAATATTATCTATGATCCTATGGTTAGTTTGCATTATATTAAATTTAAGCTAATGATTTATTTTAGACAGGCAGCATTGTGTGCTAGACCTGGAGTCAGAGGACCTGGGTTCTAATCCCAGCTCTGACACAAGTTTTGTGACTATAGGCAAGTTACTTAGCCAAGTTCATCTCAGTTTCTTGATTTTGTAAGTGTAAATAATAAATTGTAAATGTAAATAATAAAACACCCATCTGT
The DNA here is from genome assembly GCA_028646595.1 of Phalanger gymnotis. Classification (NCBI taxonomy): domain Eukaryota; kingdom Metazoa; phylum Chordata; class Mammalia; order Diprotodontia; family Phalangeridae; genus Phalanger; species Phalanger gymnotis. The sequence continues at coordinate 140,088,964 of CM053625.1, read as the reverse complement.
AGCACCTATTTCAAAGAGCTCTTGAGTAGTTTAAATGAGACATTCTAGGAAAAGCACTTTGAAAAGCCTTAAAAAACACTATATAGACTATCTCAAAATCTTAGCTATTAAAGTTTCCTTGTATTAAAAGAACCAAGCATATCAATTGAAGCATTTTTTGACATGTAGCAAATTTTTATTTACCAAAAAAAATTTTTGTAGAATATTCAAAACAAAAAAGTGTTGAAAATGCGATTCCTAGATAGGTGATTACAAGGAAATTTATTTGGTAAATGTTATAAACCATTTCTTTCTCCTATCTGTGAAAATATATTTTAAGTACAAATAATTACAAACAGATATTGTTTTCCTTCGAAATTTAAAAATCATCTTAATATCTATTTTCTTTATCTTATGGATTTTTAAAAAATGTACCACATCAATTGATGCAGCTTTTGATGTATTCTTAAAATCTAGTCCTTCTTAAAACTATACTAGATATCTAAGATAACCTGTATAAAATCTGCTATCGTTAATATATATTATTCAGCATAACAATCTGCTTTTGTTGTAATGTAGTATGATTATGTCCTCTGCCTAGAAAATAAGGTCCCTAAAGGATGGAATCACCTCCTATCCTGATATCTTTCCCAGTACCTAGAAAAGCGCCTTGTGTAATATAGCCACTTAATAAAAATATTTGAATGAATGAACATATTTTACAGTGTTAGAAGAGATATGTCTAAGAATAATGTAGGCAGTGGATGAATTTCTTGTTTCCAAGTCAAGGCCTTCTCAGTATGCCAACGAATCTGGGGAGCAATGGAGAGTCAGAACACTTTGGTTTCAGAAGGATTGGGGAGGGTCCTATGGAGATAAGTAGTAGGAAGAAGGCTGATTGAGAAACCTGACATCTGAAAAATGTATAAGGTTAATGGAATGTGTCAGGAGATGAATTTAATTGAATTAAAAATGTTTACTAAATACCTTTCTTTGCTTATCCTTAAGATAGGCCCTGGAAGAAACAGAAGATAATTTCAACCTTATTGTAAGTAGATTTTTTTTTTCCTGATACAGTATTCACCCTAATAATTTATAATCTAATCATAGATCTGTACTGTTTCCTTAATTTTTTTTTATAAGCAGTAGCCCCAGGCTGTGCTGTTTAAAATGAGTACATTTGCTGTCCTTTTTATAGAATACCATATGTAACATTTTGGAAAGGGGGGGGGAACCCACCACCACTGAAAATAAACAGAGATTTCTTTTCAAGCAATTGTCTTTGCAAAGCAACACATTTAGCTGAGAAATCAGCATTGGTTTTTTTTTTTTCTAATTTTGGGGGGAGTTAATTTCATCTGATGTCTACTTTTGAGATCCATCCATTTCCAGCTTTGAAAGTTGTCACATCCTGCATATATCCATTGAATGGTATATACATATTTCACTAAAGATATTTTTTCCTCCTTATTGGTCTGAGACACTCTACTCATTACTCATCCCAGAGCAAAGTGATTAGCTTGTCTCTACTCCCACCTAGCCCTCACCCAAGGTCAGAACAAGAGGACATTAGGTATTGAAGACTGAAGTTTGATCTGTGGAAGGTTTTCATGATGTTATTATTCAACGCTGAACAGTCAACTCATTCTCTCTTCTCTTTATAATCTTATTTTAATTTTTATGTGTTTAATTTTCACATCATCCATATTTTTCAACACATTTTTGTTCCTCCCTCTCCCAGGGTGCCATCCCCAATAATTAAGAGGACAAAAAGAGGTGCAATGATATTACAATGAGTGGTAGATAAAATAAAACTTTCAAGATAAATGAAATGAATAATAATAAACATTCTCCTTTCTTATAAATTTTGCTGCACCTGCCTCCTACTATATTTGTACTGGCCCGAACAAGTAACCTCTCCTACATCATAAAAACTCCAGTGGTTTCATTGGAGCTATTATCTTCACCTCCAGGATCCTCCGTTTGGCTTTTAAAGCCCCTCACAATCTGACCTGTTCTACCATTCCAGTCTTCATACACTTTAGTCTGTTCCATGTACCTTATGATCTAGTGACACTGGCTTTCTTGATGTTCAATAGATGTGTCCCTCCATTTCCAGACTTCCTTTTTACTACATATATACTCTCCCTGTTCACTTCTTTTTTCCTCCTGGCTTCCTTCAAGACTCAACTCAAATCTTATCTTCGAAAGACCTTTCCCCAGAGCTGGGATTACCTCTCATTTATTCTATATGTATCTTCTATGTACATAATTGGTTGCCATATTGATTCCTTTAATAGATTATGAGTTCCTGGATGACTGAGACTTTCTTTGCATCTTCATTGCAAAGCACAGTGCCTGACACACAATAAGTGTTTAATAAATGCTTATTTCCTGACTAGTACCTAGCAAATGGATTATTCATAGGAAGAATTGCAAAGTAAGCAAAGCTTATATATATATTTTTTCTCTTCCATACCAGTTTTTTCTTTCTGTCCTTCACTACTGACCACTCTGCCTGCTTGCAGTCTTGAAGAGTCTAATGTCCCTCATGCTCTCCCCAAGTTTTCCTCTATGCCAGCCTGCCCTGGCATCCACACTAGTACAACCTCTCTATTCTCAGTGCCTTGCATATACTAGATGCTCAGCAAATGCCCCCATCTGTTTTCTCACTAAGAAATAGAACTGATTCATCAGATAAAAGTTGACCATTCCCTAAGGCATTTTTATTTTAAGAGGATCAAAGCCATAACCCCAAAGCTCCTAGAGAACAGTTTTGTCTCTCTGTCTTCTTGGATCATTTTACTTCTCTGAGGCTCTGTTTCCTAATTGATATAGTGGGGCTAAGACTAATTGTTCTACCTGCGTTACAGGTTGTGATTAAAACATTGTAAGCTATAAAGTACTATTTAAAGAAATATGAACTATTATTAAAATAATTACTGGATTATTCTTAGCAAAAGTCATAACATTCGAGACTTTTTTAAAGCTATATAAAAATAAATTTCCTGTCCGTTCATTTCCTACCACATTAAAAATAAAAGATATTGCCAGATCCCACATTGTTAACAGGTCACATATCTTCTGTCTCCAATGTTAACTTTGTTGCTTATGTAGGGCCAGTACATAAGACAATTCTTCACCATTAGCAGATGCTGGTAGACTGTGCGATTTTCATTTGCAGCTGGTATCTAAGGATGTTATGGAGTGATGTATCATATTTAGAAGGGAAAAAAGTAGAGAAAAGAGGCGGAGGAGTTTTTTCCATATGGTGAAGGTTCTCATTAAAATCAATTGTAAACTTTGCTAATGGCTGGGTTAACATCATTTGGAAATCATTGTAAATATCAGCTGCATCTAAATTCAGCATTTGAAATTTTCTTATTGAAAGCCTGTATAGTTTTCTGTGTGTTTTCAAGGGAGCCTTATTCATTTAGAGTTGTTTGAAAATCTGATCAGAAAGATCTTCTACCCAGAAATTTAGTGATTTGAAATAGAATAGCAGTCTATATGAATTTTCATGTTCACTTTAATAACTTTTTAATGCAATATGTATGTATATGTGTATATAATAAATGTGCGTATATATGTATGCATATACATTGCATATGTACATTATAGAGAATATTTGTTTTCAAATGGGCACATGGATTTTGCATTCCACTTCATTTTATCTTTCAGGTTAGTGACCTTATTTTTATGCATGAGGCTAAGTATTGAAAGCAAATCGAAAGAAATCAATGCTGAGCTGGGATAGCAGATGTTCAATGAATTTCAGTTTGCATAAAAGTTGGTTTGGGCCAAGAATACCCTGCACAACTTCTGTGGAAAGACTAGGTTAGTTTGTTTATCGCTGTCATCCATCATAATGAAAAGGCATCCTCCATCCAGCCCTGTGGAACATGCCACCCTGTACAGCATGCTCTGTGTGCGTGTATGTGCACACACGTGTGTTCCCTCCACCATAAGACATACATATTTATCACTCCTACCACCAGATTTCTTGGCATAAAAATGAGGCAACCTACTTGTAGATAAATAATATTTGTCCATGGCGATACCTTCCATAGATCTGAACATTGATCTCACTCAATGCCTGTTGTATACTAGAGAAGTATCAGTAACATTGTTGTTTAGGCTGTAGATTTTCCATTTCTATTGTAGGTTGAAACCATGAAAACTGAAGTATTGGAGATTTTCTATTCAAACCAACAAACACTTCTTAAATGACTAGTATATTCAAGGCATTTTGCCAGGCACTGGGGATAAGGAGATAAAAAAAACCCTGCAAAAAACAGTCTCTGCCCTCAGTGAGCTTATATTCTTCTAAGCTAGGGGAATACAATATATCCACAAGTAAGTAAATGTAAAGTAAACATATCCAAATTTGAATGCAAGCTAATGGGGGTGGAGGGAGAAATCGAGAAAGGCCTCTTGTAGTAGGCAACACTAAAGCTGTACTTTGAAGGAAACTAAGGATTCTGTGACAGAAAACCATCTGGGTGAAGGTATGCAGTAAGGATATGGAATTTCATGTATGAGATGACCTAGCAGGCCAGTTGCTCTGATGAGAGAGCGAAGTAAGGAAAATAATGAGAAATATGTAGAAAGTAGTTAGGATCAAGATTTTGAAGGCTCTAAATGCTAAGGTGAGGATTTTGGTTAGAGAATGAGACATAAATCAACAGAATGATATATTCAAACGATGGCATCTTTTTAAATACAGATTAATTGTGAAATGGAACAGCAAAAAAGTTGATGGCAGACCACCCCCCCTCCCAAAAAAGTACATTTTAACATTGTTAGACAATCCTTGGCACTTTTTTAAGTATAAAATAAGTTTTAATTCAAACTGGGTTCCATGGACTTGACTTTTTAAAATGTTTTGATGACTGAATTTCAATATTTTTTTCTTTAGTAACATTATGTATTTTACTTTTGTGAATTTAAAAATATTCTTCTGAGGAATGGTCCATAGGCTTCACCAGATTGGCGAAGATGTCCATGACACACACAGAAAAACTTACAGAACCCTGTATTAAGCTAAATTAAACATCAGCCTAATAAGGTCAGGTGGGCTTTGAAATATTTTACTAATAAAATATGGCCCTGTGGGTATCAAATGCAAATCTCTGGAATATGTTAATATTCACATTAAATAAGCTTCATTATCATGAACTAGTCAGTCAACAAACATTTACTGAGTTCCTACTATGTAACAGACACTGAACTAAGTACAAGTGATAAAAAAGCAACAGATAGATAATCCCTGTTCTCAAGGAGTGTATATTCTAATGGTGAAGACAATATATGATAAACTATGTACCAACAAGATATGTGCAGGATAAATCAAAGATAATCCAGAGATGTAAGACTTTAACATTAAAGAAGAGCAAGAAGACTTCTTGTAAAAGGTTAGATTTTATTGCTGCTGTTGGTCCTTTGTTTTCATTAGCAGGAGGTGATGTCTTGATTTGCATGGGAATTGGATTTAAGTTAGGCGGAGCTGCACAGAGTTATTCTCTCCTCCACAGTCATGGAAGTCTTGTATCAAGACCTGGCAGTAGGTGACCTTGGCCTTTCTAAATTAGATCTTTCTCAGTTCTGTTTGTCTGAGGCAACACCTGTTCATTGACTAAGGGCTAGGTAAGAATTGAGATAAAAGATAGCCCAAGTTAAGATCCCAAAATTATAAATTTGGAAGATTGTTAGAGTTTCTGGCCAGAACAGAAAACAAGTGCTATTTACACTCATTCTAAGCCATCATAACCTAAACAATGAGCCATAAAGGTTTGGGTTGGGGGGCTATTAATGGCAATTCAATGAGAGCCTATTATTTAGGTTTAAAGGGATAGTCAAGTATCTTCATTTGTGGAAAAAATGTGCTTTTTTAAAGTTCGTTTTTTCAGAGCTATTTTTCAAGAATTCCTAAATGAAAACTGTGCAGGACAAGAAGTAAATTGTCCTAACCCTATGAAAAAGAAAATAATAATAAAAATAGAAATTAATTTTTAATTGCATAAATAAACAGAATCTAGGCTCCAAACCCCAAAATGTCTTACAAAATATAAGCAACCAAAAATCGCTGCTGTTGTTGTTCATCCTCAGTTCTTGAAGAGGATCAATGACCTCACAAGGGTGATGCCTTGATTTGAGCTTGAATTGGATTTGAAAAAGGCAGAGTTGGATTTTGGCTGTGACTTGAAGGAAGCTGGGAGGTAGAAATGAGGAGGGAGAGAATTCCAAATGAATTCTGCAAATGAAAATGCCTGTCTCAGCTCAGCAATAGTAAGGAGGCCAGAGTCACTGATTCAAAGAGTGTGTGGGAGTGACTAAGGTCTAAGAAGACTGGAAAGGTATGAGGAGACCGGGTTACAAAGGTATTTGAATGCCAAATGGAAGATTTTTTGTTCGATCTTGGAGATGAGAAGGATCCACAGGAATTGATTGAATCAGGATAGAGGGATAACATGGTCACATGGGTTTTGGAAGATCAGTTTGACAGCTGAGAGGATAGACTGGAGTGGAGAGAAACATAAGACCCAGAGACCAACCTGTAAGCTATTACAATAGTGCAGGTGAAAAGTGATGAGGAGGGCTGGCATCAAAATGGAAATGGTGTTAGGTGAGTGAGGGGGATTATGTGAGAGCTTTTATTAAGGTAAAATTGACAGGACTTGTCAAGAGATTGGATTGGGGGTGGGGAAGTGAGAGGGAGTAAGGCATTAAGCATGATACTTAGGTCACCAGCCTGGGTGACTAGGAGGATACTAGTCTCCATGATGGTAATAGAGAAGTTAGGAAGAAGAGAAGTTGGAGGCGGGGAGGGAAGATAATGGATTCAGTTTTAAACATGTTGAGTTTAAGATGTCTACTGGACATCCAGTTTGAGCTGTCTAAAAGACAGCTGAAAATATGAGATTAGGTGTCAGCAGAGAGGTTAGGTCTGGATATGTATATTTGAGAATCATCAACAAAGAGATGATGATTTAATGCATGGGAGTTGATGAGAATCGTATAGAAGAAGAAGAGAACAGCCCAGGGGAACACCTACTATTAGCTAACAGCTAATGGGTATCTCCCAAAGGAATATCCAGCAAAGGAGGACTGAGCACCATTAATCAGATTATAAGTAGAAGAACCATGCTAGAGCAGCTTCATGGAAACCTAGAGAGAAGAGAGTATGGAAGATTAGCCCAAATAGGTTTCAAGTACCTTTTATATACTCTCATGAATTTTCCTAAAATCTGTAAAGTAATAAACAGTATTTTGCCTGCTGTTCAGCTGCATAAGCCAGGGAAAGGAGAGATCAACCTGACACACAAGTTACTGATAGATTGATTTTAAGAGAGAGCTCCATGTGTTTAGTCAAGTCAGTAGAGTTAATCATTCTCATTTCCATTTTATCTCAGAGTATTTAGGTGGAAGCAGTTCTTTTAGCCACATTCACAAATATAGATTTTTATTTCCTCAGGCTATTGATACAAGAAATTGCAAAGGATTTTTTAAAAGAATATCTGATAGAATATATATCTGAAGGTTTTCTGTATTTAGGATAAGCAGCCTGTAGCAAAGTGGAAGTAGTTCCCTTTATCTGTTCTTTTTGAAACTGTGAAACTTGCCTTCTGGGATACTAAAATGTCATAAGAAGCCAAGTAGCACCCTTCATCTGCATTGATTTCTACTTAAATCCTATTCAATGGAAAGTTTGCAATTAGGTCCACTATGCAAGCCGTACCTGCTACTGCTAACCTTTACTGATATTGATGGTGAGCCTGACTTGACAATGCTGAGTATGAATATTCAGTTTATTATTTGACCTGGAGATCTAGAACTCCATTTAAGGACTGCTGGGGTTTCTGCCGATTGATACGTCCTGAGTTGTTTTTTGTTGTTGTTGTTGTTGTTGTTGTTTTTGCTGGTGATTATTTTACCTTCACACGTTCACATGATGATAGATTTTGGTATAGAATTTTATTTTTTTAGACAAGTCCCGCAGACCATCTCTATATAATGAATGCTAAAGCTGGGTGGAGGGCTCAGTCATTTAAATTGGCCTGACTCTTATGCATTGTTCATTACTATTTCATGTAATAAGCTTCATCTTGTCTAAAGACCAGAAGAATGAGAGGTTAAATAACACAGTCTATTAAAACACACATTACTAAAGCCTCACTCACATTATGACCCAATTCTACTATAGCCGGCTTATAAAAGATAAAAAAAAAGTAGGTCATCAGATGGAGATGAATTGGGTAACTGGGAAAAATGGTTTCATGAGCAATTATTTTAAAATCTCCTAATGTTGGCTGGGGAAGATTAATTAAATAGATGAAATCAATATTAACTGTCAATTTCTCAGTTAAAGGGTGAGCAATATTTATAGCATTTATATGTTTAAAGAAGTGAGATATTAACCAGAAATAGTACAAGAAGTGTTGGAATAAAAAAAAAAAACCTCTGCCTTTTTATGAAAAATAAACTGTTCAAGAATGTTAATTTTGAATTAGGTAAAGAGTAGTTTCCAGCCTTCATTGGTGCATGTGTTCAGCCTCTACTCAAATGTAGACTTAGCAGTTAGAAAATCAGTTTCTTAACATAGAACTTTCATTTTTCCAGCCCTGGGAGAGATGATTTAGAAATTTTTTTTTGGACAGGAATATACTATAATCACAAAATTAAAAAAAAAAATCTAAGACTATCTAAATGGAATCTGTGTTGGAACCATCTGAATGTGTGATATTCATTTTAATTCCATGTACTTTTCAAACTTTAAAGTAACATGTAAGGTCAGTTATCATAATTATTGCTGTTGTTACTACTGAAGAATAGTAAGATTTTATAAGTACTTGTTTGTGACTAGCTAGAATGTGGTGATAATTATGCCAGGACCCTGAGTCTTAGAATGACCAATTAGCTTCAGTTTGTCCAGTAGCTACTAACTACATCCTAACCCTCTCAACTGCCTTAGTGGGTGGAGGTGGGGAGGAGGGAGATTTTAAAAAAACTTTGCTGTTAGTTGTGAGAGGCACTAGCGGAGTGAGTGTGGATTGATGAGTCCCAATCTGTCATGACTGCAGGGAAAAGAATTCCAACTCACAGCATACACCCCACCTGATGGAAGGCGGTGGCATCTTCTTTGTATACAGAGGATAATGTAATATCATGATTATGTATTTTTATAGTACTCATGACAAATTAGAAACCCAGTGTGGGATGAGTTTCAATACTGACTCATGCCAGCTTTGATCTGTAACCCTGTGACGTAACTTTTTCTGTTTATTGAAGCAGCTCCATTTCAACATTTTGGATATACTAGTAGAATAACTATTCTATTTTTGCCCCCTAACTACAGGCTTAGAAATGTAGAACCTTAAATCCAGGGCAGTTGTCTAAAATGTGATTCTAGCATGGCTTTCATCTTACTAAATATTTTGCCCCAAACTCTAAATGTCTTGCCCATGGCAAATAATAGCAAGAGCTCATACTTTTTATATTATATTAGGGTTTACATACCTAGCACTTTACCTACAAAAAGTAGAGTGAAGCTATTATTTATCTCATTTTACAAATGAGCTAAGTAGCTCAGTAGATAGAGTGCTGACCCTGGAGTCAGGAGGACCTGAGTTCAAAGGCAGCCTCAGACATTTACTGTGACCCAGGGAAAGTCACTTAACCCTGTTTGCCTCAGTTTCCTTATCTGTAAAATGATGTGGAGAAGGAAATGGCAAACCACTGCATTATCTTTGCCAAGAAAACCTCAAATGGGGTCCCAAAGAATTTGACACAACTGAACAATCTATGAACAAAATCTATATAAACAAAAATGACAATAATCTATGTAGGTCAAGAAGGTAGTGTGACTATCAGAGGTCACATATCTTTTATACAGAGATAAGGAGGACTTAAACCCAGATCTTCTGTCTCTAAGCAGAGTATTCTTCAAATTTTTAACATATGTAAAGAGCTTTGCAAACCTTAAAGCCCTGTATAAATGCTAGCTCATATCATTATTATGCCCATTGACACAGGGGAATCAACTATATTACTTTGAATTCATTACAGTCATTAAAGGGGCAGCACGACAGTAAATGGCTAGAGGGCTGACTTGGAAGCAGGAAGACTTGGGTTCAAGTTCTGCTTCTGACACTGTTTAGCTG
>CM053625.1:140054043-140078325 GCA_028646595.1 Phalanger gymnotis | reverse complement strand
TTTCGAGAAGTGTCCTTTGGGCTGTAAGCCTCAGGAATTGGTGTCTCACGGACCAGTGGCATTGCGCTGCCTCTCTTCGCTTCCACGGAGTGCCGTCCTGTGTTGGGAGGCCTGGGGATCTCGCCAGTTTCGGGCGCCGGCTTTCTCCTGGCCTGTCTCCCACGTGGGTTTCCTGGCCAGCCGCTTCCGCTTTTGTCCTGTCTGGAGCAGATCTCCACACCGAGCGCTCTTCTAGCCTACAGATTCATTCCTTCGGCCTTTCAGACTCTCCTGGCTGGGAAATTTGCCCCACTCAGACTTCTCGAGGTTTACAACTCTCTCAAATCTGCTCAAATTCACCTCTTTATAGGAATCCGAAAGAACTTGTGAGAGAGCTCCGGTAAGACGCTGCCTTCATTTGGCCATCTTGGCTCCGCCCCCTCTCAAGGACACATTCTAATGGGGGAAAGAAGAGGGAGAGATAACATAAAGGGAAGCTACAAAGTGGGAGGAAGTAACGTGCTCAGTGGCTTGGCTAGAGATGTCCAGGAAGTGAGGTGGATTCAGTAGGTGTGTTATCAAATATCTTAGGTCAAGTCAACAAGCATGGATTAAGTGCCTATTATACGCCAAGTGTTGTGCAATGTATTCCCATTTAATTAATTTCCCCTGAACCTTTACTCACTTCTTAAAGAGGCCTACTCACTGAATGAGTGTTGCCTTACTTAAAATGAGAACTTGAAAAAACCTTAGCTTAAAATGGCCAAGGTCTCCCTCTGCATCCTGGGTCATCTCCAGTCATCCTGGGAGATATTGTAACAACAGTGTTACTTGCAGCTACTGTGGCTGTGTAAGGGCAATAACACCAGCACCCAGGAGGGCTGCTAGCACAGGTTCTTTGATCTGCTTTTCTAAGGAAAGCAACTTCAAGGGGCTTATAGTCTCGCTTTAATTAAACATACATTCATTCACTTAGTTCAGGGGAAAAAGTCAGCACCCTGAACTTCAGAGGAAACACAAACAGAAATTACAAGTGGAAATTATATACAGAGCAAAATAACACAAATCAGCAGACAGACTTCTATCTCTCTGACCAAATCACAATACATAATTACCTGAGAAGCACCAACATCTGGGTTTTCATAGCCAGAAGGGACTCTTAATAGCTACCCAGAGTCTCATCTAGCCAAACCACACAACCACTCTTCCAGTGAGTGAAACCCCCCAAACAAAAGCCCAATCTCAGGGCTCTGGGGCTTAGCAACTATTTAGCAAAAGGATGTGGGGCCTGGGGCTTTCTAGTTTCTTGAGCAGGTTGGCAAAGACTCTTGATTCAATCAAAGACTCCAGATTGAAACAAAGGCAAGACTCAAAGGCATTTGATTATCTCAGTGCTGAGAAGCATTCCAGAATGAAAGACAACAAAAAGTCCCACTTTGCTTGCCATTACATTTGCAAGGCAAGACTCATCAAAGGTGCTTGACTGCCATAGTGCTGAGAAGCACTCCTAAAGAAAAAACAAAGGCAAAAATCCCATCCTGCTTGCCATCACAGATATCTGGCCACAGGACTCAGATGGCTCTGCAGGATAAAATGAGGCTTATGAGTTTGCACAGTCTTAACTCACTCAAATCAAAGTCAATTACATGTCATGTCATTATCTCCCTGATTTCACAGTCCTCTACGAGAATGAAGGACAAAACACAATCCTATAACACTGAACAAACAAAACTATGGAGCAAACTCTCTCCTGTGAGAGCATAAAGCTTTAAAAAAAAATAATAACAAGCTTTCAAATCATTTAAAGCTTTCTAAATCTGACTGCAATCTGACACCCATTCTTATTTCACATTACTCTCATTCTGGCATTTTGAATTCCACACTAGGCTACTAGTTGCTCCCTGGAAGGATATTCCATATTCTACTCTCATGCTTTTGCACCATTAGCCTAGAATTTATCCCCTTCTCATTTTTGCCTCCTTTGTCTCTAGTTCCCTTCAAACTACAGTTCACCTTCTATGAGAGGCTATTCCTTATCCTCCCAGTTATTAGCATGCTCGCTCATGCTCTCTGTCTCTGTCTCTCTGTCTCTGTCTCTCCCTCTGTCTCTCTCTCTCTCCCTCCCCCTTCCTCTCCCTCTCTCCCCCTTCCTCTCCCTCTCTCCACACACACACACACACACACACACACACACACACACACACACACACACACACACACACAGTAGAACATAAGTTCCTTGAGGGCAGGGACTGTTTCGTGGTGTTGTTGTTGTCATCTTGGTATTTTAGCCCCTAGTACCATGCCTGACACATTATGGGCACTTCATATTCGTTGAATTATTAGTTACAGATTTGATTTGACACTGTCCCAGGAATGCTTTGGAAGTTCATGTTAGCTTTGGGGATACTCAGCACTATAGTATGAGCATATGGATTAAATAATGCTGGTAGGTCACAGATTGCTTTAGAAGTATTGGATGTGAAATCTAAATCATCCACAATTAGCTTCAATTTTGTCAGCCAGAGGAAAGGAAAACCCTCATAATGACTGGCTGCATACTGATTATTGCTGTGATTTTTTTTCTTTTCTTTTTTCCCCCTTCCCAGTTGAGTGGCAAATGCCAATTGTCATTACTTTCTCGGTTCTAGGCATACTTCCTCCAGGTATAATTGAGATGTTTGCTCTAGGTAAGCATGTCAGTGGCCCTAATATTTCAGAGAACCTTCTGCAATCTGGTTTGCTCTCTCAAAATTGCAGATTCTGCATGCAACAGGTCATTTCATTTCCTTTCTTTGTCATGGGGGAGGGGGAGGGGAATCATTCTCTATAACTACAAATAAATGAAAAATAAATGTATTTGACTTTTTTTTAAATCTTTTTTTAAATCAGGAAAGCAAGTTTAATAATGACTTCTCTTTAAGCTATAGGGTATTTTGTGTGTGTTTTCTACATTAAAAAAATCCATTTACACAGAGAGTAATGTTTGTTTTCCCCTTGACTTTGGTTTTATTTTTATTCTGAATTAAATTTTAGTGAATGCAATTTAATTTTTTCCCATCAGTCTAGAATTAGGACCTTTCCTACCATATATCTGTATATGTTCTCATCAGCACTGAATCAAGCAAATGGGCCTCTATGAAAAAGCAGCTAGGTGGTACAGTGGAAGGAGCACTGAGCTTAGAGTCAAGAACACCTAAGCTGAAATCTGGCCTCAGATACCAGCTACCTGCGTGACTCTGGACAAGTCACTTAACATCTGTTTGCCTCAGTTTCCTTGTCTATAAAATGGGGGTAATAATAGCACCTACCTCCCAGGGTTGTTGTGAAGATCAAATGAGATAATATTTATAAAGCACTTAGCATCGTACTTGACACATAGCTAGAATTCTATAATTGTTACCTGTTATTAGCTAATACTATTATGAACTAGGGATTCCGTTTTTAATCTCATGGAAATGTATGGGCATTTTCAACTATCATCTCTTTTGTCTCTATCTGTATAGAATCTGCAATGGACTCATTAGTTGTGGAGCTGAGACATATAGTAAGATGCCAGGAAATCTGAAAACACTGAATCTAGTGTGTCACATGGAGTGTTAGTCACTCCTTCTGCCTCCATTTATCCCTCTCCACTATCAACAAGACTTTTCAAAGAGAAATAGACTTTAGGTCACATCTAAACCTATGTCCCTTGTGTGACAAAACAAACAAACCATTTGCAAGGCCATTTGGCATGAAATTCGACAGATTAGCTGCATTTTAAAGAAAAATATAAGAAAGCTGAAAAGCTCAGATTGTTTATAATAATGTCAGGCTGCAAATTCATTTTGGGGGATGAAATGTCAAACCAAGGCCTTGACTATGAATGGTCACTAAAAATAACTGGGCACTTTTCCCAGGAGTGGTGAATATTGTTCTCAGTATGTAGGCTAAACTCCATTTTAGGAAAAATTATTCAGTATGTGTAGCTTATCCTCAGAAGTTTGGCCAAAGATGTCTTTTGCACTCCTAAAGTGGGTGGTCCTACAGATCTTGATACATCATGTTGTAATGAAAAGAGTACTTAACTTGAAGTCAGATGAGCTAGATCACAAACCCCATTATCTATTACATTAGAATCCTCATTCTTACTAGCTTGTACAGGTTTGGTTACATGATTTAACCTTCTTATGCCAGTTTCCAAAATATTTCAATAATAAATATCAATCCTTTCTATGCCACATGACTTATGGAAGGATGAAGAAGATAAAGGATTTTCATGTACTTTGTAAAATACTATAAAATGCAAGATATCATAACTACAACATTATTATTATTCCTCCAAAATAGACATCAAGTGATGCATTTATTTGGCCATAATAACCATCAAATGGAAAAATATACAAAATGGCCTCACAACCATGCAATTCCCAGCCACATTTGTTGATTGATGGAAAAGCAGACAGAGAGCACTAAAAAGTTCCTAAACCATTCATAAGCATTGATTTTTATCATTTCCTTCCCAACAAGCTGACAAACTATGAGAGTAATTAAGCTAGTTTGTATCTATGTGATCTATATAAATGAAAACAGAAGGCATAAAAAATGAAGTCAAATGTATGGATGGCTCACAGTTTCTCTTCAAGAGAAGAGACTAAAGCAGTTGGTTTGATTATACAACAAAAAGCAATAGGAATATCTTTTCAGAGATCACTTGCATCGACATAAAATGTTCTGTGTAGTAAAATTCCTTAATATGTATAAGGATATGTGTATGTATAAGCATGCATGTCTATGTATGTATACATAGATGCATAGAAATATGCATATTGTGTATATATGTGTACACATTCATATATTAAGGAATTTTACTCCACAGAACATTTATGTAAGCAGAATATTTATATTTTCATACATATGTATATATAAGCATATGTGTATATAACTTTTTAAAGAATTTGACTCCACAGAACAAAATGTAACTCTTAAGACTCTCTTCATCATGATGCTGTCCATTAAAACTATGTGAGTCTGAGACAGTTGTACATGTGGTGATGACTTTATGCAATTATTCAGTGATTATTGCCATCAGGTGACTTGCAAAGCAGAGAAATGCCCTCTTTCAGCTGTTTACCAGTGTCATGGAAAAGGTCCCTTCAGAATATGTGCTGTAGAACTCCCCCCATAAGGAAGGCTTTCCTGTTGATGGCAAGGTTTCCCAGATATCTCTACTCAAAGGTGACATTAAATGCAACGTTTCAAGTCTTTAATGTGAAATGTGCAACAGTACACAAGAGGTTGATCTAAGTATCCATTGTAGAAGGACAACTTCAATAAAAGATGCCTTTTGCCCACACAATGTGGCATGAGCTAGATTGTCAGCCCCTCAGGTTAGAGTTTATGTATTGATCTATAGTAACCTATATATAGAAAAGGCACTGCAGGTAGCAAGCCAATTGGGACCAGAATTGAATGGACTGAAAAGATAAAGGTGAATCAACTATGGGAAACTACATAATTCTTTTCTTAAATTTTATTTTTAATTTATGAAACTAAGCAAGCATTTGCATAACATAATAGAATAATAAAAAGATGGTTGTATATGAAACTATAAATCTATTATATACAACTTACTATTCCTTTTAAATACATAATAAATTTATCATGTAAATTTCTTTTTTTTTTCCTTCCCTCCCTCCCAGTCCTAGGGAGTCTACCATTAGACACAAATATGTGTGTGTATGTGTCTGTGTGGGAAAATCATTCTATATATACTTCTATTTATCAGTTATTTCTCTGGATGCAGATAGCATCATCCTTTTATATATCTTTGGAGTTAATCTGGGTATTTATAATAGTCGAAATGACTTAGTTTTTCTCTTATTACAAACTTCTCATTCCTCCAAACTCCGTCTCTTTAAAATGTTCTCCCAGGGTTGCTCTGTGACTCGTAATCATGGAAAGCAATAATCTTGGAAGAAGCAAAAATACCAGTAACTCAAAAGAGAAATAGAGTAAGTCATCATATGGAGAGGGCATTCAGGGAAAGGGAGATAGTGTATAAGTTAGTTATAGTGTATTGCCACTGATGATCTAAGTACAAATGGCATAAAATGCTCTATGGAGGACATTTGAACACAGGAAGGGGTAGGCCTGCCACTTAGTGAAAATGAAAGAAAACAGACTGACAGCCTGCGTTGTACATTATTTGCCAAGTCTTGTTGATCTTACCTCTATCACATCTCTGATACTGGTCTCTTTCTCTCTCTGAATTCATCTGGACGATTATAAGAGACTTTGAGTTGATCTCCCTGCCTCAAGTCTTTCACCCTTCTAATCCATTCTCCACACAGCTACCAAGTGATATTCCTAAAGTATAGGTCTATTCATGCCCCCACTACCACCCCTCCCCAGCTCCCCCAGTGAGCTTCAGTGGCTTCCTATTGCCTCTAAGATCAAACACTGATATTCATATCCCTTCACAACTTGGCTTTTCTCCAGGTCTTCCTGTCTCCAAGGTGGGCCTTCTTTTCGCTATGTAGCAAGCTGCTTCTTCTAAACACTGATATACCTGAGATAGAGAACCAGAGGAAGACCTAAACCATAACTGGAAGGGAAAAAAATAAAACGAAACAAAACCCATGAACAAAAATAACTAGTGCTGATGCTGCTGATGAAGATTTGTGGAGTTGTAATATGTGTCAGGAGAATGAGCACCCACCCTGAGGAGATCACAAATCTCCCAAAGCATGAAATGTTGTTACCTTTGTAGTGTGGGAAGGTTGTTCGTGAAGAGTTTGCAAAGTGCTTTAGATTCTTCCTCCTTTTAAATAGTTTCGATTGTGAATAAATTAGATTATGTCTAACATATATTTGCCTAGATTCATGAAAATATTGTTTATGTTCAATTTGAATTTTAAAAATGCAGGGCGTTTCAAAAGCTTCAATAACTTAAAACTGCATTAAGACTTTGGGACACCTCATATTTATTTAAAAAAAAAAACCTTCCCTGTTTCAATCAATGTATTCTACTTTCACTCTCTAAACAAGTTCTGAACAAAGTACTCTCTGGCTTCCTCAGTGGGGGTGGCTTATCTGGATGGATTAATCCTGGAAAACCCTTCCATTTATTGAATCGTTTTGGCCTTGAATTGTCTGAATGTAATTTCAGGATCTTTCACTTTAACATGTGGACGTGACTGAAATTCCCTCAATAGGATCAGGATCTTTAGTTTACAGCTAAAAGGGGTCTCAGAGGCCACAAAAGTCTCTTTGTTGTTTTCACTTGTTTTCATTCATGTTCAACTCTTTGTGACCCCTTTTGGGGGGTTTTCTTGGCAAAGATACCAGAGTGGTTTGCCATTTCCTTCACCAGTACACAAGTCCACCCATTTCATTTTTCGGATCAGGCGACTTGCGCCCAAGAGGTATGAGGATTTGCCCAAGGGCCCACAAGTAGCGTCCAAGGTCCTCTGAAACCAGAACTAGTGTTCATTAGCCATAGCTGTTATCTTCTTCTCCTCCTTTTCCTCCTCCTCCTTTTTCTTCTTCTGCAAATAGACTAGACCATCATAAAATCATCATAAGCTTCTAGATCCAAAAACGACCTTAGTGGCCATCTATCCCTCTTGATTTATGGATGAGACAATAGAGACCCAGGGAAGATAGTTGATTTACTGGTTTCATAAGCATCACAAGTAGGATTTGAACCCAAGTCCTTTGACTCTCAAGCTTGTACTGTGTCGATGGCACCAGTCAGCTGTTTCTCAGTCCTTGTCTGACTGGGTTGATTGTTTTTGTGGAAATCATAAAGATGCCTTGGAAGGCAAGAAGAATAGTGGGACCTGCTACTGTTCTGCTCATTTCCAACTCTAACATGTCATAGACCTGAAATAAAAAGAGAAAATGAATGTACAACACACAGGTGGCATGACTTGACCAACAGTGTTATAGAAATTATAGCATGGTGAAGCACTGTGTCACTGGTTTTACCATGAAAACCCCCTGTATTTGAAATCACTTTTGATGGTCCATAAGAAAAAATACCATAGAAGCGATCAGATATAGAATCTTCATGCAGAGCTGGGTGCCTCTGGATTTTAAATCAATTTCCTCTCCCTCTGATGAACATTAAATGCATTTCAAGCACCTTCAGTGTTAGAACTTTAGTGTTAAAATTTTAATTTCCTGGTATTTATCATCTTTGTTCTTGGAATTGGGGTGTTTGGATTTTATTCCCTAAATGACAATCAAAAAGGAGCTTAGAATCAGAGTTGTAGTTTACAGAGATGGAAGGTAACTAGGTGATTTCTGCCAAGAACAAAACTCTTAAAACAAATAAAAGCCGCCTCCCCCAAGGAGCTACATTTATCGCACCTGCTGTTGTTTGTTAAATGTTAAACCATTTTTCTCAAGTAGCATTCATAAAATAATAGGAAATTTTATTGTTTGCACTAGCTCTGTGGCTCTTCTACAAATAATGATTTCAGCATTGTTCTTACTGTAGCAAGAGGTAACATGCAGCTTCATCAGTGCCTAAACAACAGGTGTTTTTTTTTTTTTTCTGAATGCTCTTTATTTTAATCATGTAAATGTGATGAGGTCATGTTTTCAGCTGCTCCTGCAGCATACTCAGCAAAGATGCCGCCTTCCTTCTCTCTGGGAGAGTTGGTTCTGTTTTTAGAATTCCTCAAAGGACTGAAATCAAATCATTGCTATATTTCTTCTATTTGATATTAAAAAAAAAGATGCTTCTACCAGACAATCAACAAGTAAATGTAAATGGGTGAACTCTCTTCTCCCCTCCTGCATTTCAGCATTGATTTATCAGTAACATTTCTTTTCAGTATGGCTAGAATCGGGGGAGGGGAGTACAGCTAGGCGGTGCAGTCGATAGTGCTGGGCCTAGAGTCAGGAAAACCTGAGTTTAACTCTGCCTCCAGACATTTAGTATCTGTGTGACCCTGGACAAGTCACTTAACTTTGTTTGCCTTAGTTTATGCTTCTGTAAAAGGAGCTGGAGAAAGAAATGGCAAACCACTCCAACATCTTTGTCAAGAAAACCCCAAATAACATCACAGTCTTGCATGACAAGAGTCTTACATGACTGAAATGACAGAATAATGGAGAGGGCTTTTTTGTTTGTTTATAACAGATTGTTAGGAGCATGACCGTAAGCGTTCTGAGAGACTGATGACTCAGCATCTTTCTAAAATTGTAATACAAGGCAATGGAAACACAAGATGCTATTTACAAACCTTGAATGTTGCACTACTTTTTAGTAACCTGCCTGTCACATAAAGTAGGACATGCCTGTTGAAAAAATAAACAGGATTTTCTTCTGGGAGCTCGATGGTAACAAGGTGGGGGTGGCTTTGAACTAGTTGCTTCCTTGGTTGTATGTACCTATGAGGTCATTTTCAAGTTAACATTTTTTTGAAGAGTGAAAATAGAGTTTCTATAGTTGCATGAAAGAAACTTTTTAGTCTTAGAATTAATTTTATAAAACTTCTTGTGCAAGTCCCTCATTTGACAGATGAAGAAAGTGAGATACAATCAGATACTGGGTGCCAGGCACTGTGCCCAGGGCTGGGGATGCAGAGACAAAAGTGAAATAAGATTGTGTCCTCAAGATTTTTACATTCCAATCCGGAGAAATAGATATGTATTATGAAATGTATGCAAAATGGATAAAAAGTGATGGGGGTGGGGGTGGAGTGAGGAGAGGGAAAAGTAGCAGCCTTTGAGGATCAGGAAAGACCCATGAAGAAGCTATTTGTCTAAGGTCATGCCACTGGAAGGTGGCACAGCTGGTACTCAAATGCAGATTTTCTGATATGAAAACTATTTGAGTGCTCCACAGTGCATCTCTGCAAACTAAATGTGGCATGGGTAGGGTGGGGGGGTGGAATGTGAAAGTGATTAGAATGAAATAGTTCATAGGGAATTCTGAATGAAGGTAGATTCCAAGTATAGGGCTGCTGGGAAGTGAGTAGGTATGTGTGTTTAATGGAGCTGTGAATGAATGAAAGTATTTTGTACCTAGTTGGTATCTAATAAATGCTTATAGAAATAAATGAATCAATGAAAGGAATGAGTAAGTTAGGTCGAAGAAGCAGGAGACAATGCAAAGAGAAGGAGCAGCCTTTAAGTCTGCTGTATTTCCTCTTGAAAGACCTATTTCATCTGTTTAAAAACTTGATTCAGATGGAATTAAAGTATATGGACTCAGTAAAAATGTATAAAAGGCAAGGCACAGTTTCTGTCATCTAACATTGCATTCATTAAAGTTTAATTTGATCTTTTTTAATATCATGTTAAAATGTTTCCATCTTAGAATGAAATAGTTATAGTTAGCATAAATCTGCCATATACACTGAAGCTTCATTTTTATTAGCTTTTATTTAACTTGGTAAAAGGTAATTTATTTTTATTAATTGAATCATTTTTCCCTTTCAGTCAGTAAAAGCCACTCTAGCTCTGAGCTGGTATTTGTGTAAAACTGCCTTCATCCGATGCCTTAAGTTGCCTGCACTTTTAACCTTTTTTCTGGCTATTGTGTTTAGAGAGTTTTATGTGCTCTTTATTATCTGCTCCACTGACTCCCTTCTTCATTTTAATAAAAAGGAAAAGCAGATTGGCCACTAGATTACTTAGATTCTGTAGACTTATCAGTATAGTAGAACTGCTTTATATTATCCTAAGAGTGGACAAAAACAACACACCAAGAAAGTATTAACATCTAAATATACATAAGTACCAGCACTCAAGACTTTGTAGGATTTAGAAAACATAGTCTCTTTGCAAAGGAACCAGCTGCGACTGAGATCTCATGGTGAGAAGGTGCATTTAAAATGACTTCATATGATTTTTGCTCTTTCAACCCCTTCATAGCCCTGCCCACTTCTTCTTCCTTCCTCTGAATTGATAAAATGTGGCTTCCCAGAGATTGAGTGACGTGGGCTCTCAGTGAAAGACCCTATAGGTTTTCAAATAGTGCCAAAGTTCTTCTCATCAATGATTTTTCCTTAAATTAAAATTTAAGTATTAATGTCAGGACACATTTGGAAGCCTTAGTCTTAACATTATCATCTACTGAGTGGCTTTGAAGAGAGCCTGGGTAAATTATTTTATGGCTCTAAATTTTTTCCTTTTTTGGAGGCGGGGAAGGCAATTGGGTTTAAGTGACTTGCCCAAGGTCCCATAGCTAGTAAGTATCAATTGTCTGAGGCCGGATTTGAACTCAGGTCTTACCGACTCCAGGGCCGGTGCTCTATTCACTGCACCACCTAGCTGCCCCTGGGTAAATTATTTTAAAGATGACCTAGAGTCGTTTCTAGATCTAAGGCAACCTTTAGTTTTTACTCTTCACCTGATTTTTCTGAAAAGATTTCACACAACCCATTTATTTACAATTGTTACTATAAATATGTGTATATATACACATATCCTTTTACCTATAAACACCTGTATATACATACATAGAAACTTTAACTTGATTTTTAATCTGAGTTGAGCATACATTTACCTCTGTGTCTTGTGTTCCAAGTGGCTCTTTTCCCTAAAATGCTTACTCTGGTTCCTAGACTTTGAATGCAGAATACCATCCATCACTTTTAAAATATTCTCCTTTAAGCCAAAGACTTGACTCTTCCTAAAATTTCAGAAGTCACATTCCAGAGGCCACAGTGGAAGTCTAGGTAGAGGCAGGTTGAGATTTTGGAGTGGGTAAATTGAAGAGGATGGGAATGAGAAATGGGGTCGTGGAGGGCTTGGAATGAGATTTGGATGATGTTCTACAGGAGTTCATTTCTACTGGGATGTGAAGCATATGATCAGGTGTGAGAATGTTCAATACTGAGTGACTTGATTAACTGATCTTGAACAGAGGAAAAAAGTGAGAAATTCATCAAATTTTGTTTGATAATCAATTCACAAGAATTTATTAAGTACCTACTATGTGCCTGGGCCTCTGTTAGGTTCAGGGAATACAAAGACAAAAGTGAAACAATTCCTCCATTCAAGGAATTTAGAGTCCAGCTAGGGAAAAACAATATGTGCATATAAAATTCCGAGTGCTTATTCTCTCCCTCCCTGTTTGAAGGCCAGGTACCTTCAAAAGAAATATTTAAACAAGCTGTCTCCCAATCCTGAAATACTCTCCTTCCTCACCTCTGCCTTGTTGAATCTCTAGATTCCATCAAAGTGCAGTACAAGTATCACTCTCTACTGGAATTCTTTCCTGATTCCCTCCTATCCCCTCCCTCCACTGTTGCTGTTCATCTCCCAAATTACTTTTTATTTACTCTGTATGTGTATTTATATGTTCATGTTGTGTCATTCAGTATAAAGGAAGTTTCCTGAGGGCAAGGCCTTCTCCATTGTTTTTCTTTGTATCCATAGTACCCAAAACAGTGTCTGGCATGTCACAAGTATTCACTAAATACTTGTGAAACTAAGTTGAATTGAATGAAATTTATCATCAATCTCCCCCTCTCCCAATTCAGATTGGGAAGATACTGCAGTATTATAAGACTGGGAGTCAGGAGATCTGGGTCTAGTCCTGTTCTGCCAGTAGTCAATTGTGTGACCCTGGTATAGTTATCTCATATGTAAAAGGAGAGGGTTGGACTGAATCTCTTAAAGCCTCTCGTAGCTATCACATTCTGTCATTCCAGGATTCCGCTTCCATATCTTTTGAATTTGTCCCCACCTCTACCTGATCCTCTTTTGCCTGGACTACTGTTGGAACCTCCCAGTTCGACTCCAATTTCCTGTCTGCCCCTTCTCCAATCTTCTACCCAGCTGCCATCATAAGCTTCCTAATACAAGTTTGAATTTCCCACTCCCCTATTCACAAATTTCGAGGGTTCCTTATTGCCTCTAGGTTAAAACACAAACTTTCTGGCTTGTCGTTGAAAGAATTTTGTAATCTGATTCTTACATTTCAAGGCTTATTTATTTTCTTCTTCATGTATGCCTATGTTCCAGTCAAATTGGCCTATTTTCCGACTGCCTCCCTGCCTTTGCACAGACAGTCCTCATGCTTACTAGATAATAGCCTCCTAACCAACCTCCAAGTCCTAGAATCCCTTACTTCTTAAGATCTCCCTAGTTCTTCAGAGTTCTCTCCTTCCTTAAAGAATCCCAATATACTTGTTTTCATGTTTCCCACAGTAGAATTTAAGCTCCTTGTGGGCAAAGGCTGTTTTATAATTTGTTTTCTTAACCCTGATGCCAAGCACTTCAGTTTACTTCAATGAACATGTAATGAGCATCTAATATGTGTGAGGCCCCTGCACTAATGCCCTCAATTGCCTCTCTCCTCTGATTGGACGGCTGGAAGATGGAGCAGTAAGTTCTTCCCAAAGCTTTCCAATTTCCAAAGCAATTATCCAAACCAACCCTTTAATTTTCCCAATGAATCAACAACTTTCAGAACTCTCCATGGAATTCTCTATTTTCCATCAGCAGTTCAGGATGTTAAGTATCAAAATCTTAACTCCAACTGAATGGTGATGATATTTCAGCACATAATAGGTGCTTAATAAATGCTTGTTAGATTGGATTTTAGAAGTAGGTAGACAGGATTTGGGGGACAGCTCCTGTCCACAATGAATAAAGCATGACTACCAGAAAGTAGCATGTTACCTGAAATGCTCAAGGCTAGTCTACATAATTAGGCAGAATGTCAGCCTAGGGATTAGTGTAACTTTGTGGCTCTCTGTCAGTAATTAGTATTGGATCTATCCCTGGCATTAACAGAATTTTGCTACAGAGCAAGTTGTAGTGGCATTGCAGTTTAGGCTTTCCTTGGGTAATTAGTACAGACAAAATATGGGAGATTCTCCTCTTTCTCTTATTCTGATTCATTCTCTTTCAATGTCTTTGTCTCTGTCCCTCTCTCGCTCCTTAACCTCTCGTTTCCTCTCTCTCTCTCTCTCTCTCTCTCTCTCTCTCTCTCTCTCTCTCTCCCTCCCTCTCTTTCTCTCTCACTCTCTCTTTCATACACATGGAAAAGGGAATGTGGGTCCTCAAATTATGAAGTATACACATTGTTTAAAAGGACTTTCTTGACATTTTGCACTTAAACATTTTGTTAAGACATTTGCCTGTTACTTCAAGTATTGCTGATTATTAAAAACGATGGAGGGAAATCTTAGAACAACAATGGCAATTTCTTTTTTTATCACTTTTGCTGCCACTTGTTTATGCTGCTGAAATTATGAGAACATTATTCTGAATTTACTGAATGCAATGCTTGGTATGTTTCCCAGTTGGGTAAGTGAATGCAGAATAGATTCATATTTGATTTAGAGTCAATTGAACTTATTCATTATCATTCAGTTCTTCACTAGATCAATACCATTGTGGATAGCTTTCTTGGTCTGCAAGGGAACAGTTAAATTCCCCCAAACTATGTTTTAACTGAAATGAGCATACAGATACATACACAGGCACACACACACATGCGTACATCTTAATAGATTTTCTTCCTCTTGGATTTTGAAACATTTTTGCTTCTGGGTTGTACATTGAAGTAAGTTGAAATAACAAGATGAGTTCTAATGCTAGCTTTTCATTTCCAGGTCATATATGATTGAGGTCAGGTCATTTTTTTTAAGGAGAGAAATAATAGCTTATTATTGATTTTTAATGGCACCTTTTTCAGGACCAAGGAAAAGAGGGGAAACAGGAGTGAGGGTCGAATGTCTTGGTTCATCCTAATGCTATTTGCTCAGGCATCTCCCGTATAATTTAGCTCAGTTGGAAGCCTCTGTTGAATAGACACAGGACAGGACTAACAGCAGACTGAGGCATGGAATTGAGATAGTATGGCTAAGAGGCATGTGGAATACCCTTCATCAGAAGTCTTAAAGAATGAGTGAAATAACTACCTAGAGAGAGGAGATTAGAGAGCCTGGCTTTCTTCTTCACTACAAGGGGTTAGACTAAAAAGAACATCACAGTTTAAGTTTGTGGAGAATTTTTATGTACTAAAAGGCTTATCAGCTCCTGTGAGGCTTAGTTAGGTGGAGAACTTAGCAATTATCCAAACCAACCCTTTAATTTTCCCAATCAATCAACAAGTATTTATTAAGCATCCACTGTGTGCCAGGCACTATTCTGTTGTTCATTTGTTTCAGTTGTATCTGATGCCTCATGATCCCATTTGGGATTTTCTTGGCATAGATACTGGCGTGATTTCCCATTTCCTTCTCCAGCTCATTTTGTAGGTGAAGAAATGAGGCAAACAGGGTTAAGTGACTTGCCCAGGTTCACATGGCTAGTAAGTGTCTAAGGTCAGAAAGATGAGTCTTCTTCATTTCAGGCCTGGCACTCTATCCATGTGCCACCTGCTCCCTAGACATAGTTCAAGGTGCTTAAAGAACATATACAAAGAATAAAACAGTTCCTACACATGGAACAGTCTAGTCAGGGTGGGAGAGAGCACATATATAAACATATATAACATAATTGCAGAGTGAATATATATGAATGTATACAAACTGATTAAATACAAGATAGTATGGGATGGAGAGAAGGCCCTAGCAATTTCAAAAGATGGTACCTGAGCTGAGTCTTAAAGTAAAAGAGAGACTCTGAGGCAGAAGTGAGGAAGGAGTGCCTTCCAGGTATGTGTGCAGAGAGATTAAATGACCTTCCTCAAGTTCAGTGACTGAAAAGTGAAAAGATTTAAGATTCAACCTCAGGTCTTCTCCAAGACTTGTTATGCCAAAAGACTCTAAGACTAATTCAGGAATTCAAGGTTTTTCAAGTTGCTGCTTACTCAAAACACCTACTCAAAACTTAGGTTAATTCAATAAAGAATTGTTCAAAATGTCACCATCAATTCCTATGACTCCATAAAACAAGGCATTTCCATAAAACACCCATTTCAGCTAAATTTCCTAAATCTCCAAGGTTTAAAATCAATTTAATTATCACTCAGCTTGTTAAAATTAAGTTCAACATATTATTCAATAATAAGTCAAGGAGCTGGAACTTTTTAGTGTGGGAACTCTTTTTACTTTCTCTATAATATATAATCTTAAAGAATTGCCTGAGGCCCAAAGAGTTTAAATGACATATACATGGTCACATGCCTTGTAAATGGCAGGGTCAGGATTTCAACCTAGGCCTTTCTGATTTTGTTTAGGATTCTAGCCACTTGACTGCACTGAGTCTCAATAACCTGGGGAAGGGGACACTTAAAACACAAGTCTAGTATGAAAGGTAGTTATTTAAAAATGAAACTCGGTTCTGAGGGGCACAGTGGAAGAGGAAAGAAGAGTAGGATAGGGACAATGGAGGCATGAGACTTAATAGGATGGGTTTGAAGAAGTGAGTAGTCGTGGTGAATGAAGAGAGTCTTGAAGCCATGCTACAGTAGATTATCATAACATTCACAGTAACAAAAGTACCTCTTTTAAAAAAAAGTAGGAAAACAGTGAAGACTTGGCCTTGTTGAAAGGTCAGATATCTAGTCCCTTGTCTTGCCCATTGGTCAAGGTAAGGGTTAGTGGTGTCCTGAGAACTAGATGGTTTATTGAGGTTTGAGATATATTTTAAGTACTCCTCTTCAGCCAAGTCAGCTCCACCTATGATTCACTCTAATATTGAATAGTCACACTTCATGTAAGACAGGAGACAAATGGGCTGCCTGGAGCAAGTAGCCTGTCCCTCCTTACTTGGAAATCTAAAAACAAAGGCTATAAGACCATGTGGTGGGGATTGTGTAGAGGGGATTCCTAGGCACTGTTTGGACTAGATGAGCTCTGAGATCTCTTGCAATTTGTTCCATTTCTCAAAAATGGGACTAGGGCAAGATCAGCCTGGGACAAAGGTTACCTAGTACCATGGGCAATCTAACATGCAAGCAGATTGAGCCTAAGGCAATATTGGGCCCAAAGCCAACAATTAACCATGAGGCTAAAAGCAAATAATGGTAGATTGGGAAGTATAAGAAGGTAGTGAGGCAGCTCACCTCTAGGGAGATCGGGTATGACAAAGGATTATGCTAAAGGCAAAATATAGAAGACGCAGTTTCAAGTCAGCCATTGACTCATCCAATCAACCATAGACTGCAACCAGAATGTAGGCCTGAAAGGTTGTTCAGCAGGGAGATAAGCAGCAATCCAAGGCAAACCAAATACAGAGAACAAAGTTCAAGTAGAGACCCCTCTCAGAGGGTGTAAGGCAAGCAAAGTGAGAATTTTTGCTGTTTTTTTTTTTGTTTGTTTTAGAGGGCTTCTCAGAACTAAAGCAATCAAGTGCCTTTGAATTTGTCTTGCCTTTGTTTGTAGGAAGGCCCACACTCTTTTGCTAATGAAGTTATGAGAAGCATGAAGCCCCCAAGAGGTGTCAGACCCTCAAGATGTTTGAAACCCCAGGGCCCTAAACAGGGTATTTATATTCTCTGAGGTTAGCATTTCGTTTGAGGCTCACTCATTGAAAGAGTATTTGATGTGGAGACTCTGGGTAGCCATTAAAGAGCACCCCGCCCCCTCTGGCTTTGAAAATCCAAATGTTGGTGCTTCTCTCTCTGGTAATTATATATGCATAGCATTGGTCAGACATCTAGAAGCCTGTCTGTTGATTTGTGTTATTTGCTCTGTTTATATTTACTCTGTAATTTCTGTTTTTGTATTTGCTCTGAAGTTCAGGGTGCTGACTTTTTCCCCTGAAATAAGTGAATAATATATGTATTTTTAATTAAAGTGAGGTTTTAACCCCGTAAAGTTGCTTTCCTTAGAAAAGCAGATCAAAGATCTTGTGCTAGCAGCCCTCCTGTGTGCTGATGTTATTGGCCTCACACAGCCCCATTAGTGGCTAGTAGCATTGTTGTTACAGAGGGAAATAAGACTAGAATGAAATCAGAGCAGAACATGTGATTCAAAATCAGTCAGTGAGTCAACTAGAATGTGTTAGCTGCCTACTAGGTTCTAGGCACTGTACACATTTTATGTACCTAAAAAATAAATACAGTGTAAATGAATGTTATTCTTAGAGGAAACATTAACAGCCGGGGGGTGGGAGGAGAAGAAAAAACAGGGAAAGAGCCAAGGAAAGGTGTCCTGTAAAACTTAGGATTTGAACTAAATATTGAAGGAAGTCAGGAGACAGAGGTGAGAAGGAGAGCATTTCCAGGAATATAAAACAGCCAGTACAAAGACACAGTGTTGAAAAATGGAGTGTAGTGTGTGAGGAACAACAAGAAGGTCCAGGTAGCTATATCATAGAAATTCTGGAGGGAAGTAAAGTATAAAAAGAAAAAAAAATAGCAAGATACAAAGGGGTCAGGTTGTGAAGTATCTTAAATACCAAACAAAGGATTTTTTTATATGATGCTAGAGGAGGTAGTAGGTAAATATTAGTTATATGGATGATATGGTCAGACATACATTTCAGGAAAGTCACTGGCAGCTGAGTGGTGGATGGATTAGAGAATATTAATGCAGAAGGCCAAATGGAAGGCTTATACAATAGTCCAGGCATGAGAAAATGAGAGCCTGCACCATTGTGGTAGGCTGTGTCAATGGAAAGAAGAGGACATATAGGAGAAGTCTTGTGAAGATAGAAACCATAACAGTAATTACATTTTGACTAATTTCCTCCCTAGAATCTAAATATATCCTGGTAGTATGTGGGAGCCATACCCCTCAACTTCTCTTTCCATTTTGGTGCCGTGTAGCTGCCATCTCTTAAGTAGTTTGAACACCCTCTTAAACTCTCCTCCTGCCACTGATTCTTCCAGTTCATTTGCTATTCATCTAAGTTGAGTCTCTTATAGACATTCATCAGAGTTCCTGATCCTAATGTATTATATGCTACATTTTGACTCTATTTGCATAAATTTTAAATATCCAAAAGAATTGTAATAAATGGGACCTCATAATGAAATAGGCAATAAAATGGATTATTCAGGTGATGCTGTTTTATCATGGCCTCATTATAATTATGTAATCCCCATTAAGATCTGGATCAAAGATGAATCTCT
This sequence comes from Phalanger gymnotis, assembly GCA_028646595.1. NCBI lineage: Eukaryota > Metazoa > Chordata > Mammalia > Diprotodontia > Phalangeridae > Phalanger > Phalanger gymnotis. Next base: position 140,059,364 of record CM053625.1, on the reverse strand, counting down.
ACCCAGAGGCCTTACCTCGTACTTTAATAAATTCTATTTATTGCATGAACCCGTGGTGAATATACATTTTTATGCTTTCATACAAATGTGTGGCAACCTGACACAGAATACATCTATAAGCAATCTATTTCATAATGCCTTTGGGTATTTTTATGTTAGAACTCTTGTTACTGTTCAGTGGCTTATTGGAAGAAGCGTTAACTTGGACTCCTATTTTCACAACCCTGTTTTTCATCTGGGAGTGTTGTGAAAAGTTCTTCTCAAAATATGCAGCCTTAGAATCTTACTCTAACACATTTTGGGGGTCCTCCATTGTTTAAAGCTGTGCATGTTGAACTGGCATCAAGACTTCAGTATCATGCAATGCTTTTGTTAACAGGTGCAATGATTTCCTAACTGGATTGCCAGTAGTGGTACATTAGGGAATATTTCACTTATCTGGCACCAGACAAAAGACAGAACAGAGCTGAAAGGACAACTCTATTGATCAGCAGTTCAGAATGACTGTTTTATGAAAACAAACTGAATTTTCTTTAAAATATTGAACTCTTCAGAAAGGAAATATAATGGAGTCTTATGGTAAGGAAAGATATAGACTTGTTCACTAAATCTTGGGATACCAGATCTAAGGAACAAATGTAGAACACCTTCTCCTCCCCCCCAAAATGGAAGTTTCAGTATACTATAGTGGAAAGAGAACTAGACATGGGGGTATAAAGACTGGGATGTTAGTTTCCACTTAAGCCATTATTTGTGACATTGGTTAGATTCTAGGATTTGTAGGTTTAGAACTATAAGATGTAGGAAAAGTCATCCGATGCAATGCCTTCATTATGTAAATGAGGAACTTAGTCCATGAAAGGGGAATTGACCATCCCAGGGTCAAATGTACTAAGTGGCAAAGTGAGGATTATAATAGAGGTACTCTGCTTCTAAATCCAGGAATCTTTCCATCATGCCATATTGCTTCTGGGACTGACTAGTGACTTACATTCATCAAGTTCATCTAAGGGGTTTCTTACTATTTCCATTCCCGTTATTCTTGAGAATTTCCTATTCTTCCTCAATCGACCTTCCTCTGTAGAATTTCATTCAGTGAGATAGACTACCTTCCTCCTATTCCCCAACCTCTGCAAGTACTAGCACTCCTCTTGGCCCTGAAACTATGACCAAGACCCCTGCTCCCTCGTAACCAATCATGAGGGCTTCTCTCCACCTTGGAATTGCAATCCAGAACTGCTTATGGGCAATAGAGTTGCCAGTTAGTATGAGTGGCACCTAGTGCCAGCAAAATGTCCCCTGTAATCTCTTTCTGACCAGCTATCCAACCTCTTACTGTCTCTGGTCTGAGAGCTCCAAAAGCTGCTGCTGCTTGTATTGTGGCTGCCTTCAAGGCCTACCACTGGTACTCCTGCTGTGCTCTGGGCCTGCACCCATGCCAGTGTCACAGGCCTCTCCTGTCAACTTCCTAAGTTGTCTTAGGCTTGAAAAATGTCTCCCTCTGACCTTTTGTTTACTCTGCTGCTCCAAAATTTGATTTGAGGCATTATTTTAAAGTCGTTTGGACGGGAATGTTGGGAGAGTTCAGCTGGATCCCAACCATCTTGGCTCCACCCTCACTTTGTTAACTTTAAAGCACTATTTAAGGATCAGCTTAAATCAGGTATCTGCCAACTGTATAATTCTATAAACAAGTAGAACTATCCTAAGAAAGCTTTGAAGGTCTCGAGAATCCGATCAAAATCTGGAAGGGAAGTCATTTCACAGATGAAGCAACAGGTTAAAGAGATTAAGTACCTTTCCCATTGTCACGTAAGTAATAAGTGGCAGAAATAGGATTTGAATCTAGATCTTCAGACTCCAAATTCAGTGCTCTTTCCTTACTCACACCCTACCTCATTGGGGAGGGCAGGAAATGCAGCCCAGGAGAGAACAAAATACACTCTTTTTCTACCATTCATTCTCCTCCTAGACCTATTCCTGGCTTTCCAGATGTGAAAACATCACTCCCATGACCAGTATTTTCCCTCTTTTTTTTTCTAGCTCCCGTTTGTATGTCATTTTCTCACGTTAGATGTAAGCACAGTGAGAAAAGTGTCTTTTTGCTTGCATTTTTGTTCCCAGTGTTTAGAACAGTGCCTGGCATATAGTGAACATTTAATAAATGCTTGTCTTTTTTCTTCCCTCCCTCTTTCTTTCCTTCTTTCCTTCCTTCCTCCCTCCCTCTCACCCTCCCTTTCCAACCCAGCCCTTGACTTTACAATGTGTCTCCCTGATTTTGGTGTCCTTTTAAACAGTAATAGATATAACAAGTTCCAGCTGTTGAACATCAGTGATTATTTTGAAGATAAGGAAAGTAGATGAGCTTTTCTTGGGAAGCCACACATGTTGCCATAAACTCCCCAAGTGTTAGCCAGAGGGGTTAATACTTTCTGAACATAGCCCAGAGATTGGATGTGGTGACTTATTTCTACTGACAGCAGTCAGGAAAGCCCAATTTTAAAAGAAGGATTTAGATAAAACTGCTTATTAGCAAAGTGAGGATTATCCAGGATTTTAAAGTTTGTTCTTATCTTCCATGTTGTTCAAGTATAGAAACTTGAGAATGTTTCAGTCCTTCCATCATGGATCTGCAGCTATGTAAAAGCATCAGACAGCCTTATTGGAGTGAAACCTGCTGTTAGCCTGGAGGCTTTTTTGCAATTGTCTGAAGAAGATGCTTGATAAAAACAACGTGTGTGCATGAGCAAAAGCAAAACAAATTGCTTGCCTTAATTTCTTTTACTGCAACACTATCATTTACATTACTGTGAGCTACTGACAGGGGAAAAGCGTTATATCCTGAAGGTCTTTTTTTTAAAAAAGGCCCTTACATTTCTAAGATTCTAGACCTGGCAAGGCCCTCCAGAGATCAGCTAGCCTATGTGCTTTCTGCCAAGGAATCATAAAGATATTCCTTTCTAAAGGATATCCTAATTATATCTCATTCCTATTGATCCTTCAGGCATTGCCAAAACGTAGGGATCTCTGATTACTCGGGAAATTTAAACAAAAAGCTTACTTAGATGGTTAAATCAAACATTGTCTTCCCCAGCCCCTGCCTCCTATTTGATATGGTAACTCATGAATGACCAAAAAAAATGGAGTTTGGGACAGGCTGTTCACATAATGAAAGATATTTCATATGCAACTTTCTCAATTTTTTTTTTTTTGCAATATATGTGGGCACTTGGGGAGAGTTGATAAGTTCTTTTGCCAGAGAAATTAACTGGTGGAAATTGCTAATTTTTAATTTTTCATATGCCAATTTTTTCCTAATAAGCTAGGATTATTTATTAAAATTAAAAGGTCTAATTCCTTCCATTTGTCTGCCCTTCAGATATATAAAAAATATTCTGCATCATTTATGTTCTTTTGTCCAGATTAAACATCCTCAATTTCCAGACTTTTTCATTATCTTGGTTGCACTCCTCAAGTTATGTGCCATGTTGTCAATAGCCTTCTGAAAATGGTGTTAGAAGTAAATAGAGTACACCAGTTTTAATTAGACTAATTTTTTATAGCAGAGCCTCTTCATCCTCTTCCCGTTCCTCTTCCTGGATACTATACAGCGATTAATTCAGCCTAGTATTTATTATATGTTGAGGGCCATGGGAGGTCATGTGCCATGTCACAATTTTGTCTTATATTGAGTTTTCAGTACTTTAAAAAATTCCAGCTGATTTTCACATTGAGTTTTGTGTAGCCATATCCCCCTGTGAGTTGATTTTTTGAACCCAAATGTGAAATTTGGAAGTTTGATAGGAACAAATGTAATGTCATTATTAGATGACTATTTCAGCCTTGTGAAATTTTGCTGGATCCTTATTTTGCAATATAAGTAATAATTGTCCTCTGAACACTCATATCATCAACAGGCTTTCTGAGCATATCTTCTGTACCATCATTTAATTGAATGGTTAATAACTTGAGGTCTAAGAATTTTTTAATATATTTTAAAAATAATTTGATATGTACATATATGCGTATTTATAATTGCTTTTTTTGCAATCCTAAGTATTTTATCTTATGCATTTAAAAACGTTATTCTTAGAGGGAATACATAAGCTTCATTTTATTGTCAAAGGGATTTGGGACTTTTTTTAAAAAAAATATTTAGAATCTGTGTTTTAAAACATTAATAAAAAATGTGAACCTACATGACCCAAAACAGAACCATATTGCATATCACTAGAAACCCTTTAAAGTTGACATATATCCTTTAAACATAATTTTTGGATTTGATCTTCCCACCAGTTCTGAGTGAAACTATAATTGTCCTCTTCTCCAAAGGATTAAATAAGAATATGTATTATAATGAGAAGCAGCATTTTGTGGTACAGTGGTTCTCAAATCTTTCTTACTCATAGCTTAGTATTATACATTACTGTAAGGAATTATAAGACAAAACTCACGGCATACCCTTTGAGAGGCAAAGGTTCAATGAAAATAATATTAGACTTAGAACCAGAAAACCTGAGTTTGATTCTAGGCTATGTTGCTTACTAATCCCATAACTGAGGAAAAAGAAACTGCTCTTAGTTTCCTTATCTGCAAAATGGGAATCATAAATTTTTACTCCTTGCCTGATGATTGTTGTTGTTATTTGTGTAAAAAGCACTTTGTATAATGTGAATTTATGTAAAAATATCATTTGCTCCTTTAGTATTTCAAAAGATCTGTGATTTCAGCAGGATGGTACTCTTTTGACCAATTAAGATCACAGCTCCTTTTCTTTAGATCTCTTCATTATTTTCTGTGGCCAAAAGTCAGGGTGTGGATCAGCCTCATTATGAGCCTCTCAGCTTATCACACAGTTATCTTATCAAAAGTATACATTTAGGACTGGAAGTGTTATTAAATGGTATCAATTCCAACCCCTTCTCTTTATAGTCTATTTTTTGAGGTGCTGTTTTCTTCAGTATATTTTTCAGTATTTTTTTGGGTCTCCTTTCGAAAGTCATTGACTTGTTTTTCATGGTTTCCTCTCATCCTTCTCATTTCTCTTCCCAATTTTTCCTCTAATTCTCTAACTTGCTTTTCCAAATCCTTTTTGAGCTCTTCCATGGCCTGAGACCAGTTCATGTTTTTCTTGGAGGCTTTTGTTGTAGGCTCTTTGACTTTGTTGACTTCTTCTGGCTGTATGTTTTGGTCTTGTTTGTCACCAAAGAAGGATTCCAGAGTCTGAGACTGAATCTGGGTGCATTTTTGCTGCCTGGCCATGTTCCCAGCCCACTCACTTGACCCTTGAGTTTTTCAGCAGGGTATGACTGCTTGTAGAC
>CM053625.1:140037583-140053543 GCA_028646595.1 Phalanger gymnotis | reverse complement strand
GACTGAATCTGGGTGCATTTTTGCTGCCTGGCCATGTTCCCAGCCAACTCACTTGACCCTTGAGTTTTTCAGCAGGGTATGACTGCTTGTAGACTAAAGAGTTCTATGTTCCAAGCCTGGGGGGATGCGCCAGCTCTGCCACAGCAGTACACCTCCTTCTCCAAGAACCCCCAACCCAGACTGGACTTAGATCTTCAGCAGGCTCTTCACTCCTGCTGTGATCGGCCACTTAATTCCTCCCACCAGGTGGGCCTGGGACCAGAAGCAACTGCAGCTGTAGTTCTAAAGCTGCCCCACCTCCACTGCCCCCTGGGTGGTGGCCCAACCTTAAACTCTATCCCAGTCCCCAGCAGCTTCTCCCACTAACCTACTCTGTTGTCCTTGGTGTTTGTGGGTTGAGAAGTCTGGTAACTACCACAGCTCACTGATTTAGGGTGCTAGTGCACTCTCTGCCCGGCTCCCAGTCTGGTAGGTCCACTCTGCCCACGCTGGGCTCTGCTCTGCTCAGCTCCACGTCCCTCTGCTTCCAGCTCCGCTTGGGATAGGCCTTACCCAGAGACCATCCAGGCTGTCCTGGGCTAGAGCCCTGCTTCCCTATGCTATTTTGTGGGTGCTGCAGTTCTAGAATTGGTTCAGAGCCATTTTTATAGGTTTTTGGAGGGCCTTGGCGGGGAGCTCACACTAGTCCCTGCTTTCCAGCTGCCATCTTGTCTCCACCCCCCACCCCTTTACTTTATAAAGGAGAAAACTGAAGCCTAGATAATTGAAGTGACTTGCTCAAGATCACCTTGTTAACAAGTGGCAGGGTCAGACTTTGAACCCAGGTGTTGAGTTGGTGGCAAGACTTTTCTAGCTCAAATTCTGAAACACTTTACCTTGCATAGAGTCACAGAGCCCAGAATCACTGCCATTTCAGCTTGAAGCATTGATCTTTAATGAAAGAAAATAATCTCTGGTTATAGGGTGAAGATATTGTGATACAATAATAAATAATGTGATTATAATTATTGACATAGCTTAACCGGATTTCAGCAAAGTATTTGACAAGGTGTCTCTTGTGATACTCTAGTCCAGTAGTTCTCAGAACCCCTATCTTAAAAATTATGGAGCACTTCTCCCCAAAAGCTTTTGTTTATGTGTGTAACAGGTATCAGTATTTGCCATATTAGAAATTAAAATGTCTTAGTATTAGTATGACAATAATTTTGGCCTCATAGACTCTGCTCTAAAGGGTCTCAGGGAACCCCAGGGATCCTCAGATCATATATTGAGAACTCATGATGTAGATCATGAACAACAGAGCTAGGTTCTGATCAGTTCAAATAATGAATCCCCTGAAGTAGTTGTATTTATTCAAATTTACACTATTTGAAGTTATAATTTTATCAAATCTAGTCACTGTTTCCATTCAATGCAAAAATGCTCTGTGAATTCAGATAATGCTACCACTTCAAGAGATTCTGGAATTATCATTAAAGCTCTCATGGGAGACTAGCAAATGCCATAGTAGGGCATCTCTCCAATCTCCCAGTCTAATAACCCTGTCAAAAAGGAAATAAGATCAATCTGAATAGAATTTTTTTCTTATTGAAATTCATGCTGATTTATAGTTATCACTGTGTCTCTAAGTGCTTACAAACTGTTTTTTAAAAATAATTTGTTTCAGAATCTTTTCAGGAACTGATGTCAAGCTTACCAACCAATAGTTGGCTATTATTTTTTTGTAAAGTGGGTCTGCTTATTTTAGCTAGACTGGAAGCACAGTGGTCATTTATGGGTGCAATCCCACTCACTGATTGACATGGAAGCTTTGATCTGCTCTTTTTCTGGCCTGGGCTAGTATACCACTCTTTAGGCAGTCTGTTGGCCCCCTACTCATGGCAGCCCACCATATTGGTACCTGACTTTGTGTGCAAAAAAATCTGATTGGCTTTAGTCTACTGTAGCTCAAAGCACCTGAAATCAAGTGATATATCAGCCTCAGCCTCCTGTAATAGCAGAAATTATAGACAGGGACAACTACATGCAGCTTCACCAGACTGTAGTTGAAAGAATCCATCTTCTTCAACTTTTTTGAAAATAGTAACTAGTACAGTGTCCTGTCTCCCCTTTTTTTTTTTTTCAAAGATAATCAGCCATGGCTCAGCACGCAATTCTACAAGTCCCTTTAGAATCCTAGGATATAGATTAACTAGGTCTGGTGATATGAACTCAAAGGAGGTCATCTGCGTACTCTCTTACCATTTCCTCACCTAATTTGGGTTTCAATTCTGTTACTATTTTTGTTCTATCCTTCCTAGTCTAAGAATTATTCTCTTTGGTAGAGAAAAGTGAAGCAAAATAGGAGTTAAGTAATATTCAGTTAAATTAAATTCTTTACAATGTATAAAGAACTGTATCTGGAACTCGGGAGGATAACAGAAGACAGTCCTGGTGGTCAAGGAGCTAACAGTCTACTTAAAAAGACAAGTTATAAATACATGAAAAGATAATATCAATACAGGGCAGTGATATGATAGCTGTCAAATGAACTATGCAGACAACTACTACAGGAATTGAAAGTGGAAAGAAATTTCCCTAACCAGGCAGTTAGGAAAAGCTTCATGGAGAAAGTGGGACTTAGATTAAGTCTTGGGTCTGAGTCATTTTGGGGATGTAGAGAGGGAGCAAACATCCAAAGGCCAGGATACACAGCGTACATTCGAGAGCAGCGAAGAGAAAAATAAGAGTTTATGTATGGTAGGAATATAAGATAAGGTGAAGACATAGGTTGAATTCATATTATGGAAGTCCTTAAAGAGTGATTTGATAACTAAGAAGTTTGGAGTTTATCTTATAGGCAGTGTAGAAACATGGTAATTTTCTTGAGTACAGAATGACCTGATAAAAGAGAAGTCTTAAGAAAATTAATCTGTGGCTAACATGACAAAACAGGAAAATGATAAATGCTGGAGAGGATGTGGGAAAATTGGAATACTGTTACATTGCTGGTGGAGTTGTGAACTGATCCAGCCATTCTGGAGAACAATTTGGAACTATACCCAAAGGGCTATAAAAATGTGCATACCCTTTGACCCAGCAATACCATTTCTAGGGCTGTATCTCAAAGAGATCACACAAATGGGAAAGGGACCCCTATGTACAAAAATATTTATAGCGGCTCTTTTTGTGGTAGCAAAGAATTGGAAATCAGGGAATGCCGATCAATTGGAGAATGGCTGAACAAGTTGTGGTATATGAATGTAATGGAATACTATTGTGCTATAAGAAATGGGAAAGATATGGACTTCATAATAACCTGGAAAAACCTACATGATATAATGCTGAGTGAGAGGAGCAGAATCAGGAGATCATTATATACAACCACAAATATATTGATTCTGTGATGACTAACCTTGATAGACTTGGCTCCTCTCAGTAATACAAGGTTTAAAGACAGCTCCAAAGGACTCACGATGGAGAGAGCTATCTACATCCAGAGAAAGAACTATGAAGTATGAATGCAGATTGAGGCACACTATTTGCTCTCCTTTTGTTTTCTTTTTTTTTTCTTTTTTTTTTCTTTTTTTTTTCTCATGATTTTCTCATGATTCATTCCACTGGACATAATTCTTTACAACTTGACTATTGTGTAAATAAGTTTAGTGTGAAGTTATATGTAGAAGATGTATTGGATTCCATGCTGTCTTGGGAGAGAGTGGGGAGAAGGGGAAGAAAATGTGGAACTCAAAATCATGCAGAACTGAGTGTTATAAACGAAAAATAAAAAATCTTAATTAAAAAAAAAGAAAATTAAATCTGGCTTTTGTGTAACCTGGAATGAAAAAGAGGAAGTAAATCAGGATACTCCAGACGTGATAGCCTAAGGGCCTGAATTAGTGTGATGGAAGCAGAGATAGGAAAGGGTACATTTGGAAAGCCTTATTAAGGAAGAAGCAATAGTACTTAGTGATTGATTGAATGGGTGGGACAAAGGAAAGAGAAGATTCAAATAGGACTCCAAGATTTGGAACCTGGAGAGTTGAAAGAATACTACTGTAAAGAAAACTTTGAGGAAATCAGGAAATAAAACAGCCTAAGACAGAATCTTAGTCTATTGCCACATTTAGGAATAGAATTCTGAAAAGACAATACAGAGAAAGCACACAAGAAAGAAGGAAAACCTGGAAAGTATAGTGTCAGAAAAATCCAAGAGGGGAAAAAGTCTCACAAAGACAAAGTAGTACATAAGGGAACACACACACACACACACACACTCACATTCCAGAATAAGTAGAGAATATGGACATTGTTTGGTGATTAAAGGTCATTGATGACATTTAGAAAAGACAGTATGGTACAATGGAAAGAATGCTGACCTTGAAGTCAGTAGGCTTATTTGTCACTTTTCAGCTATGTGACAAATCTGGCCTGGAGGATACTCCTTTGGCAGTGTGGAGATAAGACTAAATAATCTCTCTAGTCCCTCCTATCTGTAAGATTTTAAAATTACTAGGGATGGGATGGAGAGAAAAGATCCAGTTAAGTCACTTAGTGAACTATCCAGGATTACCTGTGAAACAGGGCAGTCATCCTGGCTCCTTCCAACAAGACTCAGCAATTTCTCAACAATATTTATTGCCCATGCATCTAAAAATACCCTTTGAAAAATAATGAGTACTTCTCTATATTTGTCAATGTTTATTTAATGAAAAATTAAATGTTGGTCACTTTGGGCACAGAGAGAAGAGGAGGTAAAATATAGAAGAGATCTGGAAGTTAGCCATATAGAGAGTTCTACCCTAGGCCTATTTCCTCTCTTTCCTATCAGTGTTTTAAGCCTCTATTTAAGTGCTTCATAAAATGGCTTCTCTTTTTTTTCCCCTTGTCTTTTACCTGTACTTCCTCTTTTTATTAAAAGTTCTGTTGCTGGCAGCTATTCACAGCCTCTTCTCTGCAATTAGAGATACTCCACACTCTGCTCACATTATCTCTGCTGCCTCCTTTTACATTATTGAGTAGGCATCTCATGTGGAAAGTCTTGCCATCCTTCAAAGGGAATACATAGAGTGAGTATCTGACCATGAGAGTTAAATGTTTAAGGCAAGACTTAGCTCTACAGATGCAGCCTGGGTCAATGATCAGCATAAGGACATAATTACACCTCTGGAATTAAATGTGAAAGCATAGAAATCTTCAGGAGCAATTAGATATGTGAAGATATAAAAAGTGTGGTGCCAGATTTAAATGTATTATTTTGGAAAATTAGTGCTGTCAACATTTTGCAACAAGTAGAATTCCTAAATGTTTCATCTTGAAATCTGTATTTGATGTTTATGGTCTTTATAGAAGAAATTTATCTTACAAGCCTTTTTAAAAATAGTATTATTATTGAGAGAATTCTCTCTTTCGATATAATATTCCCTTTTATTAATTAATCAATTGATTAATTTATGTATGTTGGGGTAGAGGAGGAAGTTTTAAAATCAAATTATTGCCAAATTAGGTCTACTATTATAAGCAATAATAAGCAGGCATGAGATCATGTAAGTCAATTTATGTCATAAATGTTTTATCTAGTATTTAACCATAGCAACCTAATTTGTACATCCATTTGGAAATACTGGTTTTTAAAGACATTTACATTATGCATTATATAAAACTCTGTTTATTATACCACAGAAACATTATTTGTGGCTTAAAACATTATTTAGATTTCTTTGGTGTTTCTTCTTATTTTTCACTTGTTCTAATATTTCACAACATATATAGTACTCACTGGCTTAGCTGTACAACCAAGAAGATCACTGTAGCAGGAATGAAAAAATGCAGAACTGGTGAATGGCTTGATGTAAAAGATGGGGAAAAATCTTTTTTGGTTTGTTTGGTTTCCATGACTATGTCTGTTGGTTTATAGATTCTCTATTTAATATAAAAATAAACTGGCAGGATTACAGCCTCATGGATTTGAGTGAAAACAGGAAATCCTGCCAAACTTTAGTTAAATGTCTGCAGCATTAAGCTTTAATAGAGCAACTGAGGTTGAAATTGAAGGGTACTACTTTATTTTCCTGCAGCAGGAAGTGAAAATTCTTGATTTAAAGATGTAGCACTTATGCTCCTGGACTGATCCGACTATATTTTATTCCATATGTTTTCCTAACATATGGTGTTTCTTCAATAAGATGTATCTGCCCAAGAGAATCAAGGAAAAAAATGGTACCCCTTAGTGACAACCTCCAGTATTACTCAGTACAGAAACAAAAGGCCATTACTTTAGTTCCCCCCACCCTGCAAAAAAAAAAAAAGTGTGAATAAAGGGAGGGAAGGAGGGAGGGAAGGAAGGAAGGGAGGGAGGAAGGGAAGGAAGGAAGGAAGGAGAGAGAGAAAAAGAAAGAAAGAAAGAGAGAGAGAGAAAAAGAAAGAAAGAGAAAGAAAGAAAGAAAATGGTAGTATTTCATATAATCTTGAAGAGGCATTTAGACTGTATGGAAAGTATGTTTCATCTAAGTGAAGAGCATCAATAAATTCATAGACTTTTAGAGTGGAAACATACAGAACTAATGTTTAATGCCTGTTGTTGGGGGCCACATATCATTGAGGAACAAAGCAATCGTGGTCATCAGCTTGGAGTCATTGAAGTATGGGGAATATTTGGCTTGTGAGCCCATTCATTGCAAGCACCTTATAAAGTGAAAGAGAAAAAATGGAAATGTGTGTGTGTGTGTGTATACACACATACATACATAAACATGTGTGTAAGTATATATGCATATGCACACACATATACATATATACACATACAATAAATTTAACATTTTTAATAATTAAATTTAAAATTAAAATAAATAAAAATTAAATAATTAAATTATAAAAAGTTTAGTATTTTATATATTAGCAAATACATATATTTTGATATGATAATTACAAAATAAACTTTTAAAACAAAACTAAAGCTCACATATATATTGCCCATAAACTATTTTGAGCAAAATTTGTTGTTTATTCGTTTCAGTCATCTGAAGAGTTGACTCTTTGTGATTCCATTTGGGATTTTTGTGGCAGAGATACTGGAGTGGTTTGCTATTTCCTTCTCCAGATCATTTTATAGATGAGGAAATGGAGACAAACAGGGTTAATTGCCCAGGATCACACAGCTAGTAAGAGTCTAGGGCTGGATTTGAACTGAAGTCTTCCTGATTGCCACTTTGCTGCCCCTGTGAGCAAAATACTTTTTTTGAGCAAAATGAAATGTAGTAATACGCAGGACTCTTTGTTGCCATTATTACTAAGTTTTAGCCATTGGGGCACTTTTTAATTAAATGTGATTTTTTTTCAATAGGAAATAGATACTAGGTTGCAGGTATGTGTTGCAACCAGCTGTACCATCAAGAGCAAATTATTAAATAATGTTTTATTTTTGTTCAGTCTTCCAGTCATGTCTGACTCTTTGTGACCCATGGACTATGGCATGCCAGTCCCTTCTGTCCTCCACTATCCCCTGAAGTCTGTCCAAGCTCTTGTTCATTGTTTCCACTATTTATCTATCTCATCCTCTGCCCCCTCCTTTTCCTTTTGCCTTCAGTCTTTCCCAACACCACAGAAATCAGCAAATGCTGTAAATCCAGGCTTGATTTATTGTTTTGTTGATTGTCTAGACTTAACAAAGTGATGGAAAAAATGTTAATTACGCAGATGAAACATGAAATTGTGCCAGTTATACATTTTCTTTTCAGAGTACTGATTGTATAACATTGACCATTATACCCCTGCTAGTTTTTAATATATTTTGTTAAATTTTAATTTTTAATGAACAAAAATAGATTTTTCTTCTTCATCCTATTGATCCCTTCCCCCAGTCATCAAAAGGAAAAGAAAACAAAATAAAACACTTGTAACAAATATGAAAATGCTATGGTTTTCAACCACACACTTAAAAGGATTTGGTTTCCCTTTCACTTACCAAATGTTCCCCAAATGACTCCAGACCTCATACCTCTACCTTCTAATTCAAAATTCAACAAGACAATCCATACTGATTCTCTGCTTAAAACTGAAAAAAAAAAATCATTGGCTAATATTGAAAAGTAACAAATTCCACATTGGGAACAGGCAACTGTTAAGAATCTCAGAAGTTTAGATTATCTCCCAAGAGGAAATTTAGTTGGACAACAGTGGTTTTAACTTTGCACCACAGAGCTCCAAGCAGATTTTTCAAAGGGCTTCTTCTGGCAAGACTATAAAAATTTTGAACAGGAAGACCTGGATTTCACTTTTTTTTAATGATTCTAAGCCCTTGCATATTTCTGTGGTTCTTTGCTAAAGACCCTTTTATTTCTCATACAGTAGTGTAATAAAAAGCATGCTGGATTTGTGTCACCACTCTGACATTGAGTATCTAGGTGAGCTTTGAAAATTCATTTATGCTCTGTAGGACTTAGTTTCCTGATCTTTAAAATGAGGGGTTTGATTAAATGATATGTAAGTCCCCTTCCAGCACTAAAACTCTGATAAATTATGCCAATGAAATTTACTATGCTAGCAACAAGTCAGATATGAAGCTGAACATGTTACTGAGGTAGCCTTCTTCAATCTTATTTCCCAGTACTTTCTTCTCTTGAAGTCTGCCTCCTTGCTGTGCCCAGGACACACTATGGTCATTTCTAAAACTTTTTCTTTGTATATGCTGATCCCACCTCCCACTCCCACCCCTATGGAATGTGCTCCTTTCTTCCTATTCAGGGGATCATAGATTTAGAGCTGAGAGATATCAGCTTGGTCATCTAGACTTACCCCCTTATTTCACAGATGAGGAAAATTAGACCCAGAGAAGTTGTGCAAAGGTTATATGTGTAGTAAGCAGCAGAAGAGCCTGGTTATGAATTTAGAGTTCTTTTAACTCTGAAACCAGTTTTCTTTCCACTGTGCCACATGACCTTGTGAAGAAGAGGTCTCATTTCCTCCATGAAGCCTTCCCTGATTATTCCGTCTTTTAGATGTCTGTCCCTTCTCTGAATTCCTGAAACCTTTAAAGTTTGAACTACATGGTTTAGAACTTGATTAAATATTGCCTGGCAGTATTCTTTAGTTACTTCATGTATATTAAAATCTGTACATAAAGTGAAACTATAAGCTTCTTGAGAGTCTGTATAATGTAATTCCGTCAGGGAAGGAGGGGCAGGAGGGATCAGCATACACAAAGAAAAAGCTAGTGATATAATGGTTAGAGTGTTAGACCCATAATCAGGACAACTTGGGTTCAAATCTTGCATCAGACACTTACTAGATGAGTGGCCCTGGGCAATTCCTTTAACTTCTGTTTGCCTCAGTTTCCTCATTTGTAAAATGGAGATAATAATAGTACCTACCTCACAAGGTTGTTGTGAAGATCAAATGAGATAATGTTTGTAAAGCACTTAGCACAGTACCTGGCTTTAATGGCAAGCAAAGTCAGACTTTTTGTCGTCTTTTGTTTTGAAGTGCTTCTCTGCACCAGGGCAATCAAGTGCCTTTGATTGAGTCTTGCCTTCATTTGTAGGAAGACCCACAACCTTTTGCTAGTTAGGTCACAAGAGATGTGAAACCCTCAAGAGGTGTGAAAGTCTTGAGAGGTGTGAAGCACTCTGACCCTGAAGAAGTGTATATATACTTGGAGGTTAGCATTTTGTTTGGGGGTTCACTCATTGGAAAAGTGTTGTTGTGGAGACAGATCTTATTCCTTGTGAAGAGTTTGAAACCAGCAACAAATGCTCCCCTAAATATGAACCAAGATTTAGTCACCCTGAAGTGTCACTCATGTCTTCTTTTTTCTTTTTCTTGTCCTCCTTATCACTCTTACTTTTTTCACTTTCACCAGCTCAGTGTACATTTCAAAGCCAGGAGGTACAGTCGGATTTGGACACACAGGTTGAGTAATCATGCCAGAAATTTTCTTCCTCCAACTTGAGCCTTTTCTCAAATCTTTTCAACTCCAAGTCCTTGTGTATTTAGGAAAACTGTTGGAACTACTTTATACTAGAAGATTTGAAGATAACAGTGAATAAACACATGGATATGTATTATATATCTATGTGTACATATGATATGCATTCTGTACACAATTCACATTTTGATGAAGAGATAAAACATATAAAGATTCAGAGTCTAGAGGCAATAAAATATATTAAAAAGTGATGGATTTGGCATCAAAAGATCTGAGCTCAAATCTCTGATCTACTATTTACTATTAAGGATTTTAGACAAGTTCCTTCCTCTTCCCTGGATCTTAGTTTCTTCTTTACTAACATGAAGGAGTTGTAATCAACTGTCTAAAGACTGTCTTAACTTTTTTGTCTCATGATCCCCTTTGGAAGTGTACTGAAGCCTATGGACTCCTTCTCAGAAATCAGGTTTTTAAATGCATAAAATAAAATACACAGGAGGACAAAGGAAACCAAATACGTATACACACACATTTCTGAACCTCAGGTTAAGAACCCTAAGACTCCTTCTAATACAAATTCTAGCATCTTTAAAAGATTGTGTGTGTGTGCTCATGCACACATGCATGTGTGTGCTTGTATGTTATTGTCCAAAGATGGTTTTATAAAAGTGGGGATTGATAGGAAATTAAGGTTAAAAGCTGTTCCCTTCCAAGAGCTTGCTTTAGCTCTTAGTTGCTGTTCTGCAGTGTAAATAAGAGTTCTCTCAGTTATGAGCAGGGGTTTCCAGGGCAAAATGATCTGGTGCTGGAGGTCTTTTATGAATCCTCAGTGCCATAGGCAATGTCAGCAATTTTAATTGCTCTTCTAGTATCCTATTAGTAACAGAATTAAGTGGCTTCCCAATAATTGCATTGACTTTCAGTTACTTGGTTATAGCAACAATCAAACAGGCAATTCAGTTAAAAGCCCACCCACTTCCTTAATCTCTTGTTGAGTGGATTCAGTTGTGTCTATCTCTCAGTGACTCCATTTGGGATTTTCTTGGCAAAGATGCTGGAATGGTTTGTCTTGCTTCTCCAACTCATTTTACAGATGAGGAAGTGAGGAAAATAGGATTATGTGACTTGCCTAGGATAACACAACTAGTAAGTGTCTGAGGCCCAAATTGAACTCATGAAGATATGTCTTCTTGATTCCAAGTCCAGTGCTCTATCCACTGCACCACCTAGCTGCCCTCTTAAGCTCTAAAAACCCATTATAATTGTAAATTGGATATGTATGTTACATCAAGGACTTGAGAAAGATGAAGGAAGATAAAGAGGAAAGGAGGATTGGAAGAGAAAGAGAAGAAGAGATAGAGTAAAACATTGATGACTGTGGATAGGAAGGAAAATTTGACCACTAAATAAAATGGTTCATTAACTGCTACCTACCCAGGGATTCTAGAAGTTTTAAAGTTTTAAAAGGGAAATTACTCAGGTGAATTAGAACTAAGGAGAGACAAAGTAGACAGCCACCTAGGACACAACCTAGGAAGAGTTATACAAGGAATATTTTTCAAGATGACTTTTAATAAGCATACATCTTTGATTTTAGTGCCAGAATGTTTTCTTCTCTTTGGTAGGCATTTATTTCATGGTAAGTCATCATCATTTGGGTGGCAGAAAAGGCCTGTGTCCACTTAGTGGACAGTAAAACACAGGAGGTATCATTTTTAAGTGGGCTGGGAGTGTGGTTGATTGATTTTGCTCCAGACCCAAATGCTTTATTTAGATTCTGCTGCTTTCCCACCCTCTCTCAATACCATCCCCAAAGGAATCAACCTAACATCTATTGTTTCTTCATCTCATAGGTATTTGTTCACTTCATTGATAAATAAAGGGGATTTTAGTGCTAAATAGTAAGCAATAGAGTGAGATTCCTTCTATTATCCACCTAAAAGGTCTTTGCTCACTTTCGATGCATTTGGATTGAAGATTGAGACAGTTTTGTGAAATAGACCTTGATAGAGAAACAAGGCTCAGAAAGGTCGTGCCTGTAATCAATGCTGGAGTTCTCAGTAGGACAGCATGATTTGCATTTTAGCCTTTTGTGCATCAGCCTCTGCCCTATTATGTGATTTCCATACGATGTGCATTTTATAATATTTATTTACATTTATGCATAACACATATTGAATGAGAGGGAACAGAATAAACATTTATATAACACCTACTATGTACCAGACACTGTGCTAAGAATTTTCAAATATTATTTCATTTAGCACTGTCAACAACCCTGGGTGGTAGGTGCTGTTATTATCATCCCCATTTTACAGTTAAGAAAATTGTAAGTTATTTGCCCAAGATCACCTAGCTAGTAAGTATCTGAACCTAGATTTGAACTCAGGTCTTCCTAACTGCAAGCCAGGCACTGTCTCCCCTGTGCCACCTAGCTGCCTCAATGACAAACAATAAATATTGTTTTTAACAATTAGAGACTCATAGATCAAAGAGCTAGAAAGGATACGAGATGGAGCCCAACCTCCTGCATGCCTTGCTTCAAGGTCACAGTGGCAGTGGCAGAGTAGAATTTGCACCCCAGATCTCTGACTCTGACTAATGTTTTCTCTACTATTAAAAGGAAAATTCTGTATTCTAGCCTTGAACCCTGATAAAAGAGGGAGAACTAAGGATGAGAAAATTAAAAGGAGTTTATTAAAAACTTGAAGGCAGAAATGTCACTTTGGTGGACTGGTCACAAGAGACCAGAAGGGGATTCAAACTGGAAACAGCTTTTAAAGACACGTGAAGGTGTCCAAAAGGGGATGTGCCCTTGCATCTCAGCTGCCCCCTCATGATGGGATTGGCCTGCTGTGATTCGGTTAGTGTGCAGGAACTCCTCTTTAGGAGACTCTTGAGAAGATGGGATTAGTGCTAAAGAGCTAAGATTAAAGCATTCAGACTGCCCTCTCCTGCAGGACCACCCTCCCCCCTGAGTCCTTCTCTGCAGGCTGGCTGTATGTAGCCAGAGTCAAGCAAGTTTAAAGTATAGGGTCACTTCAGAATGATTTTACATTACTGACTGATTTTACACAACACTGTACCATGGTTTTTGTTTGTTTTTTTTTTAAAATAAACAAACCAATAGCCAATTAAAGAACTAAAATATGTCAGAGCTATATGGGATCTCAAAGATTCCTTTAGGGGATCCAACAAGTTCATTTTAAAGAGGTAAAACAGGTGTAAGCAGATTAAGTGACTTGCCCTAAAAGCAAATGACTAGAAATTCAGGTTAACTCACTTTGCTGACTGCTGTTGCCTGACTTGAAGCCATGTAAAAATCCCCCTCTTAAAATGCTTTTCAATGGATCATCTCTTAAAACCAGAATAAAGAAAATGTCTCTGGTAGAAATAGTAGGGAATTATAGATTCATACAGTTGAACCTAAACATCTGGATGTGTCATATGTAAGAAAAAATGCATAAACAGACATCTTAAAATGATTTTGTTTTTAATAAATCTCTCTTTTCTCAAGCAATCATAGCCCAGTCCTTACAAGATAAAAACTGAAAAATATAGCCTAAACCCCTTGCAAACATTTCAGGAACCCCAAGTGCTCTTTAAAGTTCAAGGTGATTTGGGGAAATGTAAAAGTTTTGGATGGCAGTGTCTGGTTAAATGATAACATTGTTGCTAAATTCATTAATGTCACTTTGCTCTGCTAATTTCACAGTCTTAATAGGTTTCATGTGTCACTTACCACATTGCCAAACTGGGCAATATTTTCTTTCTTCCTTCAGTTATATAATTTTTTTTTTAAGTGGCTGACAGCACATCTGTGATTTGTTGGTGCCCAGACAAACAGTTAAGAGATTTTAAACAAGGGTAAGTGGCATGGCCAATTTACAGCATACACAAAGCTGCACTAAAAACTCACAAATAAGAGCTTTAAAACATTGCTTTCCTAAACACTGTGTGATTACAAGTAATCTTGGATGTGTAAATTGGCCTTTTGTAATGTTTATTTCACAAAACCAGTACCTTCTTTTGCCCTAATGCTGCTACATTAAAAAGACAAACAGAAAGTCATTTATCATGGCTGGAACTGCTAATGGATCACAACTTCTAGAATAATCCCAGGTTGCACTTTTTTTTTACTCCCTTCTCTCTGGTGACTTTAGTTTTCCCTATATCCCCGTTCCAAACTATTTTGTGATTATTTTGCATATATTTTGTATTGGTGTGTCTTTGTGCAGTTATTTCTTGCCTTCCCCCTCCTCCTTATCTCCCACAGGTAACTTCCTTGAAGGCAATGATTCTTTCCTTTTTTTTTTTTCCCTTTTTATCCCTGCTACATAATAGCACTTACTTTTTGTTGAATCGAATTTTTTAAAAAAGTAGCTCAGCTATATTTAAAATTTTGTAACTTGAGGGGTTCTTGCCCAATTCATTCCCATCAGTTCACAGCATATTTTTTAATTAAAAAGTTCCAGATAAAGAGTCATAGAACCTGGATTTGAATCTCGATTTTACCACTTGTTACCTTGGACAAATAACTTTACCTGTAAAATGGATTGATTTTCTGATTGAGTGGATCTAAGCCAAGATCACCCATCTGATTAATGACAAAACCAGGAATAGAATGCAAGATCTTGATTATCCCTCCGGGACACTTTATAGCACCAATTCATAGAATAGTTAGGATTGGAAGGCACCTCAATGAACATTTATCCAACTCTCCTATTTTAAGAGTTGAAGAAACTGAGACCCAGAGAAAGGAAATAACTCAGTCCTGTAATCACTTAGAAAATATTACCTTGCTACCTTGACTGAGATGCCACTTTCCTAGGGAAACTGTAAGTTAACAAAAGAGTTAAAAACAACTTTCCAGTTATTGGCTTCTGTTGTCAGTTCTCATGACATTAGAGACAGTGTTGTGAAGTGGTTAGTGTTTTGGACTTAAAGAGGAGAATTGAATTCTAATCTTAGGTCAGAAACTTGAATAAATTAATAGATGTATGAGTGAATGAATGAATTAATGAATGAATGAAAAAGCATTAAAGCATTTTTCCCTTGTTAAGTGTTAGACTAAGCATTGGGATACAAATACAAAAGCAATAATGGTCTCTGCCTTCAAAGAATGTAAATTTTAATAGGGGAATGGATAAAAAAATTGAGTTATGGTTGGGGAGGAGTACTTTGGTCAGCACAAATACTGGAATGGGACCATAAGAGAGTAGATTAAAAAACCTCAACTAGAAATGATGGCAATAATAATTTGTTCATGGTTCCTAGTGCCAGAAAAAGGGAAGGAGGGAAAGAGTAGCTTCTTGGGAGCAAGACTGTTTACAAGGAGAAGGCCTAGTTAGTGAAATGGAGAGTTTTTCTGAAAAAATAGTTCTGGAGAGGCACTCACAATCAAGAGAGCAGGACCTGGATGATGACATTTCTCTAGGGTAGCAAGGCCTTTTTGGCAAGGTGATGGCATGCTGTATGACCCTGGACAAGTCACTGAGCCTCAGTTTCTTCATTTATGAGATGAGGATGATATATAGTCACCAATTCCCATAGAGGGTTATTTGAACCAAATAAGGTAATATAAATAAAATTCTTTGCAAATCTTAAAAATATAAAGTTTGATGTTGATAATAATAATAATACATTTTGAGTACACATGGATAGAAAAAGGTCAGTAGTCTTTTAACATTCTTTTTTTGCAGTAGAGTGGATAGAGTGGCAAAGCTTCAAATTAAAATCTCCTAGGACACATTTTCCTTTGCTTTAGAATTATTTTTGATATTATTGAATGGTATTATTTTATTAGCACTATATATTTAACAGTAATTAAATGAGTAGTGATCATTAAAACAGATTTCATGAAGTTTAAGGGAAGCATTTATATCACCTTGTGATATAAACTTTACAGAATGTCATTGATGGGACTGCAGTGGCATTTCTGGCATGGTCCCCATTCAGTCTTTTTTTTTTTCCAAGTTTTTTTTTTTTAATGTTGATTTGTAATTTTCTTTTTTTTTTTTTTAATTTATTTTTGACATGTTTGGTTTTCAGCATTGATT
>CM053625.1:140001569-140037083 GCA_028646595.1 Phalanger gymnotis | reverse complement strand
ATTTATCTAGGGTGTCAAAGTTAATAAAAGCTAGCATTTATATTGGGCCTTAAGGTTTGCAAAATGCTTTATAAATATTATCACATTTGACCCTCCAAAGAACCCCATAGCTGTTATCATTTTGCCTATATTCTAGATGAGAAAACTGTGGCAGACAGAGGTTAAGTGACTTGCCTAGGACCACTCAGCTACTGAGTGTTTGAGGCTAGATTTGAATGCAAGTCTGGTTGACTCCAAGTCCAGCCCTCTATCTACTGTACCACCTACCTTCCTCTCTGTCTATCTGTGTTCCTCTCAATCTCTCTCTCTCCCTCTCTTTCTCTCTCTTCTCTCTCAAAAAACCTTAAGCCCACTTCATTCTGAGGCTCATAGATTGGACCACAATAGGGTCCCTGCTCAAGCTTCACTTAATGGCTTTATTTTGGGCCTTCCTGTCTTAGAGTGATCGTCAATGGTAACTATTTCTCTTTGGAACAGCAACCCTGAGCATCTTCCCCTCCCAGCTTGATTTTTTTTTCTTTTTTTCTAGTTAAAGGGGCCATCCCTTGACTCACTTCTTAAAGAGGCCTATTCACTGAATGGGCTTTACCTCAAAGTGAGTACATAAAAAGGCCTAAGCCTAAAAGGGCCAGGGTCTCCCATTGCATCCTGGTTCATTTCCAGTCGTTCTGATGGATATAAGGCCACTGGACCCAGATGCCTCTGGAGTAGAAAGTGAGGCTGGTGATCTTGCACAGCCCTCTCTCATTCAAATCAATGTCAATTGCAAGTCATGTCATCATTTCCCTGATGTCATGGTACTCTTCAAAAATGAAGGACAAACACAACAATAACCTTGATCTGACAGCTGAAAGTAATCTGTTTCATCACAAATGAAAAATCATAGCCTTTGCTTGGCCTAGGACCTTGTTCTTTACTTGCCCTGTAGCACAGTCTACTCTATGTTTAGTATATACTTGCTGTTCTCCTTCATTAAAACATAAATCCCTTGAAAACAGATCCTGAACACACTGACCTGATGATTGATTGCACATTCAGGCTCTTGCATTACAGTGGGTTTCCTGTAGTAAGTGATGTTTGTTTATTAATTTATTTTAACATAGGCATGGGAAGAATCTGATTCATGTGAATGGAGAGAGAAGCTAATGAAAGTGCCTTTGAAAAAGTTAAGAAATTTGTCTTCTTCCTTCTAGCCCCCAAATGCATATTAATTCGCTCTTGAGCAATCAAGCAAAGTTCTGGGGGCAAGAATAATTCAGAACTGTTACATTTCTACTTCTAAAAAGGCAAGCTTTTAAAGAAGATGTTTAGAGTAAAGCATGTTTACAGAAACAAATTCTCTAGATACAGTAGATAAATTGCTTCCAGAGGCACCATTTTATAAGGCGCAATTCAAAAAGAAAAGTTGGAAATTATCAGGTTGTGGCTACATAGCCTAACTGTAGAAAATTTAAAGACCAGTTAGTGTGTACACCATGAAAGCATATTATTCTAAAGAAGTATCATAGATTGGAAATTGGAGAAGGAAGAAATTGGGATATTACTAGAATTGGCAGGTGATTGGAATATTATCATTAAACTAGTGTATAAAGAGGCTCATTTGGAGTAATGAATTAGGAAGATTATGGAGCCTTCAGAGAACAGAAAATGATGGATCTTGCTATACAAAATTACAAATGGCTCCAACTTTCCAGGAGAGGAGGGAGAGATGGATGGCATCAGACAAGATGGAAATGATAGCTGGGTGGATTTAGAAATGCAGAAATTCTTTAAGCAAAATCATTCTATCAAGTTTGTCTTGGCTGGGGAAGAAAGCTGATCAAATCCGTTATATTAAATAGCAATGGCCTGCCTTCTTTAGGAACCTTTTTGAGATGCTGTTTTTTCCTCCCCTTGTTCCACTGAGTTTTGAAAAGCAACAGTGCTAACCCTAAGGTTGAACCAATAGTGGTAGATATAAAATAGACCATTTCAGTGACCAGTCAGAGTGGTATGTGTTCCATGAGAAGGATAAGGTGTTACAAATGGGATGGTGGCACCTCCTAACCACCTTTTTCGTTACAAATATTCAATGAAGTATTTAGAATTTTAAGCCATTTTCCAAGAAAAGTCCAAGCAATGCTTTTGAGAAAGCCAATGCATCATTTCGATATCCAAGGGGAAAAAAAGACAAACTTAGAATTTCTATATATTGTCTTTCATTTAAGAAAATACTAGAGGTGGCTACCATTAGACACAACTATGCATATACATATAAAAATCATTCTATTCATAACTTTAATATATATTTAAAAGGAATGCCAAGTCG
The DNA here is from genome assembly GCA_028646595.1 of Phalanger gymnotis. Classification (NCBI taxonomy): domain Eukaryota; kingdom Metazoa; phylum Chordata; class Mammalia; order Diprotodontia; family Phalangeridae; genus Phalanger; species Phalanger gymnotis. The sequence goes on along the minus strand of CM053625.1, from coordinate 140,034,775 downwards.
TACATAATAGGTTTGCAGTTTCATGTGCAATCATCATCTTTTTTTCTATTATGTTATGTTATGGAAATGCTTATTTTATTTCTTAACTTCAGAATGAAATAAAAATACTAGAGTGTTTTGAGGGGGGAAATAAAAAAAAAACAAAAATGAAAGAACATGAGTCTGAGAAATATCAGAACATCATTTGACTACTTAAGTATGGGTCTTTGTAGATCAAAAATTTTAAATAAAAACAAAAAATATGATGCCCATGTAGAAATTGAACTCACTTTTACACAGAAATCTTAAAATGCTCTTTTCAAAGATCTTTATGTATATGTGAACTCTGGCCAAGGAAAGGTGCTACAGAAGCCTCCTTTACTGAGGAATCAGCACATTTATTTTGCCCCATTTGACTGTGAAATCAAAAAGGCTGACCCTGAAATGAAACTGCCAACATGGACCCTTAGGTACACCTTCCTTTAGAAGAAATCTCGGGAACCATTCTTGTTTTTCCATTGTACACTTTTCTAAGTATCTCAGCAAGGTACTTTTGCTGAATATTACCTTCGAGGGATCAAAAGGAAAGTCAAGTTGAAATCCCTCATTCATTACAAATCCCAAATATCCTTATGAAGTAAAGCAGTCATGCAAATATTTGAATCATAAGATCAGAGGTCTACAGCTGGAAGGGGTCTCACAGGTCCTTGAGTTTTACAGATGAGGAAATAGAGGCTCAGGAGGCTCATGATGTGGCTGTGGTCACATAGGAAGTAAACATGAGAGGTAGAATTTGAACTGAAGTCCTCTAACTCTAGATCCAAGGCTTTTCCCATTCTATCACATAGTCTTCCAAAGTGGAATATCCTTTTGTTATTTATCAGAAAGTTAATCTTCCCAAATTAAAATCCTCCCCTGGACACCTGCTAAACTGGATCATTTGCAAGAACAATTCATTCATCTGCACCAATGACCATCTCCTAAGCTATTTCAAAACAAGCAGAAACCAAAATTGCCTCTAAGATGATCATTGTTTCTTCTATGCTGGAATCATTGTTACTGTCTCCTCCTCCATCCCCATATCCAACCAGTCTCTACATTCTGCTGATTTTTTCCTCAGAAATATTACTTGTATTTAGTCCTTTTCAGTCTCCGTAGGGGTCTGGCTTACCCCATACTCCCAGGCCTTTGTCCAGCAAAGGCCTGATCTCGCAGGCAATGCAGAGGCGGGAAGCAAAGATGGTGAATAGCTCCGTTTAATAAAGTCAGTGACCAGATCTTATAGCCTTTATTACATAGTACTAGGGCTGCCTTGGTCCGCCTACTCTCTGCCTACTCTCCACCTATTCTCCTCCTATTCTCCTCCCTTTCCTTCCCGCGCTCTCCCCATGATTCACCTGTGCACAGGTAAATCCGGAAAAGAACCCTGCACCATGTTGCCAGCAAGGGCGAGACCCTTCCTCCAGACTCCATCTTGTTCCTCCCATACCTCAGAGCCCTGAGGCTATCTCAGCTGGTTCTGGGCACTGAGGTCCAACAATAGCTAGGGTAGGCTCTAACTCATACCGTTACAAGTCTCATACTACCATGCTGGCCTAGTCCACATCATATCACTCCTGGGTCAATGTAAGGAATACTTAGTTGACCTCCTAGACTGTACTTTCTCTCATATGATCCTGTTTGCCTTAGTTTCTTCACCTGTCACATGAGTTGGAGAAGGAAATGGCAAACCACTCCAGTATCTTTGCCTGGAGAACCCCAAATGGAGTCACAGAGTGCCATTCAAGACTGAAATGACTCAACACCAACAACAACAACATCTACTGGAAAATATGCTGTAATTGTAATTAGAGGACCTTGATTAGAATACCAACTCTGCTGCTTTCTACCTGTATGAACTAGGAAAAATCACTTCACCTCTCTGGGCCTGTTTCCTTATCTGTAAAATGAGGGAGTTGGACTAGAGGAATTCTTCATTCCGTTCTAGCTCAAAATCTATTATCCTATGAACCTGTTATTAGTATAAAACTAATTCTTCCAATATGACTTCTATCATGTAATTCATTCTATCATGACTTCTATCATGTAACTCTCCTGCTCAAATAGCTCCAATGGTTCCTTATTTCTTATTATATTAAATAGAAATTCCTTTATCTAAATGACAAAGATGCCCCCCATTAATCTAACTTTGTACCGCAAAGTGTTCTAATACTTTGATGGATCTGTGACTACACTGTTATGGGGCTCCCCTCTCCTAGTACACACTACAACCTGACAACATTTTCTCATCCTATGTGATTTTTATCCATGTCTTTCTATAAAGCCAATAAGCTGGAGACATTCCTCAGGTTCTTATAATGTTTTGTGGATGCCTTGGCTGTCTGTTCTTACTCTCATTGTATGACTAGCTGGCCTACCCACTATTCCAATCATAGATTTCCTTGAGGATCCCTGTTTTTGCCACTTCCCCTGTCCAAGTTACCATTGGTACAGTATCATTTGTTCATAGATCTACAGCCTATTATTAGAGTCCAACTTTTTCAACTAATGGACAAGACACAATCTCTCTTGTCCTCTCCTCTGAAAGTATCTGTATTTAGAATTAAAGGACCTTGGTTAGAGTCCAAATTCTGCTATTTATTGCCTTGCCTGTATGAATTAAAGAAAGCTATTCAACTTCTCTCAGTTTCCTTATCTGTGAAATAGGATTAACGATACCTGCCTTACTTAGCTCATGGTCATTCTCTTTCATTCTCAAAGAGGACCAAAATGACATTACTATGCTAGAGTCAAGTTTCAGCAGCTGATCAGACCAGTATGAGCTAGGAATGTTCTACCACAGGTTGAATACAAATAGTCTGTGTGAACATTTGGGGTGGATTCTCTAAATTTGCTCATCTTGTGCTTCTTCTGTGCTATTTCAATTCTGCTTTGCTCATAGAGCACAGGACTTTCTCTGACGTGGTCTCCCTGTCACATAATCTATTCCAAAGTTCTTTAGAGAGAACTTGTGAATGTCCTTGTACCACTTCTTCTGACCATCCTATGATTGTTTGCCCTGTGTGAGTTCTCCATAAAACAGTCTTTTTGGCAAGCATATGTTTTGCATTCGAATAATGTGGCCAGCCCATCAGAGTTATGCTCTCTGAAGTAGAGTTTGAATGCTTGGCAGTTTAATTCAAGAAAGAATCTCAGTGTCTGGTATCTCATCCTGCCAGGTGATCTTCAGAATCTTCCTACCACAATTCAAATGGAAGCGATTCAGTTTCCTAGCATGGTGCTGTTATACTGTCACAGGCATACAACAATGAGGTCAGCACAATGGCCCTGTAGACCTTCAGTTTGATAGTCAGTCTAATATCTCTCCTCTCCCGTACTTTCCTTCAGAGCCTCCCAAACACTGAGGCAATGTGTGTGTCAACCTCATTATCAATGTGTACATCCCTGGAAAGTATACTACCAAGGTAAGTGAACTTATCCATAGCATTCAAAACTTCTCCATTTTCTGTATTCAATGGTGTGCTTGCTCCCATGCTTTGTAAAAAGCATGAGGTTTTCAGCCATATTGTCAAATAGTTTCAATGAGGATGAACACAGGATCGAGGTCAGCTACTGGCAAATTCTTCAACTTGAAAAGGCTACAAGCCAAGACCAAAGTGGAGAAAGTGTTGGTGCATGATTTTCTGTTTGCAGCAGATGATTGTGCACTCAATGCAGACTCTGAAACTGAGATGCAACAAAGTATGGTTAGAGTCTCTGCTGCTGCCTCTAATTTTGGCCTAACAATTAACACCAAGAAAACACAGGTACTCTATCAGCCAGCACCACAACATCCATATGTGGAACCATCAGTTACATCTTAGCTCATAAGGTTACTGTAAAGACAAAATAGGAATACATACATATATATATGTACATATATATACATAACTTTGTAAACCTTGAAAACCTATGTAAATATAAGCTATTGCTGTGACATTATTATATTCAAATTAAACATTTCTCTTTTCCTTCTAACTTCTCTCAAACTTCACATCCTTCAAAACTTGACTTAAACCAAACAACTTCCAGGAAACTTTCCATAACTACTTTATATCTATTATCTCTTTAAATTCAAACCTTCATAATCTATATCCCACAGTGTTGCATTTAACTATCTATTGTCTCACTGTCATTCCATGTGTTAGCTTTATCTTTCCAACTAGGTTGTGAATTCCCAGAGGGCAGGGACTGAAACATCTTGTTCTGTATCATTTATGATGCCTAAATATTTTGAGTATGCAGGGGCTCAGGAAAGACATATTCTAAACTCATTGTTTACGTTGTTTGTACTAAATTTTCTTTAGACTGGAAATTCTGATTTTTCTTTCATTTACATTTTTGGTAAAGAACTTGCAACCATGGGTCTGTGGTAAGGTGCTGATTAGAATATACAGTGTTCATGATAAAAGGCACGATTAGTAGATAATCTTTGGAGAGTGAACTATCTTGCTAGAAGTGAAAAACACCTGCCCACACCATTGCCTCCTAAATATTTATCAGTAATTGTCAACAGGGGTTCTGAGAACCCAATTTTTCTTTTCTCTTAAAGTTAATAAAACAAAAGTAAAATGTAATCTTATGGTACATTAAATACCTTGAGAAAAATGTAAGAAGCATTCTTGTGCATGTGGCATAAAACTCCTGAAAGGTTTACTACAAAAGAAACTTTATATGTTTCCTATTGCAGAAACACATTCCATCTGATAACAGATGATCTAACAGACTTCCCCATTGGCCACATAGAAAGTTACAGGCTCTGGATGCTAAATTAGGCACCGCAAACTGCACCACTCTAGTGGACTAGCAGAGCAGAGAGAAAAGTAGGAAACTTAGAAATCAGAGCTTTACGGATCTAAGGGACTGTCTTGTTCACTCGTGAACCACAGATTGTGCAGCTCTCAGTTTTGTATGTGAGCAATTCTTACAGAGAGTAAGTGAGACATTTTGTAGCATATATATGCATTATATATATGTATATATATATGTGTATATATATATATACACACACATTCCTTCTGATTACAAAGGAGATGGAAAATATACACTGAATTGAAATGAGATGATTAATGTTTCCCCTAAAATTTTGGAAAAATTAAGAACCAATTGATTTCTTTTAATACAGTTATCTCTAATTTCCTCTTTTCCTTTGACAACAACTTTCAGTTTTTCCAAGTCTTGTCCCTCTTTTCCTTTTCAGTTTAATTGCTACCCTCCAAATTAAGGCTTTCATTACCTCTCACCTGATTCATTAGAATAACTTCCTAATTATTCTTCCTATCTTTCCTTATGCAATATCTTCTATATTACACTATATTAATCTTGATTAGTATCATAGATCCAGAGCTGGAATAGGCCTCAGAGGACATCTAGTCCAATACTCTAATATTACACAAATGAGGAAACTGAACCCCTTGAAGATTAAGTGGCAACCAAGGACTCATAGGTAGAGAGCAGCAGAGAAGTAATTTGAATCCTGATCCTCTTACTCCAAAGCCAGATGCTCTTTTCACTGTATCACATCACTCCTTAGCCTTCAATTGCTCCCCATTGTAAGCTAATACATTTCTAATTTAACTTGGCCTTGAATACCCCTCACACATTATGCCCCGATTTGCCTTCCCAGCTTTATCTCCCACTATGTCCAAACTTGTACCCTACACTGCAGTTAAACTAAACTACTCTAAAAAATGTGAAACCACATAGGTGCCAATCAGTTAGGGAATGGCTAAACAAATTTAAATATAGGATTGCAATGAAATACATAATTAAAAAAATGAATATGCTGGATTCAGAGAAACACAGGAAAACTTCTATGAACTGGAGTATGAAAATAGCAGAACCAAGAAAGTAACATCCCCAGTTTACAATAATATAAACAAGAAGCCCACTAAAATGAAGCCAAACACTGTAATTGTAGCAATACATCTTGCTTCTGGAAAAGAAATGAGAAAATGTGCCTCTCTCCTTGGGGATAAGGAGGGGGTAGTACTCTTACAGAATGTTGCATACACTATCAGGTATGGTTGCCCTGATGATTAACTTTTTTCTTTGTTTACTAAGGGGGTGGTGGTTGCATTGTGGTATATCCAGAAACAACTGTAGTGTACAAAACCAAAGACATCAGTAAAATAATATTTTTTGAAAAAGAAATATCCAAGGTTCCCTCAAATTCCTTATACTTTCCCTCAGCCTTCCTTCTACCCAATGGAAAATGTCACTGATTGGAGATTGTGATCCTGTCCTTTTTCTAAACCATGAAATCATCTGTCTCTGCTGGCACTTAATCATATCCTATCTCACATTTTAGGATTTTGCATGTTTGTTTTATTTCTCTTATTAGAATCAGAGCCTCTTGAAGGCAGGGACCATATCATATTCCTCTTTCTAACTCTGTTTTAACTCTGTGCTTTACCTATAGTGGGCACTTAAGTGACTGAAAAAATCTTCACTGAATAGTAGATGTATAATAAGTAAATGAGTAAAGGGAACTGCAATAGAAGTAAGAAACATTAACATACTATGTATGACTTTGAAAACATGAATCTGTGGCTTCCCTCATACCTCTCTGCCTCATTCAAGAGCTTGAAGTGATCATGGGTGACACTTTTCTTTCAAGAGGAGCAAGGGAATTTTACCTCATTGTTAGGAAAGGTGGATGGTATTGACCCTGTAAGGAGACCTCACTTTTAGAGCCTTCCCTTTATACCCTGTATCTTCTTTGAGCCACAGATCTTCATCTTTGTACCTTGGGGAAGTAATCATTTTTTATCTTTCTGATTATATTCGCCTCTGGGCCCATTTGTGCACTGACTAAAACAGATTTAGTGAATCACAAAATTGTATCTTTTATTCAAAAACTCCACATAAATAGCACTTCCATTTCAAACGAATCGCACCCATGCCATGAATTATGGCCTCATTAGATCCGCAGAGAGTATTCTTTTATCATATTAAGTTTATTTAAATAACACAGAGCATTCATTTTTAGGAACAATTCCTGCCCACCTTCAGGAATAATCAATATCGTTCTTGAAAATGTGGTATAATCTTATTTTTAAGGAGATTTACATAGTTTGCAATTGTATGACAACTTGATTCTATTATGTCTTTCCTACAGGGACAGCCCATAAAGATTGATTATACATTAAAAAGGGTGTTAAAGTAAGATATGGCTTTCTGCATAACTATCCATTCCTGTGCTTCTGAGTCACTCATTTGCTTTTTCTCGCTTCTAGTACAATAAACCTACCCCATCCAAACTGCACCTCTCTGTTTCTGTCTCAGGGTAGAATGGATATGTTTTCCTCTTATTTCCCCTAGGAGTCTACACAATGGAACTGAGATTTCTGAAGCTATGATCTGAGCCTTGGTCAAAATAAAAATGAATAAATAAACAAATAAATCAGTCAGTAAGCAAATAAATAAACAAACAAATAAAAAAATGAGTATGCCTCCTAGGCTCACTGCATTTTCAAAACTGACATCTCGCCTTGAAAATAAATCTTCACTTGAGTAGAGGCCAAACTGGACAGAACTCCTGGCGTGGCTCACACTCTTGTATTGTGCTATGTGTACAGCTTCTCAATTTAGTTGACCACTGATCCTTTGTAGGAAGAAAAAGTGGTAAATGATAATTGTGAAAAGTGGCCCAGTGCCTCTGTAGTAGTACCGGGGAGCTCTTATGCTTAGAATGAAGCCATTTAGATGCAGAAGACTTTGTTGATAGGAATTAATCATTGACTTATGAAAGGATAATGCAATTGTGTTCTAATTACCATGGTTTCCAGGGAAGTTAAGTGTATTCCTTGCATAATGACTGGGCTTTTTCCCCTCAGTAGTTATGAAACTAAATATGTCAATTATGACATGACTGTTTAAAGTAAAGGGGGGAGATAATGAAGGGAGGAACCTGACATTTTTACAGTGCTAGTGTCAAGGGGAATGAAATTTATTCAATAATTTGGCACAGTAGGGGGAAAGAATCCTTAAAGTATGGAGATAATGAGGAATAGTGGAAAGAGTACCAGATTTGAGGACAGAAGTATTGGGTTCAATTCCATGCTGTGCAACTTGTTACCTATGTAACCCTGGACAAATCACAGCCAGCTCTATGCTCCATACTTTCCTAAACTTCTGATCCTGAGCCTAAGTGGGAATAATGAAAAAGCACATAGATCAGCCATTCTCTTCTAGCCCAAGGAAGAAGATGGAGGAAAGCCGCCATTCATATGTAGTTCGAGATTGATATGAAATAGAGATTTTATCAATTTCCTTCATGGCCTTGGAATTGCCTATAGGCCTCCTTCCTAGTAATATGTCCCCTCCAAAACCCTGAAGCTTCTGATTTGTTCACATCAATATTTTCTCTCTGCATTCCCACAAATGAATTAATAGTTGCAAGTCAGATACTTGGGAGTCATGCTGCAACCTCCTTTCCAGCCATTACGACAATAAATATCTTTTAATTATCCAAAATTGACCAGTCCTTCTCTCCCTTCTGGGAGATGCATAGTAAGGAGAAAAGGTTATAGGGGCAGGCAAAGTGATGTAATAGAAAGAATACTGGAATTAGAATCAGAGGGCTTGGGTTAAATTATTAGTTTTGCTAGTTAATTCCCATATGAATTTGAGTAAATCCTGGACCTTCATTGTCTTTGTCTATCAACCGAGGTATTGGACTAAATCAATGATATTAAACTCAAACAGGAACAGTGGCCACTAAATTATAGATGGATAGACAAACAGTCAGAAAGACAGACAGATAGATAGATAGATAGATAGATAGATAGATAGATAGATAGATAGATAGATAGATCCCTGTGCTAGAATATTGGCTTAGAAAAAACACATTAACATTACCTTTTTCTATTGCATTTTTGTTTATTTTGTTAAATATTAATTACTTTTTAATTTTGTTTGCCTGTACTGCTGGAAACCTCAGGACTAGATAATCTCTAAGGTCTTTTTTCAGCTTTTAGTCCTGATCTATGATCTCAGAATCTGTTACAGGTACATAAGACATTAACATGTCTATAAGGCATAGACACTGAGTTATTGTAGTCTTCTGATTTCTCATGACAAAAGACTCACATCCATTTGTTTCTGGTTCATTGATCTTTTCTAATACTAAGAGTGTCTTCTTCTTCTCCATACTTTGTCTTTTATCTCCATATTTGTTGGCATTTGGGAATTCCACAGAACTCTAAATGCAACCAAAAAGAATTTTATAGTTTAACCTTCCCATGCATCTCTCTCTCTCTCTCTCTCTCTCTCTCTCTCTCTCTCTCTCTCTCTCTCTCTCTCTCTCTCTCTATATATATATATATATATATATATATATATATACATACACTGGCATCTCCATGTATATAATGTTAGCATTTTAGTAACTATATTAGTGCTTGGAGGGAAGCTGAGGTTTCATGTGTCAGGGGGTGAATGTTCTGTAAGGGCCATCTCTGTGCAAAAGAGCTGCCTTGTTTTCTAACTGTTGGCCTTTTGATATTAAGGTCTTATTGCCTAAGGTAGACTTGGTTAAGTAGCTCTTTTGAAATCAAGAAAGTCTTGTTAACATGATTAATATGTCACTACTTGTGTTTTAATCATGTATAGAAAGACCTAGGTCATTGCATTGTGTTAGAGCATCACTAATTCTACTTCTATGATAAATATGTAGCTCTGGATTTTAGAAATTAGGCCTCGGAGATCCATTAGCTGCATAAAGTACTATTGCTAAATGAATGGCTGTATTATTATCAAGGTAATTCAAAACAAATTTCAAGCTGTGACAATAAAATTGTTCTCGTAGTAGTTTGGGATTTGTGCTGAAATTGCCTGTTAGAAAGAGAACAGCTACATTTCCTATGGTTCCATGTAACATTTTTGGTAGATTAATTTTAGTTATTAATTTTCATTAAATTCTGAACAAATTTTACCAGTGTGATCATAGAAGATTTGGTCTAACTGTGATTACTGGCTAATAACGAAATGGTATCCATCTCAAGCAGCTAAGATTGATTTTAGTTTTCTGTCTGTCTAGAATTGGTCTATTCCCCTTGTTCTCATGCCTCACACATTCAAATGTCCCTAAGTTCTAGTTTTATTTTCCTTTCGAATATCATTTACAAGTCCTCCTTATTACCAAAGTTGCCATCCTAGATTAGGTCATCTTTACTTCTCAACTTGAGTACTACAATGTTCTCTCACACTCTGTTCTGTGATCTCTCTAATCCTTTTTTTTCATAGCATTTTCAAGTCATCTTAGTGCATGACAGATCATGTCACTCTCTTAGTCAAAAATCTTCATTGACTCCTCTCCATTATTTAATGAATAAAATTAAAAAAAATTATTCATCTGACATTCAAGGACCTCCATAACTTGGCCCACTCTACTTTTCCAATGCTTTTAATGTCATCTCACTTCACATACTCTCTGTCTGTGTCTATCAAATTGATTATATGTTAGAAAACCTGAAAGTTTACCTTGGTGAAGTATAAGACTTCCATAATTATAGGAAAGTTGGAAGATTGTCTTTGGTTATTCATTCTCTTTTCTGCTTGCCCTCTATTGCACATCAACCATATCAATATTAAGAGAACAGAAATAAAAAATGAAATTATAGTAATAATCTGATAATAACAGTAATATTGAGTTTTCTGGGAGAGAATTACAGAGAGAGGAGAGGAAAGAAGAGGTAAGGTAAGGCAAGAAGAGGAGAGGAATATTAATGATAGCACCTCTTAGTAATTCACCTATCTGTTGCTGACAATGAATCCTCAAGGTGAGTATAACAATAGACAAGCTCGGTATGAGATTGTTTGTCTGCCAGCTGACCTCAGTTTTTTAACATTAATCTCTGATCAGAAACCATCTGCTCTATGAAAATCAAAAGAACAAGCACTTTTCTAACCACCACAGATAACCTGGGCAAAATTCAAAGGGAAAATCAAACCATTGTCTGCTTATTGGAATGCTAATGATCATTACTTAGATGCTACAGGAAACCAAAATCTGTCTACAGCATATAACCTTTTCTCTCTTTCTGACATAGTGCTTCTATCTTATTGGGAATGGCGGTAGAAATGGGTCAGAGGAGAAGGTATAAGATTAATATGTGATCTGTCATTTTAAAAATTACAAATTTTCCTCTCCTTGTGTTTCTCTTTGTTTAATCAATAAGCTTTGTAGCTGATTTCTAATGCTCTTCTGTAACTTGCTAAAACAGTACTACCCACACACAGCAAAGGCATCCCACAGATCTCTGTGTAAGATAAAAGTCATCAGCTGCACATACTTCAAACATCAAAGGATACAAACATCTGAAATGCAGAACCTTTTGTCAGTCAGCATCAATTTATTTAAACAATTTCCCAAGCAGCTGTTCACCCATTTTCCTATTAAATTTTAGATAACCTAAGTTAGGAGAAATGTTTTCATAGAAGATAAAATACATTTTAAATACTTTAATTGTGTTTGCACATTAATTTTGATTAACCGGGTCACAGGAGGCAAAATAAGGCATTATGTACCTATAAATCACAGAACTGAATATAGCATCAGTACCATGGACAGGTACTTTCTGGTGGTAGGTGAGGATTTGAAATTAAGTCAGCCTTAGCATATGCTTAAAGCACTGTGCATCTTGTAAGGTTTTGAAATTTTCTATTTGTTGGCTTGGCATTTTCAATAACAACAACAGATAGGCCTTTAATGTATTAGTTTTGAAGATTGGATTCTCAAAGACTTTAAATAAGAAAACCACAAAAATAGTTTTTTTTTTCCATCTCTATAGTTTTCTTTTCCTTTGTATTTTGTAGAGTTTTTTCAAAGCTTTTATCACCACTTGCCATTAGGTTGTTTTTCTGGATCAGCTAATGGTAGTTAGTGATTCAGAATATTTGCACATTTACATTGTACCTGTAAAAATCAGTCATGCATTATCACAAAGTTTGCATGCTATTAAAATTTGATGTGCTGTGAATCATGAATATGAATTGTGACCAGTGATCTCTGCATGTAGAGCAGTTGTTTAAATACATAAATGCAGGTGACTAAGGATTTACAGAGACAGAGCTGTAAAATTGAAGGCACAAACTTGAGCTTTGTATTCATGAAAATATGGTTCTTAAAATCTGAAGAAATTTTCGATGTCCTCCGTATCACTGGATACTGGATATCACTTGTTGAACCAACATTAAAAATCCCACAGATTTTCAGGGGAAAAATGTTAATGACATTCTTTAAGTTACCATTTTGTTGAATGCAGCATACTCTTGAATCTAGGCTGCACCCATAAAATTAAATCTGTCTAAAAGGAATACATATACATATGCACTCAATATATTACCTTATAAAGATCATGATTATGGCCCACACTGGTTTTTCCCAAACATTGGTGCAGCTAGCGGTGGAGAGTTGCCTATGTTGAACAATATAAAAGAGCATCTTTATTAGACTTACAAATATATCATTCGTTGCATTAATAACTTGAGTGTAGGTATCCCTTTACAGGGGATGAATCACTAGTCCTATTTTGTCTCCTCTGTCCATGTCCAGCTACCTCTAGTTCCTGTCCATAAAAATAAGGAAGTGAATAACAACATTCTTCTACCTCAAAAGGGCATTATGAAGGGGCAGTTTTGCATGTTTCCACTTGAATTGTCATTTTGGAACTCTAATATTTCTTTCCAATGAATTGACCATCCATGATTCCAGAGTACCAGGGATAAAACACACTGTCCACCTCTTGACTGAAAGGTGATGGATTCAGGTGCAGAGTGAGGCAAGTGTTTTGGTTTCTTTGTTTATTTAAGAATAGACAATGAGAGAAATTGTTTTGCTTGCCTATGCATATTTGTTGCATGGAACTTGTTTTTCTTTTTTTTCCCCCCACTGGGATGATGGGTGGGAGGGAGTGAATGTAGATTCCTGTTAATTAAACATAAAATTTCAATTTAAAAAGCATTAGCAATAAAACTCAGGTTAAACACAATAGACAACACAATGGTTCTACCTTATTAAGGTTAAAATTCAATTTTCCTTTCTTTTAACAAATAGTTATATGAACCATCAGTTGTAGATACTCTCTATTGTTATTTTGCTTAATTGTTTTCAGGGAGAAAGCTTAGTAAATTTGCATTTGCACTCTCTGTTAAATAGAAATTTATCAATAAAAAAGATAAATGTTTTAAAAAGAAACTTTGCAGTCTTAAAAGGATTCATCCTGAAGTTATTTTACTAACAGAGGGTTAGAGGGTCTTTCTATTTTCACCATATAAAGTTTCTCTCTTCAACATGCTTATGCATCATTGTACTGTATCTTTTTGCCCAGGTGCACAAGAGGCAGATGTTTTCACCTTCAGTCATAAAAAAGTAATTGCACATCTACATACAATTTCACAAAATAATGGTTGGTTATATTGTATTATCTGTTTCTGAGACAGAGGATTGTGGTAGGGGTAGGAAGGGAGGAATGATAATCCGGCTCACAGGGAAGCCAGAGAATTTATCATCTAATTTGCCCTTCTTGGTGAAGCACAGTTCTCATGATTTCACAATCAGGAGAGCTTCCTTTTCCTGTGGTATTCTTGTTTGTAATAATGAAGGTGTGCCAAGAATTGAAACAGTTACCTTTCTTCAATCTTATTTTCCACATAAACCCCTCCCCTCATCACCAAGGCCACCAGAGGTGAAATATGAGAAGTGACATTAAGTTTACATTTTAATGTATTGTACTTTTGGGCTTCTTCAGTTCTCAGGACCTGGTATTTCCAGGAAATACTCACTAAAAGGATTTAATCCTAAAGTAATATTTGACTTTGTAAGTCTGAGCAAGACTTGAACACAATACATTGTCATCATAAAGAGAAGCCTACATTTAATGTGAAGAATAGGGTATATTCTTAAACATACCAGTTAAAGTACATGAATGCTATTTATACCTCTGTGTGATTATAAAGAGCAGATAGAATTCAGAGGCTAAATTCACCGCATGCATGCTAAGCTTTAGATTGGAAGGGTTCTCTGATTTATGACTTTTAATTAAAGGCTTTTAAGGTTTAATTAAAAAGTTAAATGTGTTATCTTTTTATGTAAAAATTCTATTGGTTCTTAAGTCGATTATAAAACTTAATCAGATGAATATTTTCTAGTCTAAAGTTATAGCAAAAGAGTATCTCATACATTGAATCCGGGCCTTTTCTGAAGTACATGATACAACATGCAACATTTGTAAATATGTGCAATATACCATTGTGGTTGGATAGTAATGAGATTATCTTTAATAGAAAGTGATTCTCTGTCACTGTATAGGAAAAATATAGTTTATATCATTTAAACAAGGTGGTCCCAAATTGTCAAATACTTTAACTTTCATTAACGTATGAATTGTAGATGTGAAAGTGGTTGGGAGTAGAAGCTTAGCATTGAACACTGGAGGATCCATTTTTATTTCCTTCATCCTCTTTCAAGCTTCAGAAAGTACTATAGTTTTTAAACAAAAAGGAAGGGAGGGAAGGAGGGAGAGACTAGTTTTATGAGAAATTAAAGGGTTTTTTTTTAATGCCTTGAACACCTTTTAGAAGAATATCAACTCAGAATATTGAGGATCTACTTTAGACACATCATATATGCAAATATGCATTTATATGTGTTTATGTGTATATATGCACATATATGTGATGCCCCAGTCTCCCTGACTTTTGGAGAGAATGTTATAGTTTTCTTCCAAGAAATATTCACATTTCATATTTTTGCATAATTATGCTGTATATCGAAGCCTCCGCTTTTGCCTACAGAAATATTTCTTTTTTAGGATTCAAATACCATTTGTAATTGAGCATATCAATCAAATATGGTCTTGTGATTTCATTAGTACAGGGAACTCCTCTATTAAGGAAGCCCCTGTACCAGTTCAGACTATCAGCTGTTATACATGTTATATCTTAGAAAGTTCCCCAGAGCAACGTGAGATTACATGCTTTGCCCAGAGTGATCAAGCCAGTATGTGTCAGAGGCAACACCTGAACTCAGATTTTCTCGCTCCAAGGTAAAAACTGTTTACTATGCCATGCTGCCTCTCCTATTGAGCATATGTCATATGTAAAACATTATGCTGGCCTCTGAGAGAGCTACAATGTTAATGAGACATTCGTGCCCTCTGGAGGCTTACAATGTAGCAATAAAGATAAGAAAAATATACAAATAACTATAATTTAATGCATAAAAGTTACTCTAAAAAGTTCTGGTTCAACAGGAAGTTACAGGGAAGGCTTAATGGAAAAAGATGTATTTGTTTTGGACCTTAAAAAACTGATAGAGTTTCAACAGACTTGGGCGTGGTACTATAGGAGTAAGGAAATGGTATAAGAAAAGGTGAGCAATTTAGGAAATTGTGAGCAATCCAGTTGGATCATTATTTCATTTGTCTCTGTAATCCAAGGGAAAGAAACTAAGCCATTACAAATTCATCCCCTCTCCCTTGCTGCAAACATAGGGACAATGACAGGCTGAATTCTTTTTGTGGACTAGAGTTTAGGTTCAGAGGTGTACCAGCTAGGCTCTGTAGTTAGAGAACAAAACTGATTGTATTGTTAATTGCTAGTTCATAATGGGTCAGAAATGTAATGACCTAGATAACTATTATGATCCCAATTAGGACTCAGTAGACTAGGTGATATTCAATAAACTTTGATTTGAAAGATACTAACATGTCCATCTGCTCCCAAATAAACTCCCTTTGGACCATCACAGTGTATTGAGTTCATGGATAAATTCCAGGAAGCCCCTCTTAAAATTTAGATTTATTACAGGGATGATAATCCACCAAAACCAATAACACTGGTCTGAGCTTTAACTTGGATTAGTTTGTGAGTTCAGTAGATTTCAGTTCCAAGCTCTGGGACAACATCAGTTGGTACCAAAAGTTTTCGGGTAGGAGCAAGGTACAGAGCATGAGGACCTACTAATGACTACAAGCCTGGGTGAGGTACATCTGTGGAAGAGGGGGTATCCTGAGTATCATGAGAAGATTTGTTATCTTAGCATTTATGGTGATATCATCCATGAAGAGAAACAAAAGCATTAGAAAAAGGTTATATTGCCATCAAGAGTTGATGAGTCACCATTCTTTACTCCTGAAACTTTTTGCTGTTTTTATCATGATTTCTTCCACCACCAGCTCCTTAATGTTGGTAATATATGCATTTTCCAAATCAGTACAGATTAGAGTCATTAATTAGGTAGTGGCATTATTCCCATGCCCCACATATGTTCCATTGTTAGGTGGCACTTAACAGTGTGTGTTTCCCCATCTGCTACTTCCATGTGTCACTTTAGCATGGACTCTAAACTCAAACCTTATGACACCATTTCCTGTTTTTTCTGGTGCCAGGTGGATAGAAGTCATTACTCGAAGGACATATTGGATCAGTGTAAGAAAGAGAATAAATGGTCTGGAATAGGCATAATTCCTCATTGTTTGAAGGACTTGGAATGCCATTGTTTGGTTACTGAATGCTGTGCATATGCTTGCTACTTCCTAGAATTTTTGCTAGATGCCTGATGCTAATTATTTATGATAAGATGATCACTGTTTAAATTCAATAATATATAATTACCCTTACAAATTACACACATGTGCTATGTTGTACAAAAGGTATTTTATATGCTTGTATTTTGGTTTGACATATAAATGCAAGTTGGGCTTCCCCAATTCTGCATACCAGTGTGCATCTGCTTATCTCACTTTCATTCCCTTAAATCTTGTTTCAATGCACAGTATGATTTCTATATAAAGTTAATGAAAGCCACCCGCATTGGATTTTATTTGGATGGATTCTTGAAACTAATTCCTAAAAGTATCTCAGACTTTCTCTCTTCCTTATCTGATCTCTTCTTGCTTCCAAGTATTCATTCAGATTATTCCTCTACTCATTTGTTCTTGCTGATCTTTTTCTTTGTTTCTGATCATGAGTGTGCCTTTCTAAGGATTTGACTCTGTTTTCACACAAATAATACGAACTTTGGTACATTCTTCCAAGGTAAAGGATGAACAGAATATAATCTCACCCTTGTATGTATCATGAATAATGGGTCTATCCAACAATCTTGAGAACCCTTAAAGCTGTTTGAAGCTAGCACTATATGGTTTAATATGAATATACGTTCTGAAAATACAGTGACTTTGTAATATAAGCCTCTATACACATGATTATTTTTATTCCTAATGAATTCAGAAATTACACAATTGGGTCAGACCACTGAGTCATCCTACACATATCCTGTCTGACTTCATAATGTGTTTTAGGGAGAAGCATAATTTTCATAGAATTTACCTGTAATATTTAGAAACATACTCCAAACATCCCTAATTTCCCTTAATGATTTCTCTTTAATCAATTGTCTGTGAATTTAGCTGAACTTTTCTTGAGAACCTTATTCAACCCCTGTCCCAGAAATTGTGTGGTTGTGCGTGTCTGTTTGTGTTGCCTAATTGTGTGCTTTAGGCTAATATCATATCTTCTGGTTAAGAAAGAAGGAGGCTGCGAGAAATTCCATTTCAAGACTTACATGTATCTATGAACTCACCAAAGTGGTTACTCCTTCAAATAGTATAGATTTCACTTCATCTGTGTCTTCTCAGCCTGGGTGATTCATGTCCTTCCATAAATCTGCCTTAAAGTATCTACCCAATTCTCTAGAGATTTCATATATGTGTGCGTGTTTGTGTGTGTGTGTGTGTTGGGAGAGAGAGGGAGAGGTAGAGGTGGAGAGAGAGAGAGAGAGAGAGAGAGAGAGAGAGAGAGACAGAGAGACAGAGAGAGAGACAGAGAGAGACAGAGAGAGAGAGAGAGAGAGAAGGAGAGGGAGAGGAAGAGAGGGAGGAGGAAAGAGAGAGAGAGAAATTGTGAGTAAAAATGAAGAATTTTTACCAGCCATCATGTTTTTCTTACTCTCTCTACATAAAGAGTGACCTGCATCATTTTCTAATTGTAAATTATTTTGATTAAACCTTTTTACACTTGTGGAATTCATATTATCACTAGTAATCTATTGTAAATTCCACACTACAAATCCACCATATCATTTTTCAAAGATTGTGAAAAGCGATGAATCATAGCCGTATAGCATTACCAAATTGATCCTTAAAACAATAGGGCTTTAGGAAATAATATGGGATTGTATAAAGCATTCTATGGCTTCCTAAATGCAATGTAGCTTACTATCTTACTCATATCAGGTCTGCAGTGTCTAAGATCCTAACTCAATTGACTAGTCAATTATCCTATCTCAGAATCTAGTTAGCCTGTCATCTTCATCCTTATTCCATTTTCTATGCAAACTGTCAAGCAGTTTCTCATTTAAGCAGTTAAGCACTATCTCTTTTGATTGCCCCTGGATCTCATTGAAGAGGTCCTCTAGTAGTCTAGCACTATGGAGCTTAATGCAGTAAGTAGGAGGTCGGTAAGATATCTCACGTTTATTAAACACCTATTATATGTCAGGTACTATGCTATTCTGATCTGCAAAAAAAAATATCATCCCAAAGACCCTAACCTCTCAGAGGAAATCCTTCTTGCCTTTGGACTCTGTGCCCCACAATGGGAAACTCATTCTCTTGGAACAAAACCTATGTGACTTGATAAATAACATTTCTCCCCAAACTTTGATGATAAGCATATCCTTTCGAAAATCACTTGTATTATAAGGAATTCAGAACTGCATAGCTTCCCAGAGCTTTCCCTTTCAGAAAAAAAAAAGAAATAAAAAATACAAGAAAGTTGAAACATTGTCTAGACTTGTTATCCTGCCTGGGGGGGGGGCATGTCTTTTAGCCCTTATGCCAGTGTAAAAGAATTGGATTAGGGCTCTCTATACACTGATGGAGCTGATAGATCCTATTTTACCAACAGCATAAATACTCCAGTGACTGGCAATTCCTAAAACATTGCTGTTTTCCTGTGTGACATTTTGTATCACTTTACATTGAGATTGATGTGACATTATTTGTGCATTTGGGGTAGAGTAGGGAGCTGAATATTTTTTTTCAGGGGGAATTTTGCACTGTACTCTAGCTTTCTATGAGGGAGGCAAATATTCCCCTTAGGAACTGACAGCTCCCATATGATACCTATAAAATGTTAGCAATGGTACACATATAACCAAACCTCTCTAAATCACTTTATAATTTAACAGTCACTGCTTGAGAAGCCCAAGGGATTAAAGGCATGAGGAAAAGCTGAACAAGTCTCATTCCCATTAAAAATATAAAGGGTGAGGAGAGGGCACAGAGGCTAGAAAAACTAGAATGTTGTTGCTGATACACATCTAGATGCATATTAGTCTCTTGCATACATCCATTTGGAAATGGTTTTATCCATCTTTATAACAGACATTTATTTGTAAACAATTAACAATTATTTGTAAATAACAGTATGAATGGCATTATATTTCGGTCCAATGAAATGACAATTACTCTACCATGTGGAGTGGTTATTTGTATACTTTTGTTCCTGTGTATGGTAGACAATTTTTCCACATTTTCTCTAATCTATTTTATGATAGAACCAGTTGATAGCTAGGTCATGTACCCATTTAGAGCTTAATGTTTTATAAAGTATGACTTATTCATGTAAATTTAATTTCTTCCATATTGTTGTCCAATTTTCCTAGTAGATTTTGTTAAATAGTGAGTCCTTATCCCAGTAGCTGGGGCTTTGGTGTTTATCAAACAATATGATATTAGATACATTTCCTTCTATATGTTGTATAGCTCATTTATTCCACTGATTGTTCTCTTTTCTAAACCAGTACTAAATTGTTCTCTTTTTTAATAATTACTGCTTTGTAGTATTATTTGAGATCTAAAACTCATTTATTTCCATTATTACTTTTGAGATTCTTAACCTGTTTTCTTATGAATTGCATTATTATTTTTTTGTTCTATAAAATACTCCTTTGGTAGTTTGATTGGTATGTATTGAATAAGTAAATTAATTTGGGTAGTATTGGAATTTATTATATTGCCTCTCCTACTCATGAGCAATCAATATTTTTTCAATATTTAGATGTCTATTTCTATAAATTTATTTGTAGTTATATTTGTATAGTTATTGTGTGTATCTTGGAAGGTAGACTACCAAATATTTTATATATTTTGTAATAATGTTAAATGAAATTTCTCTTTATCTCTTCCTGCAATTTTTGGTTGACGTTATATAGGGGTGCTTATGATTTTTTGTGGATTTATTATTCATTTTGCAAGTTTGCTAAGCTATTTTCAGGTACTTTTTAGTTGACTCTTTAGGATTCTTTGAGGTCATGAAGAGTTAGACATGACTGAAACAATTAAATAGCAACAACAACATCCAAAGCACATAACATTCGATGTGCAAAAAAGTAGTATTTTGGGTTTTTTTCTCTATATATGGTTATTTCCTCAGTTTCTTTTTCTTGTCTTTTCTTAGTCAACATTTCCAATATTATGTAAAGAAGTAATGACAGTGGATATTCTTGTTTCACCCCTGAATTAATTAGAAAGGATTATAATTTTTCTCTGTTACAAATAATGGTAACTTTGGGCTTTAGGTAAATGCTATTAATCATTTGAAGCAGAGGTCCATGCATTCCTATATAGTCTAATGATTTTTTGAGAAATGGTGGTTGTATTTTGACAAAGATGTTTATCAACTGAGGTAATCATATTATTTTTGTTAATACATTTTTATATAAATCCAACTTAGTTATAGTGTATAATTTTTATGCTATATTGTTTTAATTCTCTTGGCTAATATTTTACTTAAAATGTTTGCATCTAAATTCATTAGAAACACTGATCTCTAGTTTTCTTTCTTTTTTGATTCTCCCTGGTTTGTATATCAGTAGAAATACCATAGAAATAATTTGGTAAGATCCCTTCTTTTGCTATTTTTGCAAACAATTTATGTAATATTAGAGTTATTATTCTTTGAATGTTTGCTAAAATTTACATGTGAACCTATTCAGTCCTGAAGTTTGTTTTTTATATGGAAATTTGTTTATAACTTTTAAAATTTCTTCATCTAATAATGATCAGTTTAAATTTTCTCTTTCTATTAACTTGGGTATTTTATGTTTTTGTAAATATTCTTTATTTTATGTAAGTTATCAGTTTTACTGCCATATAGTTGGATAAAATAAGTTTTTAAATAACTTCCTTTATTCTTCATTTGTTGTAAAATCTGTTTTTTTTTCCTTACTTTTTAAAAACTGATCATTTGTCTTTCCTTTTCTTTTTAATAAGATTATCCAGTCTTTTTTTGTGGTGGCTTCCCCCACCCCCCACCCCCAAAAAAACAAGTTATAGTTGTATTAATTCAGTGTTTTTTCTTGTCAATTTTGTTAATTACTATGATTTCTATTTTGGTGATTAACTAGAATTTTTAATTTGCTGGTGTTCTAGTATTTTTAGCAGCCTTCCCAATTCACTGATCTGCTTTCTCCTTTTTGTTAAAATAAGTATTTGGGGGGATAAATTTTTTACTATGAACTAAGAGAATTTCCTAAGACCATAAGTTGAAGATTAGTCGATTATCTATATTGGTAGAGGACATCTGCCTATTGGAGTGAAATCCCAAATGTAATTCAATTACACACTACCACCACTACCAACCCCAAAGTCTGTAAAACAAAGAAATAATAATAATAAAAGGTGAACAAGTAGAATTTCTGTCATATGTTACAGAATGACAGAATTTGAGAGAAGGAAGGGATCCCAGGAATCATATAGTCAGACCATACCTAAAAGGAATCCCTACCAAAACAACAAGTTTCTGTAGACAGCCCATTCCTCTTCTGGATACTTCTAATAGTTGAGATTTTTTGTTCCTGATATTAAGTCTACATATGTTTCTCTATAACCCCTACCCATTGTTCACCATTCTGCCTTCTGTCTCCCAGCAGAACAACTCCAGTCTTTTCTCCATGACAGCCTTTCAAACATTTGAAGAAATGGCAATCATATCCTCCTTGAGCCTTCTCTTTTCCAGGTTAACCAAACCTATTCTTTCACCTAGTCCTCATATGACATAGACTTAAGACCTTTCACTACCCACTTTGCTTTCCTCTTGATACTTTTCATCCAACTGTCATTGCTCTGGAGCTGAAAGGAACTCAGAGACCATCTAGTCCTTTTCTTCATTTTATAGATCAGGAAACTGAGGCCCTTGGAGTTTAAATGACTTGCCCAAAGTTACCCAGATATTGTGTCAGAGGAGATATTTGAATACAGGTTCTCTGACTCCAGAGCCTTGCATATAGTAGGCACTTGATGGATGACAGTTTATTAACTGACCATAAAAGTCATTTCAAACTTTTCACTAGAACAGAACATAGTATTCCAAACTTGCATTATGAAAGGCTGAAATTGTATAAAAGGGGACCTAGTAGTCAATCAATTTATGATAAATTTACAAAATGAACTTTTATTATCAGTATCTAATAATAATGGCTTGATGGAAAACACCACAATGTATTCTACAATCTATACCATCTAGATAACCACACCATCTATAGGTATCTTTCTTACATTTGGACTCTATACAAAGACATACTGGACAATAGTGAAAAACTCATTCCCTTGGAACAGAGCTTCATGGTATTCCCAGAGGCATCCTGCTAGGAAGACTTTGTTTTAGGTCTTGCCTGTTTTACATTTAACTATGTACCCCTTGGCAATTCACTTAAGCTCTTCATGTCTTAAGCAGTTCCCTAGACTTATTTACTAAGTTGGTGAGGGAAATTTTTACATTGGGAGTTCTTTTTCCTTATGCTGAGGAAATTACAGATTTTCCCACAGTCTAGTAGAATGTTGTGGAAATCATCATATCAGTAGGTCAGCTTAAAAAGTTTTTAAAATGTTATTATTCTAAAGATATAATGCTAATAAAGACACTATATTATTAAGCTTACTTTTATGCCCTGATACAACTTGCTCTGAACTTATTGCTATTGTCACTAAGACCATAGTAAGAATAAGAGGTTATTAAAAAGATAAGAGTGTTTTTTAAATATACCCCAATACTGAAAACTATCAAGTGCCTATTATCCTAGGAATGCTATTGAATATTCCATACTTCTAGAATACAAGACATAATAAGACCATAATTCCACTTTAATGAGTATGTTACATGTGGTATATGATGTGCTAAGAAGAGACATTTATATACACATGTATATATGTATGGTTACTTAAAATTCAGAAAGAGAATCTTCAGGTGCCAGGAGGACTTTGAGACCAAGGTGAATGATGCACAAAAAGCAGTTTCTGAGGCTGAAAAGAAAATATTACTTCAATTATGCTCACATAGGCCTTCCTAGAAAATTGGATCCCTGGGTTTTAGAAAACATTGATACTTGTTCAGTGTTGATCTGTGTTTCTTATTTCCAAAGGCTAGAATCTTGCTGAAACTTCACTCTCTCTGGAGGACCCCAATGACAAAGGAAGCAATGAGGAGGCTGTCTAATTTCAGTACTAAAGTTTAGTTTTGCAGCTCTCTTACCCATGCAGTTTTGTATGGTCCCTAAAAGAGATTATGGTGCATAAAAATCTGAGTAGAAACCAGTTTGCTTTTAATAAGGGTTCCTGGATGTTAGATACTGTTTCATAACTTTAATCTACAGAGAAGTCAACATTAAAATAAATCATGAATACCTATTGAAGTGGAAAACATAGAAGCTTGGGCAAGAGTTGAATTTCCTCAGTCGTGTTTTGCATCACTGTTACTGTAATAAATAATTACTTTTCTATTGTTTCTGGCTACAAAGGTACAAATAGGTTCTCTTTTAAAAGAGTTTTATAATTTGATGTTGAGAAGATATTAGGGAACCTGACATTCTTATAGAATATCTAGTTGACTGATTAAAGGGGAAGAGGAAACAAACTTGATATTTCACAGCAGAAACAGAAATTACATTTTGTTACAAAGGAGGTAACAAGTGAGTATGTATGTCAAAATTCATGCAATGATGAAGCTCTTGGCTTTAAGCAAACAGTGTTTTAGTTGGGACTATCAAGCTCCAAGGTGAATTTATTTAGTTACATTTTATCGCTTGGTTGAATAAATACCCAGCATGAAAAATCACTTAGTGGATAGGGGTGAATTGTGGGAGCCCTTAAAATGAGTGTTGCTTCTTTTTTCAAAATTGTGTTGAGCTTCTAGAAATGAAGTAATGCAGAAGACCTCCAACTTTGTGGGAAATGGCACTGAACACCCAGACACATATCCAGACAGGTTTTTTATTTGAAAACTGTCTTACTGATGATTTTATCTTTACAACAATTATTTCTAGAGGAAGAAAAAGCTCCCTGCCCCTCTCCAGACTCAATCCTCCCTTGTAAAGAAAAAAAGAATTGCAAAAATACTTAGTAATGTTACTATATCTGACAATGTATATAGCATTCAGCCCCAGCAGTCCCCTGCTTCTCTGCTGTGAGGGGTAAAATTATTCTATCTATATAGGTATCTATGCATCTATGTACATGTGTTTGTATATATGTATATATGTATATCTCTGTGTGTCTGTCTTCTCTATGACCATCTTCTTCAGCCTCATTATGGAATGAAAATGACCCTAGGTTCTAGAAGGCCATGCCAGCTGAGCACAAGCTCTAGGAGGTCTCACCAAGCCAGAAAGACTTCAGGTGTGATTTTAGTGATGGTCTATATCTGTTGACCAGCTTAGCTAAGTTGGTAAGTTTAACCACCAGGATATGATTTTTTTCCAGCCATGGAAATTCTCAAAAACAGTCTATTAAGACAAGTAGGGTTTGAGCTGTGTATTGGTGAAGGTAATGCCCATACCCACCAAATTCCAACTCTTTGGTGAGGGTGGGGTAATGGTGGTGGTGTATATATACTCTAACACATTGATGGCTATCTCAAGGCATGAGCAAGATGTAGTGTGTCTCCATTAGACTGTTTGCTTCATTTCATTTGGTGAGCTCATCAACACCTATGGATTCAGTTATTGGCTCTGTGGAGATGACTCCCAGATCTTTGTATCCAGCCCTAGTTTCTGCACTGATGACCATCCTGGTACAAGCCCTCATCACCTTATGCCTGCATTATAATGATAGCCTTCTGATTGGTCTTCTCACCTAAAATCTCTCTGCTCACCAGTCCGTCCTCCACTTAGCTGTCAGATCTACAGCAGGGAATCCAGCAGGCAGACGTGAGGAGGGAGAGAATACCAGGTATTTAATGATGCTGGCCTCCTTACATAAAACATTCTATCTCTCTACTCCTTGCATTTTTACTATTTCCACTATACTAGGTAACCTCTTCCCCCTCACCTCATCTTGCTGGTTTTCCTGCTTTTTTAAAAGTATCGTCTAAAATGTTACCTTCTACGAGGAGCCTTTCCTAGTCTCCCTTAATGCTAGTACCTCCTCTTTAATGATTATTTCCAATTTGTCCTGTATATATTTTACTCGTGCATAATCGTTTGTATGTTTTCTCCCCCACTAGACTGTGAATTCTGTAAGAGCAGAATGTTTTTGCCTTTTTCTGTATCTCCCATGCCTAGCACACTGCCTGGCCCATAGTAGGCACTTAATAAATGCTTGTTGGTTTGTTTACTCTCCTGTATCACCAACTACCTTTCAGACATTTGGATCTAAACATCCCAGAGACATATAAAAATCAATATGCTAAAAGAGAACTCATTATCTTTCCCTCCGAACTCTCTCTTCTTCCCAACTTTCCTATTACTGTTGAGATCACTACTATTCAAAAATTTGTGTCCTCATTTGTGTCCTGACTCCTCAATCCCATTCACCTCATTTATCCAATCTGTTGTCAAATTTTGTCATTTCTGTTTTTAGAATATCTCTCACATATGGCATTTTATCTCTATTCCCACACCCACCACCTTTTGGGTAGGACCTCTTCACCTTTTGCCCAAACTTTTAAGATAGCCTTCCATTTGGTCTCCCTGCCTCAAGTTTCTTCCAACTGCAGTCCATCTTCTCTTCGACACCCAAAGTTATTTTACTAAAATTCAGGTCTGACTATGTCAAACCCCATACCACCCTCACTCAATAAACTCTAGTGTTTCCCTGTTAGCTCTAGGATCAAATATAATGTTATCTGCTTGGCATTTAAAATCCCGCTCCCTTCCTATTTTCCAGTTTTCATACATTCTACTCCTGTCCACACAATCTGAAATCCATTTACACTAGCCTTCTTACTGTTTCTCATATGGCACTGCATCTCCTCATTCTCTGCCTTTGTACTGCCTCCATCATGGCTGGAATGCTCTCCCTCATTGCCTCCACCCCTTAGCTTCTCTGTTTTCTAATAAGCCTCTTTTGAAATCACACTTTCTGCAAGAGCCCTTTCTTAGCCTTCCCTGCTTACTGGTTCCTTCCCTCTGAGATTACCTTCCATCTCTCCTGTATATATTTTACTTGTACAAGTTGTCTTCCCATTAGAATGTGGTCTCCTTGACAACAGAGACCATGTTTTTACCTCTTTTGTATACCTTGTACTTAGCACAGTATGTGAAATAAGGTGATTAATAAATGCTTGTTGGTTGATTATTGCTATTAGCATTTAAGGAATAACAGAACTTTAAAAAAATGTCCAAATAAAGTTTAGAGCTTATATTAGAACCTGAGATATTGCTCCAACACTTAAGTTAGGTAAACAACAAAGGAAGTTTATTTTGCCGGTAAGTACATCCCTGCAGCACATTCTATCTTCTCTCCCTCCAGAACTCATGAACAAATAGTGTTCCAAGTTTGTAAGGCAGTAGTTTGGAATGATTTTACTATGGAAACAATGTCTAAGTGCTAAGGTAAAATTAATTTAGCTGCGATCAGTGAGAAACAGCAGAAATTGGGGGAGCAAAGTGATTCACCAACTCAAGAGGATAAAGAAAAAAAGAGGTAGGTAAGAAACATCTATTTAATATGGCGATTCCTGTACACTTTCTGGCCACAAGGTGGCATCAGGAGCCCAAAACAGCTTTGTTGCTTTTCAGCATGAGCTCTTGGGGTTGGGGTGGGAAAGAAGGGAGTCCTTTAGCCAAGGTCTCCAGACTCTAGGTCTGTTGCTCTTTCCACTAGATAATTGTACCTACACATGTTTGTAGCCCTTGTAGTACAGCGCAGGTAAAAGCACTTTACTGACCCTCTGCACATCATTAAATTAGCACTGGGATTTAGCCCTTTGAACTAAGTTTTAATACCATGATTATGATCTCCATCTTGGTGAAGAAAGCCATTATTCTTTTTCTTTTCAAGAACATCAGTGTGCTCCTGGTAATTCATTTTAAGACTGAAATTTTCCTGCATTGCCACTATAATATAAAGCCAGGGCAATATGAATAAACTATATATAAATATTATTCCAATGAAATCAGATGGAACTGAAAACTATGTACTGATAATATTGTGCACATACCACCAGCATTTTCAACTCTGCTTCCCCTGTCTAGATCATCTTAAATTCATTTCCTACCTCTAAGTAAGCAAGAGTAGTATTTTAATTGCAGCTGCCCATTGGTCAGATACAGCTTGAGTTTCTGATTGATTGGGTCTTCTAGTGAGAGCCAAAATGAACACCAGATAGTCAGCAGGAGTAAACTCAGGTCAATTAGTACCCACCGCTATTGGCAATGCTAAGAGAAATCCATTTTTTATCAGTAGGACTGCTGCTTGCATCAGTAGGTCAACATTTCTCATGAGAAGATCATTGACTTAAATGCTCTTATTATTGGTTCTCTGAATTGCTTTCCCCCTTTTCTATGGTCTCTCCCATGTGCTAAATTTCAAAGGATATATCCTTGGCCATAACAAAGCCAAGGTTGGTATTTTCATTGCAGAACTTATATTTAATATTAGTAGAGTCATTAAAATGCATATTTTGAAATAGAGCTTTACCTTGGGAACCTGTCTTAGAAACCAACTACAATATGAGTGACAAAAAAGAAGTAAAGACAGGTCGAAGATGGAGAGCTAGAAAGAGCCTTAGAAACCATCTAGTCCAGCTCATTTTACGTAATGAGAAACTGAAGACCTCAGAAGTAAAGTGATTTGCCCAGGATCACGATGCTACTGCCAATGTAGGCACATTAATGAAAAGGAGAAAACCATGGAAAAGACTCAGCTTGTGACTAAATGCAAACCTAGGCACAGGGCCAGGGATGGGAGTGGTAAAGTATGGAACCTGGAGTCGGCAAGAGCTGAGTTCAATTGCAGCCCAACCATTTATTAGTTGTATGACTCTGGTCAAATCACTTAACCTCAGTTTCCTCATTTTTAAAATGAGAACATTAACAGCATCTTTCTCTCGTCATTGTTATGAGGATAAAATGAGATAATTTTGGAAAGTGCTTTGCAAACTTTAAACTTCCATAATAATAGGTGGCATGAGGTTGATCATCTGGGCTCCCTAAAGCTTATTCCTTAATGGGCAGCTGTAGTCTCCCTTACCTCCAACTTTAGACTCAGCTGCATCCTTAAGCAGCTTACTACTGGACTGTAGTAGACTGAGTGGAGACTCTTAGGCAATGATTTAGGCAAGGAACTTTTTTTCCAGTCTTCCAGTTCTCAAGTCCAGGAGACAGATCTGTCTCCTCAAAGCCTAGACTCAGAAGTTTATCACCCCTTTTCCACAGGTAGGAGGTGAGAGAAGAGAGGTCTAGCTTTCCTTTTTGAAAACTCTTCAACGTTTAGGGTTTGGCACCCTTAGTGAGAGACTTCACTCTAATTTATGGTGGCCATCTAGTGGATTTCCCAAAAACTCAACTCTGTAGACTAGGCTATAACCAGATAATGGCCATTCATCTAATAACCACCAAACAGCTTCAAGGTTCAGTATTCCCCAGTTTTTAAAGTGCTAGCCTCTATCATGTGATCGGCTCGATGACTGGTGAATCCCTGCCCAAAACCACCATGCTACTTACCTTTTAGGATGCTCCACTACTATACAATCTGTTTCCTCTCTACATTTCCTGTCTGGCTCCCTGGGACTGAGGCCAATTCAGTGATTGGTGAGTCTCTTCCCAGAACCTCATGTCATGAAAAGGCCCCACCCCCATCTCAATTTCTCTTTCCCCTATTACAATATAAGCTCCTTGAGAAGATAGACTAGCTTATTTTCCCTGGTAGAGCTGAACCAGATTAAAACATAATTGAGAAATGTTTAACAAAATAACCAAAAATACAATATAAAATAGATAATTGTAACAGTCTAGAGTAACAGTCTGTTACTCTAGTGTATATCCTTAGTGTTTTATAAGTACCTAGTACAGTTCTTAATAAATGCTTATTTATCTACCTCTAAACTATCCATATCTATCTGTCTACCTATTTATCACCTGTGGAATGTACTGCTGGTTTTTGCAAAGGAGTGAGTATGGAAAAGTGAGCAAGTTCATTTTCTGAGCTGGCTTTTTAATATACAGATGAGCTACTCAAGGTTTCCAGATCTCCCTACCAAGTGCAGAACGATTTAATCATACCCAAAAGGGCCTAACCCTTATATCTTATGGTCTGGGTCCTTTTCCCTTCTTACTTGCAAAGGAACGCACCTTTACACATTTATTACCACATACTAGATTAAAGGACTGTCATATACTGAGGAAAGGTAAAGAGGAAACAATTCCTACTCCTAGGAAGCTTGCATTTTAACAGGAAAAACAACATGTAAGTCTACAAATATATAAAAATGAAATACAAAATAATTTTGAGAAAGTATACTTGGAGCTGGGGGAGATCAGGAAAGGTTCCATGTGAAAGGTGATGCATAAGCTGAGTCTCAAAGCAAACCAAGGATTCCAAGAGATAAAAAAGTGAAAAACAGTGCATTTCAGGCATGTCTGATGATCAATACAAAAGCATAGAGAAGTGAGATGGAGTATTGTGTGTTCCAAAGAGTGAGTACATCAATAGGGTTGTTTCACAGACTATGGGACGAAGAATATGTAAGAAGACTAGGAAGACAGGAAGAAACCAGGCCACAGCTTTTTAGGGATGAAATTGAACTCAGTGTCAATATATCCCGCCTCCTAACTCAACATGAATCCCTTTTACAATATACCCCACAAAATCATCAGCCAGCTTTTATTTGAAGAGCATCAAGGAGAAAGGACTCAGCATCTCCCAAGGTGGCCAGTTCTACCCTTAACAGTTTGAATTATAGAAAGTTTTTCCCCAACATGAACCTAAGATTTTAAAGAATTTTAATTATTCTGGTCTAATCATTGTATGTATTTGGGAGATGCCAGTCTATATTCTATGAATTATGCCAAGCTATTCTCTGCAATCTGTTACTCTAGTGTATATTTTTCTAAAACAATGTCATGTAACCTGTGAATCAGGGGAATAGTTACAATGTAGCCAAAAATCCATCAAGCTGAACAGCTTGATCTAGACTTTATGTTTCATGAAGAGAAAGAAAGGCTGGCTCTTCATGCACAAAGATAATGTACCAATTCGCCCTCTACTAGTCTTCATGCTTTTATTGTTCTGTTTATTTTCTTTTCTAGTATTAGGTGTGGGTTACAACAAACCTTAAAAGGATCTCATGTGATTTGCTATTTCTGTACAATGCTAGAAAGTAGAAAACTGAAAGCTTATAAAACTCCTTAGTAGAGCTGCACCAGATTAAAATATAATTGGGAATGTTTAACAAAATAAACAAAAATACAATATGAAATAGATAATGGTAATTTGTGGTTTTCTAAGCCAACATGTCAGCTAGGTCATGAAGTAGATAGGATGTCATCCTTGGGGTCAGGAAGACCTGAGTTTAAATCTAGCCTCAGACAATTATTAGTTATATGACCCTGGGCAAGGCACTCACCCCTGTTTGCCTCAGTTTCCTCATCTAAAAAATGAGCTGGAGAAGGAAATGGCAAAACATTTCAGTATTATTTCCAAGAAAACCCCAAATGGGATCATAAAGAATTAGATACAACAAATCAATAACAACAACAAAAAAGAAGTCAACATGTAGTCCATGGACCTGTTTCTATTTGAGTTTGACACCACGGCTATAGAAGAATGGTTGGCAAGTTTTCGCTGTTTAATCCTTAGCTGTTGGAGAATATTTTCTTTATACTAAAGAAAGAATTCCCCCCCCCCAAAAAAAAACTACTGAACCCTTCATTCAAACATGACTTTGATCTTGTTAACACCATGATCTAACCAACTAAGGTAACTGGCCTTGTGTATATGAGAATGTCAGGGCAGCATGAAATAGTAGAAAGAATCCTGGAATGGAGTTCAGAGACGTGACTTCCATTTCTTATTTGACCACAGATGAATAATGGGACTTTGATCAAGTCACTTCCTTTTCCTCATTTATAATAGGGGTTGGAGGGTGGGGAAAGGTTGGACTCTGATCTCCAACACGCTTTCCAGCTATAACACTATTATTTTATAATATTGAGGGGAAGTGAGTCAATTTTCTCTATACCTCATTACATTTTTCCTTCGTACCTTCCACAAAAGTACTTTGCTTTCCTTGTGGAAATAGATGTTTCATCTAAGAGACTTGTCTGAAAGAATAAAATTATGGATTCACAATTAGCCTCACTGAGCCTTGTGACTGCCAGGCCTTGGAAGACTTACTTATTTTTTTAATGTCAACCAAGAATGTCATCACCAGAGCCATAAATATGTGTGAAGAAATTAAAAATCAATGTGTAAAACCCAATTAAAGGCTGAAAGCCATGTGAAGATGTTTACCTGTGTCATCAGCCTGAATGTTTTTGGTATGTTGATGGATCTGTGAGGTAAAGCAATTTAATTACTGTCAGGAGGAGATGAGTTGAATTTCTGATCTTATTGCTCATAATCAATTACACAGAAGAAAAGATTATGCCTGGAGTTTGTCCAAGAAAAGGAAAAAGCCAGGCGGTAGGTAGTATAGTAGTATGCTGGACTTTGAATTAGAAAGACCTGTGTTCAAATCCTTCCTCTGACTCTTATTAGCTATACGGCCATTGGGTAGTCATTCTCTGTACCTGTTTCCTCATCTATAAAATGAGGTAACAATAAAACCTATAGTACCTACATTACAGGGTAGTTATGAGGCACAAATAAGATTTTATAATATACCATGTGTACATATATATATATATATTACACACACATATGTATGTATTTGTGTGTGTATGTGTGTATATACATACATACATTCTGTAAACAGTAAAGAGCTATATAAGCATCAGTCATGATTATAATGGTGTTGGTTTGAGAATTGGAAGCTTTTGAGAGCTGCTTAGTTTTGACAAATTAAGGCTGGGAGTAAATTTTATTTCAACTTGTTCAAATTTGACTTCAGGGAGGAGGGTAGCACTGAGTGTTAATCATACAAGTTTCCTGGGTGAATCATAGTACTACAATGATGCTAATAGAATTAGAACTAGGAATAGAAAGAGACAGTGCCTATGATTTCATTGGTATAGAAAGCTCTCAATGAGAAACTCTCTTAACAACAGAGGTCTTAGTTGCCTAGAGAAAATGGTAGGGTTGATTGATTTGCCTGGGGTCATGCAAGTTGTTATTGGGAACATGTCAATTCGTTGTTCAGTTGTTTTTCAGCTGTGTCTGAAATGGCCCCATTTGGGCTTTTCTTGGCAAACATCCTAGAATGGTCCTTCTTAAGCTCATTTTATGGATGAGGAAGCTGAGGTAAACAGGGTTAAATGACTTGCCCAGAGTCACACAGCTAGTAAGTATCTAAGGCCAGATTTGAACTCAGGATGACAAGTCTTCCTGACTCCAGGACCTGTACCTCACTGCCCCCAGGATGTGTCAAAGGGAGAACTTGAACTCAGATTTTACATGCTGTGGTTAGAGTGTTGGAGTCAAGACAATCTGAATTTAAATCATCCTTTAGACACTTTCCAGTTTGGCAAGTAATTTAGGTTCTTTTAGCCTCAAGTTCCTCAGCTATGAAATAAAGATAATAACAATAGCGCCTACTTCCCAGCAGTGTGAAGATCAAATGAGATAACATATGCAAAGCACTTTGCAAACCTTAAACTGCTGCATAAATGCTCCTTATTTTTGTCTAAAGTTAACTCTACCGGCCATGCTACCTTTCACAGCAACTAGCAAAATAAACATTTGTGATTGCAGGGATTTACCCAGAGAGAGTGTTCAGTAAATGTTTACTGAAATGAATTTTTT
>CM053625.1:139960408-140001069 GCA_028646595.1 Phalanger gymnotis | reverse complement strand
GCTAGTCTCTGCTTTCCAGCCACCATCTTGGCTCTGCACCCCCACCCCAAAATCTGTGCATCATTTAAAGGAAAATTTAATTGCATGTTTCTGATTAACTTTTTTCAAATCAAGCTTTCTTGCATTGTAAATACTTAGTTTTCATGCAACCTTTTAAATAAAACTCAAAACCATTTGCCTTAAAAAAGGAGGAGGAGATGGGAATGACAAAGAAGTTTTCCTTTTGCTAAGAACAAAGTAATGCTAACCTTCAAAGATTAAAATGGGGCTTACAGTAAGAAACTAAATTTACTGACTCTCTCTAATTTAAGTCTGGACATGTGGACATGTTAGAATTGAGATGATTTTCTTATACTTAACCCGTTGATTCTATTACACCAATGTTAGACTCTCAAGCCTTTATTATATTGTTTATTATAACATAGATAGACTATAACTCACTCACTGGACAATAGACAAAGCAGCCCTAGAAGGATGTCCTGTACCCAATAGGTGTTTTTTAAGTGTTTGTTGAATAGAAATGAATTGAAAAAAAAGCAAGGGTTAGTACTGCAAATGAGAACTTAGTTTGCCCATTATTGTCACAATCATACCTTCTCACTGCACCACCATTCTCCAGATGGAACAGTGACTGAAGGTGGGGATTAAGGTTAGAGAAGGGTTTGTAAGACAGTGGTCAGATATCATGTGTGAAGAGGACTTCTAGAGCAAAGTTAATGAAAGATAAAATTGGAACAGTAGATCAAAACTGGAATACTGAAGATTTCAAGGCAAAAAAAAGGATCATTGGATGTTAAATGCAGAGTCAGAAGAGACTTCATAAGTCATCTAGAACTTTGTTATTGTTTAGTTCATGTTGTTCAGTCTTGTCCAATGATGTCCAGTAATTCATGTTGTTCCTTCGTGACCCCATTTGGGGTTTTCTTGGAAAAGATACTGGAGTAGATTTCCATTTCCTTCCCTAGGTCATTTACAGCAGAGGAAACTGAGGCAAACAGGCTTAAGTGACTTGCCCGTGGTCACACAGCTACTAAGTGTCAGAGGCTGGATTTGAACTCAAGATGAGTGTTCCTGATTTCAGGCCTGGAGTTCTATCCACTGTGCCACCTAGCTGCCCCGTCTAGTACAACAACCATCTGTTTTTACAGATGAGGAAACTAGGGCCCAGAGAAGTCAAGTATATCACCAAAAGTCAAGCAGATAGCAAGCAACAGCACTATGATTTGAATCCCCTGACTCCAAGTCAAATTCTCCTTCTATTGCTCCACACTAGAGTTTGGACTTTAAAAATACAATACAATACAATACAATACAATACAATACAATACAATACAATACAATACAATACAATACAAACAATACAATGTTAATATAATAATGTAGTATAATATAATAATACGATTTCTTTAGCACCTTTAAGATTTGCAAAGTGCTTTACAAATATTATTTCATTTTATCCTCACAACAGTTCTAGAAGATAGGGGCTATTAATTATCCCCATTGTATAGATGGGAAAAATGAGGCAGATACAAGGGACTTGCTCAGGCTTACAGAGGTAATAAGTGTCTAAGACCAGATTTAAACTCAAGTCTTCCCAACTCCAGGTCCCATGCTCTATCTACTATACTAGCTGGCTCTTTATTCTGTTAGCAGAGTGTCATAGTGTTAAAGAAAAGTGCTAGATTTATAGTCAGAAGACTTAGCTTCAAGTCTTAGTTCCAGCATTTTCTGACTTGTGTTACTTTGGGCAAATCACTTAACTTCCTTGGGCCTCAGGTTTTTCATCTACAAAGCTAAGCAATCAGACTAAATGGCCTTTGAGATCCTTTCTAACTCTAGATATATGAGCCTATAAACTCCTCAAATTGATGTTCCTTGTCTGTAAAATGGAGATAATTATATTTATATTATCTAACTCACAAAGCTCTATGAAGGGGAAATCTGTGTACTCCTTAATGCCCTAGATAAATCCAACTTCATTATTATTATTATTATTTAAATTATTTAGAATGACAAAAAGAAAGTAGAATTATATGAATCTCAGTCCAGCAGTGGTATGCAGAATAGATTGGCTAGCTGGTGAAGAGGGGCCTGGGGTCCCAAAGATGAATGAAAGAATGAGCATTTATTAAGCACTTCCTATGTGCCAAGCGCCGTAGAAATCTGGGGATAAAACACAAGAGCAAAGGTAAGTGCTGCTCTTAAGGAATTTGTGTTCCAATGGAAGAGAAAATAAATATAAGGGAGTGGTGGCCAGGAAGGGTCATTTTGGTCCCGAATGTTACTGGGATGGTCTGTGGGATCTTCAAGTACTAAACTGATACATCATTTCCAGCAACAACATCAGAATTGGTTTAATTGCGGTTTCAAAATTGGAGTAGGGGTGGAGCTTGGTAAGACTACTAGTGAAGCTGGAGAGCAAATGGGCAGGAAGTAGAGAGGCATATTAATTTTGAAATAATCTTCTGTATCATTTATCATCAATAGACAATAATCCTTAGTAAATATTGGAAGACTATGATAGTTCTCAAGGAACTGGAAGCTAAAATGATTCTTTGTATACATACTTAAGAATCATCAAGGCCTCCAAGGAAGGAATCATTATTAATCTTTCATTGTTTCTATCCTGAACAATTCTTCTCATAAAACCATTTCTATGAGCCTTTAGTGTTTCTATCAGGGCTTCTCTAAGGCATATCTTACCTTTCACTTTTGCCATAGAGCAATTCCCAGAATCATTCACATCATTTCCCAATACCTCTGAGTTGTTCGGTTTATGTTATTCCTTCTTCCTTTTTTTATGTGGTCGTCTATCATGAGCTAAAACTGCTCACTTTGCGTCTGAAATAAATTATTACAGCTTTCATGGCTGCTGGAGCTGTACTTATTGTGGTCTGATCTTTTGAAGAGATGAAGATCACTTTCTTTATGCCAATATTTCTTTATTTGATATACTGTCCAACTGCCTGACACACAAGACTAGAGTCTTCCAGTGGGAGAAAAAATAGGTTACTTTTGTTAGGTTCTTTTTTTCTCTTCAGGACACCTTTGTCCCATTAAATATATTCTCTATTAGAGTTCATTATAAAAGGAGACCCATTATGCTAAAACAGTAAGAGAAGATTCAGGACAGCCATTTTGTTCTTTTCTCACACGTACCAATAGTCTATATATCCTAGACTGCCTTTCATTTGCATATTATGCTATAAAGAATAAATGGGAACCATGTAATGGTAGATGGAGAAAGTAATGTTAGGCAGGACTATGCTTAAAGATTTAAAGGGAGATCATCCCATCTGGTTTTAAGGATCTACAGTGAAAAAGATCCTTTCATATTGCAGCAACAGCATAAGATCACAGGAAGAACCCTGAACTTGGAGTTGGAAATCATAAGAACATAGATTTTGACCTGGTAGTGACCTCAAAAGTCATCTAATCTAACCTCCTCATTTTACATTTGAAGAAATTCAGGCCCAGAGAAGTTGAATGATTTGTCCAAGGTCCCTAAACCAGGATTTGAATTCAAGTCCTCTCACTCCAAATCCAGCACATGTTAAAACACATACATATAGATATACCACATATATGTATATATATGCATATATGTACATAGGAAATATATGTATATATACATATACAAGTTTACATATGTGTATACTTTAAAGTCTATAAAGACATGGCTGCTGCAATGGTGATAATTATAATGGTGGCAGTAATTACTGATACAGTTAATCTTCAACTCTCATAGGCATAAAATTCCTAGAAAATGAAGTTAAAAGTAAAAAACGTTTATGCTGATACATTGAACCTAT
The DNA here is from genome assembly GCA_028646595.1 of Phalanger gymnotis. Lineage (NCBI taxonomy): Eukaryota > Metazoa > Chordata > Mammalia > Diprotodontia > Phalangeridae > Phalanger > Phalanger gymnotis. The sequence continues at coordinate 139,997,257 of CM053625.1, read as the reverse complement.
GTAATAGAGGGGGTTAGGTTCCCAAACCACAAAAAATATTGAAGTCTTTTGCTAGAGACTGCTGAAAATACATTTTTCTGCATATAGTTCTTTATAACAGAACATAAATTCTGATAATGTGCATTTTCCTAACGCAGTAACTATGAAATAACCAATAAAACACAGTACACAAAATAAAATTGGCAACATGCAAAACATTTTTCTCTCTAGTAGAATTCTGTGACCTTTTGTGTGAACATCTCAATAAAAAATTTAAATATTTCAAAGAGCATTCACTTTTCATAACACATGAAATCTGTAGTACCATAAATACTATACAGCAAATAAAATTCTTAAAACCAAAGCATTTTTAATCTGAATCTTACCTTTCACTATGTCAGATGGCAGTGTGAGAGCCTTGTACTGTATACTATGTTGCTGTAAGCCTCTCTATCTTGGCTACCCTCTGAAAACCAAGGGAGAAGTTGCTGAGAAAGAGTCATGGCTGTCAGATGTTGAAACTAGCAAGGTCAAGTTCTCAACATCACCTTGGACCCAAAGAATTTACACTGAATTTTGGCTGTGTAACTGCAACATGAAACTTGAGTTTTAAAGGCAAACAATGAAAATATACAATGAATTTATGGGGAGCTCTTTACAACAATAGGGTGAACAAGACCAATGAAACACTTAATAGGATTCTAGCCACTCTGCAAATTGGTGCATATCACACTTTTCATTTTTTTCTCTCTCCTGAACATGACCACCAAATGTGCTCAGTTGCCAACACACAAGTGAAAATGAAGTTAATAAAATCATGCAAATTCTTGAAGTCACAAAACTTAAATGCACAAATATTAAGGACTGACTTTACATTTCCTTTTTTCCTTCAAGCCGGAGCTCCCCCAAAACCAAGCTTCTCTGGTAATTGAAGAAAAGCTATAGCCAACACCATTTAATATAGACACATATATTAACAAACATTGAATCATAGACTGTCTGCTTGAAGAGAGAGACTCTTAACTTCTACCAGCTATCGATTCTGTAACACCCCTTAACATTTCTGGATCACAAACTCCTATAACCATCTTAGGCCCTATTTATAATTTACCTGCAAAAAAAGAAACTAAATAGCTGCACAGTTTTTCTCTCAAAACAGAAAGATATTTAATGAGAATTGTTGAATTTTATAGGGATTTTTTAGCTCAATGATAAATGCTTCCCAACCTATCAAAAATGACTCCTATATGATAATGAAAATAGAATTCTTAGCACTTATCTTAAACATATAATGATTGTAATTATTCCAATCAAGAAGATTACTATGAATTACAATTGATACCTGTCCTAAAAAACAATGGAATTAACCTAGATATGACAGTAGATGGACTTAGGGACTTCACAACTATTAACAGAGAAAGAGAAAAAGAAGGAACAGACTTCAGTTAGCTCATTTGCATTAAGAGAAAGGCAGCTTCTATCCACTTCTTTCCCCAAAGAAGTTTGGTTGCTTCTCAGGCTCCTCTATTGCTCTGTCCTTCAAGAGACAAGAAAACTAGGATGGAGAGTCAGTATAGGCTACTCCTGATTTGTAGCTTACTGAGAGAAAGAGAGAGAGAGAGAGAGAGAGAGAGAGAGAGAGAGAGAGAGAGAGAGAGAGAGAGAAACAGAGAGAGAGAGAGAGAGGAGTCAGTCAAGATCCAATACCCCAAAAGAGCTGGCTGAAGCCATACCTACTATTTCCATTCAAAGATTACATCTAGCCATGTCAGGTCTCAGCTCTTAATCGACTCCAGGAATGACAATGTCACTTCAATCTCTGCCCTGAAATAGTTGTTTTGGAAAGAGTTTTGATACTATAAGAAACAGAAGGCAATGTACTCAGTCCAGTCCATATGAATCATTGAGAAACAAATATATTGATGAAGGTTATCCTACTCTATGTTAATAATTGAAAGCCATTCCTTCGATTGATGATCCAGTTGGGTTCTATCACCACTAATTGGAGTTAGGTGAAGATGGGGAAGGTGGGGGGGTGGTGTTTGGGGAGGTTGGAGGGAGAGAGATCTAAATGTGATGCCCCTACATTTTGATACCGTTTGTATTATAGCAGGTCCCTAGTATACAAACATACAGTATGTTTCACATTATATCTATCAAGGATAAAGACCAGGTTTGTTGTTTTGTTTTGTTTTGTTTTATTGTAAAGGATAAATGTATTGGTTTAAGAAAGGACTTAGTTTTCAGTAGCTGGCCCACATACCTGGAACGTATTCACTCCTCACCCCTACATCCTAGAATCCCTAGCTTCCTTCAAATCTCAGCTCAAGTAATACTTCTTGTAGAAGACAGTCTTGGACCACCCCCATACCCTATTACCAATGCTAGTGTTGCTTTTCCTCTACCTCACTAGTGTAAGAAATATATTACTTTGCATACATTTTGTATTTAATTTCCCAACTATTTGACCTCCTAATAGAGAGTGAGTGCCTTGAGGGAAGAGATGACTTCATTTTTGTTTTGTATCCTCAGTGCCTCCTGCAAAGTTCCTAGTACAAAACAGGCATTTAAATGCTTATTCACTTAAACTGAATTGTATTAGCAGATGAACGGTTTAACTGAGCTAGAAAAAACATATAATCATAATAGCACTTATATGTCACTTCAAGTTTGGCAAAGTATTTAATAAATATTATTTCTTTTTACCCTTGTAACAACCATGGGTGGTAGTGTGAAATACAGATATTTGTGTAAAATAAAATGTGTTCCCATTTACTAGTTGGCAATAATGGCTTCTATGATGACAAAATACCATATTTTTTAAAATAAGAAGTGTTGTAGCTTGACAATAGAAATGTAAAAAAGGACACTAATACATGCATTTTCTAATTGTTCTCTGCTGCAAATATTAGTGCCTTTTTTATATACAACATTATATTTATATTTATATACATTTATATACATTAGTTCCGTATTATAAACATTAGTGCTTTGTTGAGTTTTAACCAAGAAACAAATATAAACATGTGTATAGCACTTATGTGTTTTGATCAACTCAAGCAGGCCATTGATCTGTACAACTAAGAATCTCCTCCAAGTTGGATGGTGTCTGTCATATTACAATCATACTAGCAAATGCCTGGCTCAGGGTAGTAAAGACTGCATTATATTGAAGGTACTAAAAGTTATCCCTAGTAGATTTGCTTTGTGCTTATTGTCCAGATTTTTTTTCTGCTTTCCTGAAGGCTCAGAAAGCTGAGCACATTTATTCTGGAGATCATTAATCATAACAGGCTGTCAGGTTAAGCCACTGTAGACAGCATCTTTTGATGACTGTATTTAATTGTAAGAATACTCAGCCAAGCACTCTTTTGTCCCTTAGAAAAAACTATTGGAAGAACATGAGTTAACTTTTTAAAAAATTATTGATTTTTTCTTTAGTGTTTAAGAAGTATTAGACAAGTTTTCTCAGCATTGTGTAGAATGAGAGAAACAGTGACTCATTTAAATTCCAAACGCGTTCCTGTCTGTGTAACCGGCTTGTTGTTATTGTACTCTGCAGAATTGTTCAGTGTGGATTAATTTTGTTGACTAAATTCACAGAGTACATTGGTTGGAAAGATTGAACTTTGTTAGGGTTTGGATTTGCCATGTGACTTGAAAAGGCGGCTGTAAATGTGGAAGTGAATGTTTTCCCATAATGTTTTCCCATAAAAGTTTTCCCCCATAAAATGTTTTCCCATAAAAATTCAATGTCTATTGGCTAAGGGCAAAGAGAGGGCACTGATTCTTCTACGTGGCACTGATTCTTCACTGTAGCTTGGAACCAGAGGTGTGTTAGCCTGTGGGGGCAATAAGCCATCCAGAAAGATACAAACTCAGCAAATAAGCTAAAATCCCAAGCCAAAAGTGAGAACTAAAATTAGTTGAATACAGAAAACTACAGATGCCAAAAATGATGTTAAGACCTGGAATAAATTATTTTTATTCTGGATCTCATTTTAAAAAAACTCTCTTGTTACACCCCCCAAAAATGTGTTCCTTGCTTGCTTCCATCTTTCCTTCCTTCCTTCCTTCCTTCTTTACTTCCTTCTTTCCTTCCTTCCTTCTTTCCTTTCTTCTTGCTGAATTTTTTCCCTTCTTCTTCTTTTTTCTTGAAAAAAAATCTTAGTTACAAGGATTGGTTCTCTCAGAAGAGGAAAAGGGAAATTTAGGTGATGTAAATCAAAATGTACGAATAAAAAAATCTATTTTATGGTTTATTCACTAGAGTCGGAGTCCCTCAAAGCAGCTGACTGCTGAGATTTAAAAATTTCATTGCAACTTTTCCCATGAAATGAAGCATAGTACTCAGAAGGCAAATAAGTCAAAATGGGATGCTCTTTTCTTGTCATCCATACTGTGTTGTGTCCTCCAATACAATGGGCTTGGTATTGAGCTGGAAAAGATTGGATTCAAAGAGCCAGAGAACGTCCTACAGTAGGCCATTAGGAAATCAATACGGTCATTTGGGGCTATAGTTTCATTTCACAGCATATATGATATATTCATACTCTGCCACTTAAGAGTACCACTTAGATTAAGACATAAGATTGCTGGATTTAAAAACTCTTACTCTACGTCAAACAAAAGGCCCTCCTATTTTGGCACCAAGATACTGCAAGACATATGGTGGCTGCTCATTAAATACTTGGTGATTGGTTTTCACATCTCATGTCATTCCTGTTACTCGAAATGACTCTCCATTCTCTTTCACCTATTCAGATGCTCAGCTGAGGCCTTACCTTCTCCCACAGTTCCTTTAAAAATATTTTTATTAATATCATTTTTAATCTCACTTAAATTTCCCCAATTCTCCCAGAAAGCCACTTCTTATAAGAGAAAATAATAATCTCAAACAATCAACCAATCAAGAAGCAGTTATTAAGTCCCTATTTTATGCCTGACACTGTGCTAAGTACTGGGGATACCAAGAAAAAGTAAAACAGTCAGGGTTTCCAAGGATAAAATGTAGAAATCAGAACATATAAGATTAATATGGAGTGGAGGGAAGGTAACCTTAGAGGGGTAGCATCAGCAGCTAGGAGGACCAGCAAAGGCATTTTTGTATTGACAGATGTTTTCTATAGTTTCATAGTTCTCCCACATTAGCCTAGGCTCGATGGGGATATGGAGTAAGGATTAATACCACATCTCTAAATTTGACAGCACCTAGCTCAGGGCTTAGCAAACAGGAGATATTTCAGTCTGGTCTTGATTAAAACATTGCTTCTTTAGAGAGATGTGTCCTGAGGGCCACAGAAATTTACAGGAAAACTTTGTGAATATAACCTATTCACAACTTAGGCTGTGTCAATAAATACTTGTTCTAAGTTTAATGGACATTTCATTTTGGGGGAAAGGAGACTCAATTCCATTGCCTAATTTATAAATACAGTGACCTTTCCCATGTGCAAATCACATATTCAAGTTTTCATTTATTGAAAATCTTTACTGAAATAAATTCATGGATTGCATTAATAAATAGAGCAACTGAAAACGTGTGTCTTTGTAGCTCAGTGTCTGCATCTATACTGCTAAGGTTATGTATATGCATCTTGTCCTTGCCATGGCTGTTTGTAACCTGGCAATTCTCTGGTTTGTTTTACCTTCCTTGTCAGGCTTTAAATAGCCAGATGCAATAGCAGCAATCACTGCTAGTAATGTTTTGGGGAGTACGCTTTGACTCCTTCACACCTTTCTCTTTGCGTCCCAGCTTCCAGAGGAAATAGTGGATGAGTGAACAACCATACCTTTGGATTTTTTGTTTTTAATCTCTTCTCCTATGTTCAAAAAGGCCCCATAAATGTGAAAGAAGCTTGGCTCACTAAAGCAGAGGTTCTTAACTTTGAGGCGGTGAACTTTATTGTATATAAATGTGTGTGTATGATTGGGTGTGGGTATGTATATGTGTATGTGTGTGTGCACGCGTGCACGTGCATGTGTGTGTGTGTGTGTGTGTGTGTGTATTATATAGAAGATAGTTATTCCAATAAAGCAAGTGTTCATCTAGCCTTTGCTTGAAGGCATGTAGTGAGAGTGAACCTGCCATCTCCCAAAATAACCCATTCCACTTATGGGCAGCTCTTATTGTGAGGAAATTTTCCTGACAAAAAGCCTAAATTTTCCACTTTGTAGATTTCATCTACAAAGACTTCTTAGTTGTGCTCTCTGAGACCAAATAGAACAAGTCTAACCCTTCTTCTATATGGGAGCATCTTTCTGTTCCAAGCTTAACATCTCAAGTTCCTGCAACTGATCCTCATATGGCATGAACTTGACCCCTCTCAACATCCTGGTCATCTTCCTGGATGCTCTCCTATTCATCAGGATATTTCTTAAACTATGGCACCCAGAACCAATCTCAAGATTGTAGATATGGTCTGACCAGGGCCGAGTGTTCATGAAATGTGTGTCTTTCTCAGTACAGCCTGAGATAACATTAGTTTTGTTTTTATCATTGTTGTTGTTTTGTTGGGGGATGGGTTTTGGCAGCCATGGTCAAACTGCTTACTCATACTAATCTTTTAATCCACAAAAAACCCTGGGGATCTTTTCTTGGCAAATTTTTGTCCCACTGTGTATTTATGAAGTTGTTATTTTAAACCCAGGTAGAAGATTTTACATTTATCCCTGTTGAATTTAATTTTATTAGATTTAGTTCATCTTTTTAATAGCCTGTCAAGAAGCTTTTGGTTCCTAGCTCAGTCAAGCAGGGTGTTGCTTTCCTCTCCCAACTTTGTGGCATATGTGCATTCACCACCTATTTATTGTTTATTCATACAAGTCGTCAGTTTCTCTATAACATTGTGCCTATGGTGGTATCAGAAACCACGGAATGGTTTAGCTCTATTTCCAGTTTCTGCTGCTCCAGATAGTCTTGGTCAGGTTTCTGAATTTCTTCTTACCAACTTCTGTATTGAACTTCTTCCATCTTTTCTTTTAAATAGAACTTCTGAGTTTGTTTCTTCTCCTTTCTTACTTGTCTGTTCTCCTATATAAGGAGTTTCTTATGTCCCCTGACACTCTTGTCATTACAGAACATCTGAGCTGGAAGGGATATTGGAAATTTAGTACAACTACTGTCCTTGTATAGATAAGGAAACTGAATATCAGAGAAGAAGAAAGTGACTTTCACAAAGTCACATAGAAATTTAGTGGGAAATCCAGGGCTAAACCCAGGTGTCTTGGCTTTTAGCCTACTGCTTCTACCACTGTACCATGTAATCATATCAAAGATGTCTTTTCTCAGAGTATTTCTCTTCTTCCATGCTTGTCATCTTTGGGCTTGATCATGTCTGAGAGTCATGTTCTGGTGTTCAATTAACATTGAAAAGCCTTCTGAGGTCTTGGAGTGGAAGTCTATAAGTGAAAATCATGATTACTGACTTCAGTCTCTTGCCATTGACAATAATTGTCATGTCACATGTTCAATGTTATGACTCTACTGAGGGATCAAGTAGGAGGATAAGATGATGCAGGTATTGCCTGTGATTCAGAGCATCCCCTTGGGCTTTGAAGAGGTAACACTATGTTTGAAAACAGAGGCTTCTGGCAAGTGTCATGAAAGGCAGAGAGGAAGCTCAGGAAAACTGTACATGAGTGAGGTAGCTGATGAAGTACTTCTTTAGGACATGAGGTTACCCTCCTGTGCAACAAAGGAGAAAGGGCGTGTCTCTATTTCTCTTAATTTGGTCAGTGTCTAGTTTGCCAATCAGAGAAAACTCCAGTTTTTAGAGATTAACTCTATCAGTGCCGTGTACTTGGTATAAAAGGGGCATAATACAAATCAGTCAACAAGCACTTATTAAATACCTTCTTTATGCCTCCACTGTACTAGATGCTGGAGGTACAAGACAAAAATGAAACAGTTCTGGCCCTCATAGAGCTTGCATTCTGTTGGAGGATGGAGAGAGAATGCAAAATAAATACAAAATAGATGCAATAGGATGAGGGGCACTAAAACTGAGGAAATCGGGTAAGGTTTCTTGAAGTAGGTGGCACTTGAACTTAATCTTGAATGAAACTAAGGATTCTAAGGAAGGAGAGCAAGGAACCCACCAAGGATGCACTACTCCACTACAGCCAATGCTCAGAAGGAGTAGAAACATGAAAAACAGCAATGTGTTCTAAGGAGACAATAGGCATTCGGTCTTTATTAGGTCCTTAGGGCAGAAGCATTCTACAGATCAGGGATTCTTTAACTTTGTTGTCCCATTGACCCCTTTGGGAGCTTGGGGAAATCTCAAAATAATATTTTTAAAACAAAATAAATTGCATCTGGTGGTAAAGGACCAGTTATATTGTAATATAATTATCAAAAAAATTAATCTAAAAACTTATGTTAAGAATGGTGGTGAACATGAAAATACCATAACATTCTAAATGGATTCTCAAATAGCAGTTCATTTTTATAACTTCTGTAGACCACATTTTGATGTATATAGCTGGATAATGAGTGGGAGCCAAGAGGGTCCTAGGATGAAAGGATTGCAACATGTAAGAACTCATCAAGGCTTTCAAACTCCTCCACTCCCATTATAGAGATGAGGACATTGAGGTCCAGAGATGGACAGGTGATTTGTCCAAGGTCTCATGGCTAGAAAGCCAGGATACAAACAAACTCAGGTCTCCCAACACCAAATCCAGGTTTCTTTCCACTCTACCACACTGTTCCTCCTGTCTTCAAGTTCTCTTTTAATAAAAAGCATAGAAATATGGAGGCATCTAAAAGGCTGTCTGTGTATTTGGGATCCCTTAATCTACTATACTTCATACTGAAACCATGGAAGTGCTTCTTCATGAAAAAACTTTGCTTTTATCTCATTCTTTTAAAATGATGCTTCCAGCAAAGATTTCCTCCCTTTCCCTTGCTCCTTGTAGAAGCAAAAAGACTGCCTGGATTCTGTAACATCAAATGCAATGCAGGAGTAATCATTTCAACGGTACACTTCTTGCTTTAAAATAAAAAAGAAAAAGAAGGAAAAAGAGAGAAAGAAAGAAAAAGAACTCAAGCCACTCAGGATAGCATCTACCTTTACTGGAGAGATGCTCGCATCTCCTGAATTGAAGTGACAGGTACACCATTTTAATGACTGGGGAAAATGTGAAGGATTTATTATAATTTAAGTGTGCTTTCTATTTGTACAGACTGTCTGAATATCCAAAGACATTTCTCCCAAATGGTTTAATGCCCTGAATATTTTTAATAATGAAATTTGGCAAGATGAATAATTTTTAGACCAGATGGCCCAGAGAAGGTCTGAACTAACTAGTATCGTTATATGGCTACTTAACGGCTGCTACTGGACCCCATTAAGGCTACCTATCACGTAATTGATAGGGAAGATTTTATGAAAAAAGAGAATAAGAGATTGATTACTGTAGCTATACCTATTTTTATTCTTTTTTCTTTTCATGAGTTTAGAACAGAAATTCATTTTACTTGCAATCATGGTGATAGGCTCTCAATTTGAAGGGGTAGCCTTCATCCAAATGAAGATATTGCATTCCAGTCAATACTGACTTTGAATGAGTACTGTGTACAAAAGATACAGCAAGGAATAATGAGGAACAGAGGAAAGGGAATAAGCATTATTATAGTACCTACTGTGTGCTAGGCATTGTGCTAAATATTTTACAAATATTATCTCATTTGATCCTCACAACAACCCTGTGAGGTAGGTCATATTATTATCTTCCTTTTTATAGTTGAAGAAACTGAGACAAATTAAGTGACTTGCCCAAGGTCACACAGCTGGTGTCTGAGGTGGGATTTCAACTCAGATCTTCCTGGCTTCAGACCGAGCACTGCCACCTAGCTAAAGGGCCTGCTTTATGATCATGAAGGTTTGAATTTGAGTCCTGCCTCTAAAGCTGTGTAACTAAGAACTAGTCAGGTAACCTCTCAGTGCCCTAGACAGCTGTTGAAAACTAAATTGTAGAGAAGGGACAAATCGGCATCACTAAAGGCAGTTTTCACACCAAAGACTTCCTTCCCCCAATGAAATTAAAACAAACAAAAAACATTGCATATAAGCCCACATATTACTTTACCTTAAAGGAGGTTATATGATTCAGTAGTTTTTCCTTGGCCTAAAAATGTACAAGAATGAGAATGTGATCTCAGATCCATAAATCCAAGTAGCTATCAACACCCATAGTTGCAGAACAATACTTTATTTCATTGTCTTGAGATTAAAATGTACAATTCAACACGTGGCTGCAATGAAAAGTCAGTTGAAATAAATGAGACAAGGAAGACAATGATATTAGAGAAAAGCAGAAGATCCTTCTGCTTCCTTAATCCATTCCAGATGCCACCATGACTGCTGATGAGGTACTAGTGAGAAACGCATAGAGGAAAGCTTCTGTGTACAACTCTCATTTCCTGGAATATCCATTCCCTCTTGAAAGGTGAAAATGTCATTAACTTTATGCTCCTGGTCCGACACAATATTCTTTGCTAGTTTAAAGGGAGAAAAAAAAATTCTGATTAAGCAGAGTTAATGATAGCAGACCTAAAGCAGACTCTTTAGCTTAGGCTTGCATTTAAATTTAATTCTCTTAGGTTAGAGTGGAAAACTTGTTACCATGGACGCTACAAACAGCATCCCTGACACATTAAGGCTTCAAGTTTTATCACAAAAGTTTTTCATTTGCTGCATTTCAATTATGTTTTCTATCTACTAAGCAGGCTGACACCTAATCAGCCCAGTTTTCCTCCCCATGGAGATGAGAGTGTATTGTTATAAACTTCTAAAAGAGTGCTCTACTTCTCAGAAATTTTAAGCAGTCTGTGTCCTCAGAACTAGGCACATTCTAGGTAAGGGATTCTTAATATTTCTTCTGCCATGGACCCCTTTGGCAGGCTGGTGAAGACGCCTTCTCAGAGTAATGTTTAAAATGTGTAAAATAAAATACAAAGGAAACCTTTTTTTAAAAAAAATACAATTATAAAAATTTTTTAAAAGTTCATTGATCCTAAGGATCCCTTGCTTTTTAGATGATGTTCAGCACAGACATAATATTCAGGAGATTCAGCTCAAACATCCATTATATAAAAGGCATCTAGCTCTAACACAGTGCTGGGCACATAGTATGTCCTTGATAAATTCTTGCTTCTTTGATAAATGTGGAGACAAAAATGGAAAAGAGTTGCCCTCAAACAGCTTATATCTACTAAGGAGAGGTAGAATATATAAAGATGAGTAAATATAAGATAATTAGAGAAAGACAACACTAAGAAGTAGGAAGATTAGGAAAGATTTCTTAGAAGAAATGCACCTAAAAGTAGCCTTGAAGAAATCTGGTGAGCCTAAGAAATGAAGATGAGAAAGGAATTCTGAACATAGGAAAGTATGAAGGCATAGAGACTGTTAATAGGAAACTAGATTCAGAATACAACTAGTCAGTTGAACTGGAGTAGAGTGGGTGGCAAAGAATAATCTGGAATAAATCTGGAAAGGTGGGTAGAGACAAAGTTGTGCATGGAGAATTTTAAATGCCCATTTTTATTTTCTGCTAGATAAATGGCTATATTCAAAAGATGAAAGAAGCAACAACAACAAAAACAATCCAACCTATTATGCCTTTGCTAGTTGATTTCATTCCTCAAACTACTGAAGGAAAGGGAGTGTGTGTGTGTGTGTGTATGTATGTGTATTAGAAGATGATTAAGAATCTGTATCTCAGGGTTATAATGGTATAACTACTTTAAGTGAAATTCACTTTTCATAACAACATCATAGGTCATAAAATGTTTGAGCTAAAAAAGGGGGGATATTAGGGATCATCTAGTTCAACTCACTCACTTTCCAGACAAGAAAACTGAGGCTTAGACCAGGGAAGCGACTTTGACTTGACTGATACCACACAACAAGCTAGTGGCAGAGCTGGGGCCAAGCACAGGTTTAGTTACTACAAGGGTGGGGGAGTCTTTCCAATGAGCCATAATGCCAATATAGTGCAGCACTGTGAGTTTGTTGCCATCCTACATTGGGCCCAAAAATATCTTTGTCTATCAGTTAGTTAAGCATTAAATTTCTACTGTGCACACAGCATTGCAATGCAGTCTAGCCTGGCTACTGCTTGTCTGTGTGTTACTAACCTGGTACTGCATCACAGTAGTACATGGAATAAAAGCTTGCACTGAGTACACTGAGAGTGTGAGGTTATTGTAAAGTAGCCACTGTAGTGATGCAAACATATAAAAAATTCAGATTTTTCAGCCTCTCTGTTTTTCTCCATATATATCCCTCAAAACGATCAGCTTTAAGCCTATAATATACCCTTCCATCCCTAGAAATTTTGAAGTGTGTATACACACACACACACACACACACATATATATACATACACACACATACATATATTATATACACACATATAAAATGTCTTCATGAAAGTAATGCTAAGCCAGATGCGCTTGTTTCTTTCTTTCTCTCCCAATTAACTATTGGGGCTGAGGCCAAGAATATTATATTTTTAAACCCTAAAGGAAAAAATGTTGAGAGAGTTGCCTTTTGAAAAGTATGGACGGAAGGCTTAGATAGTAGATGAGATGCAAACTTAATTATCGTGTTTGCTCCGGTGAATGCTTCAGTGCCTCCCTCTGTATATAACGAGCCTTCCTGGACATTGACAGTGATCTCCAATGAGTTATTGATACCAGGATGTGGTTTAAATAATTGCACCGAGAACATGAGACCAGAAACAGAGGAAGATATTCTGCATTTGAGGAGAGGCTTTTGCATTTCTTCCCCGTGACATTTTCATAGGCACCAGGCCAACTGAGAATGTTAAGATTTACTTTTGGGGTATTTTCAGCAATTCGCTTATTTTAAAAATAGTCTCCTAGCTCTTTAACTGTAAAAGGAACATATGGAAGCAAGAATCGAACATGCTTTTGAGTAATCTCTTTGTTTGGTAATTGGTTCCCATTCACTCAGATCTGCCCTGCCTGCACACATACACATGTATGCACAACAGGAGCATGCATACATACAAATACAATCACATCCACCTCCAGAAGATAATAGCCTATGGTTGCAAGCATAGATATATTTTTGCATTGTACTCAATATACCCTGAACAAGCTACTTGATAAATGGGCTAACTGCTTAATACAGCAGCTTGCAGTAATGGTCTAATTATGATGCTACCAGTGGATGTTGCTATGGGCATAACTTCAGGAGAAATGGAAATAAGCTGGAGAGGAAGGCTTAAGAAAGTGTGGACAGAAACATGTTCATGCAGTTTAAACTCTAAGTAAGCGTAGAGGGCTGAGCAAATTGTTTGAAAGGGAGTAAAATGATTGACCCTAACAAAGTCCAAACACTGGTTAACCAACATTTAGCCTCTGTCTGAAGATGTATAGAAGTACTAGTTTGAGATATTTCTTTCATAATTTCACATATACTGCTAGGTGTTACCTGAATATCTGAGCATTTGGGGGCTAAGAATTTTGCTATAACAGCACAGAAAAAAATTGGCTCTTTTAGCGTCCATTTTCAATTCTCCATAAAATACAATTCCACATTCATGGGGAAATGTCAGCCATGATGGCAAATGATGAGCATTAGTTACTGTTATTGGCAATAATGACTACCCCCCGCCATGAAGCACAAGTGAGAAAAGGCCTTGGTATTAAAGCAACTTGGGCTTTTGATGGATGTCATAGAGCTGCAAAGATGACATAGAGCCCTATGGTCAGAAGAGCAAAGGGATGTTGTCTCTAATTTGACATTATTAAGAAATTGTTAACATCGTCTATTTTAAAAATAATTTTGTTTTCCCTCACCCTTCAAGCATCACTCTTCCTGAACCTTTTTAGCCACATGGCGCTCTTAGAATTGAAACATTTCTATGCTCTGTATCTAGGCATTCTCAATAGAATTAGTTAATTTTACAACTGTAACCCTTTCCTCTGCTCATAAATAAGTGCCACAATTTCTAGAATTGGTATTACTTGTATGAAAAAAGAAATATATATATATATACGTATATATATACATATATTGCTGATATTTGGTGGGCTTTCCTTATTTCCTCTGATTGTTACTACTCTCTTTTTCTAAAAAATACAGTTCTACATCTATCTGTCTACAATTTATATCTCCCTGAGAGAGTGGAACATAAACTCTTTAAGGGAAGGAGCTGATTTTCATTTTGTCTTCATTTCCTTACTTCTTGGCACATAGTAGGCACTTATTAAGTGTTTTTTGATTGAATCAGACTTTTGATAACTGATCATTTGATGTTCTTTGCCGGCCTTAGTGAAGAAGTGACACATTCCCATCCCTCATCTTGCTAGTAGCTGGATAATAAGATATTGAAAATTATAACTACCAACAAAAATCTCAAAAGAGGATGATAGAACAGTCACGCTTGGAGGCAATGTGATAGAATGGAAAGGGGTATAACTAGAGAGAAAACCTCACACCAGATCCTGGTTCTGCTATATAACTCATGTGACCTTAAATAAGTGACTTAATTTCTCTGAATGAGAAGGTTGGATTATAAGGTCGCTTCAAACTGTTTCCTTCAAGATTCAGCTCAAATCCCAGCTTCTATAACAGGCCTCTCCTGGTCTTCCCTACTGCTAGCATTTTCCTTTTGAGAGTATGTACCATTTACATTGTATATTTGTGTTTGAATGTTGTCTCCACCTTTAGAATATGAACACCTTGAGGAGAGGGATCATGTTTTTGCTCTTCTTTGTATCCCCAGTTCTTAGCAGAGTGTTTCATATATAGTAAGTACTTAATAAATGCTTGTTAACTGATTTATGGTCCTATAACTCGATGATCTATGAAGTCCTTACTAGTTCCAAATTTGTGAACCTTCATCGGCTTTGGAAGTTTGAGCAAATCAAGCCTTCAGTAAAATTCTAGAGTGGTAATATTCATAATAGCACATTCATGAGTAAGGAAAAACAATGTTTCTGAATTACAGAGGGGACTTCTCACAAAAAACAGCTAACATTTGTATGACATCTATATATAATGAAACACTTTATAAATTTTTGCCCACAGTATCATCAATAGGTTGAGGAGAGGAGGATAGAAAGTATTGGAATGTCAACTTTATAAATTAAAAAAAAATCTCAGAGAGGTGATGATTATTATTATTAATAAAATATAGGATGTTATTTATTTAAGGTTTGCAGAGAACCTTACAACTATCCTAGGAGATAGGTAGTATAAGTATTATTTATCCCTCTTTTACCAGGAAGGAAACAAAGGCACAGAGATGTTAAGACACGTGCCCAAGGTCACATACCTTGCAAATGGTAGGCCAAAAATTCAAGGCCATGCCCTCTGCTTCTAAATGCAGTGCTCTTTCTGTTATATCATAATCAAAGGATCAAAGTGATTGAATGGTGTGGTTTATCATACAGCTCTCTTGCCTCCCAGGTGAAGGCATTTCTTGCCGTACCCCACCAATTTTTAGCATCCATAGGAGATAGCAGGGTTCTTAGCACCTGGGATCATATTGAAGTTTGTGGACTCTGGGGCTTTCACAGGAAATTTAAGTTAGTAGATGGCTATCATGTGATGTTGGTTCGTTTCATTGCCTTTTGACAAAACCATTAAAATGTTTTGTAAAACTGCCACAGTGCCTTAAATTTGCTATTTAAATCCGATAAACATGTACTTGGACACCAGGTATGTGTACAGCAATGGACAATGCGTTAAAGATAGATAGGAAGCAATGTAATCCCTGCCCTCAAGAAGTTCCAATCTAATAATAAAAAAAGATATGTACTCACATAACTTACAAGTTAGACTATGATAAGTGAATAGAAGAGGTCAAAGAGATAGGAAGGAAAAGTCAAAGGAAGAGAACACTTCTAGCTGGAGGGTTCAGAGTCAAAGAATACTTCATAGAAAAGTGGTACCAGTGGAGCCTGGAAGACCTTGAAGGAAAGGAAAGAGGTCATCAAGCAGGGATGTTCAAAGAGTTCTTTCCAGGCATGAAGTATGCTTATACTTATGCACGGAGGCAGAGAGGGTAGAATGAAATCAATGAGCAGAGAGTACAGTCAGTTCTGACTGAAACATAGAGAGTGTGAAGAATGTGACTGAAAAGGTATATTAGAGCCAGATTGAGTGGAACCTTGGATGGCAGCCTAAGCATTTGGTATTTCATATTGTAGGCAGTAGGGAGCCAGTGAAGTTTGTTGTTTTGTCTTAGCAGAATGTCTTGGTCAGATATGTGATTTATAAAGATAACTCATTCTTTCAGCTATGTATGGTATAGATCAGAGAGGGGCAGGAGCACTTTGGAGACTATTCTCCACCAGGAGAAAGGGGACAAAGGCCAGAACAGAGCTGGCTCTGATGGAAGTGGAAATAAGAGGGGTAGATACACATCTATATTTCAGTTAATCTTTCATTCAAGCTCTGCTACCATGTCTTTTTCCTAGCATTTGTTGCTATTTTTGTGGCATGCACACGCAAAACTGTTGAATGGAAGGAAAATGAATTTTTGAATCTGACTCTATTCAAATGACTTCTGTGACCTAATTTAAAGGGAAATGTGAGAGGAAAGGGACATCATTAGGATCATAAAGTCTCTAAATTAGCCTCCCAATTTTTCCAGATTTTGTTTTCCTTGATTCCCTTCAGGACCACAAAAGCTTTCAGAATTTCTTTTTCTTTTTCTTTTCCAACTGGTCTGTACAAAACTGGGGCAAAGGTCTGGTATGCAACATTTGAGGGCAGGCTGAAAATGAATAAAGCAGGAGATGGTCATTTGTCAATTTCTTGGTCTGTTACCCTTTACAATGTTGTTTTAATATTGTCACTGCTTAAATCTGCCTTCTCCATGTAGATATTAAATTCACCTGCCAAACCCTATATCCATATTTTGTAGGAGAGCCAGACCCCATTTAGAACCAGGAGAATTCAAATTTGCCTTCATCTGGGGGTCTCTAGAGCTGTATTCCAGTGTGAGGAGACAGAGGGGAATGCGTTTTGCAATTGAATGTTTCCATTTTTTCATGTTTTGTTGGCTTTGACTGCACGAAAGCAATAATTCATACAATAATATTTGATATTGTGACCTTCCAGTCTGGAAGAAAAGAGGAGGAAAAGCTGAACACCAATATCACTTGTATTTCATAAAAGAATGACAATGACTTTTTTCAAAATGCATTGTTTGCTGGTCATAATTTCCAGTTTTAATATTTTTTTCTCATGAAGAATTTTTTGAAAGAGTTACAAAACTAAAAATTACAATGAACAATGTGGAAGAAAGATAATAAAATAATAATTG
This sequence comes from Phalanger gymnotis, assembly GCA_028646595.1. Classification (NCBI taxonomy): domain Eukaryota; kingdom Metazoa; phylum Chordata; class Mammalia; order Diprotodontia; family Phalangeridae; genus Phalanger; species Phalanger gymnotis. Next base: position 139,979,959 of record CM053625.1, on the reverse strand, counting down.
TTGATACTATAATCGGATTAATCTGTGAAGTAACTAATTTTTTTATGTGTGTCATGATCAATAAAAAGGAGATTTGAGGGGGTTGATTTGGGGGCCAACTCTGATCATTGCTACCTACATTTTGTTTGGTTACATTTAAAAACTGATTTAAAACAATGCCTATTATACCAATTTATGAATAGAAAAAAATTATGTTAAAAATATGAGGTCCATTTGAAAGCTTAGACATTGGTTCATTCCCTCGATCTCACTGACATTCACTGTCTGTTTTTTTAATAAAACATACTTTACTCTCATGGGCCTCTTTTTAAATCTATGATCATTCTTTTCCGGTACTTTCACTGGCTCCTCTTTCCCAACCTATTTCATTTTAGCATCTCATGACATTCAGTCTTGGACCTTCTATTCTTCTATCACCACTTCCTCAGCGAATGAATTCACTTAGAATTTCACTCCTTAGATCCATGTAACTCCAAAATCTGCTAAGAATCATAGGATTTAAAGCTGGACAAGTTCTCAAAAATCCTTTGTTCCATTCCTCTCAAGTTGCAAATGTACAGATGTTCATTGATTTATCCAAAGTTACCAGCCCTGACCTCTCTCCCCCATTCTTTAGTATTGTATCTCCAGTAACCTAGACCACATCTTCACTCAGGTATTTAGCACCTAAAATTTTACATGTGATCAACTGAACACTTCTTTCTCAATTCCAGTGAAATACTGCTTCCAATTTGCCTCATCACCATCAGTGTGTGGCACAGCCACTCTTCCAATATTATAACTATAGAGTTATTCTTGATACCTTTCTTTCCTTGACCTCCCACATCTAATCCATCATCAGGTCCTGACAGTTGTTTTCCTTCATAATGTCTCTTGGATATGACCCTTCATTTCTGTTTCCATAGCTACCTCCCAGTTCTGGCCCTGCTTATTTCAGACACAAACCATTTCAACAGCCTCCTAGTTTGACCTTCTTGACTTCTATTTCTTCTCAATATATGCCACCCCATTCAGCTGGCACCAGAGTAATTCTCCTTGAAGCACCATGCTGATTTCTTGTGAATCTCTGCTACTTTGGCATGGCTTTTAAGACCTTTCACCAACTATTTCTCCCCATCTTCAACATCGTTCCTTGCATATACTGTATCAGTCCTTATCTCTGGGCTTTCACACTTGCCATTCTTTCCACCTGAAGTGGAATTCCCTGCCTCTCACCTCTGTTCTCTGTTTCCTTCAATGTACAGACCAAAGTTTATCTTCTCCAGAAAATGTTCTCTAAATGTTACTTCTTTCAGATCACTTTTTCTTTCTTTCTTGTATATGTGTGAATGAATCCCTTCTTCCATACTATTCTGTATTATTTAAAACTTTGTCTTTCTTTCTGCCCTTGATTCTCTCTGTATGTTCCAGGGTTTTGACCTTTGTCTCTGTGGATCTCTCCCTCCTCTCTTCCTTTCCCTTCATGCATTCCCCTTAAGAGCTAAACAATCCATTTTTTGTGTTGCTTTTTTGAGGATTGCCTTTTCTACACATTTGTTCTCAATCACCAATTAAATTATAGGCTCCATGGGGCAGGTTTTTTTTTCTCTTCTTTATGCTTTGATACAACCCCAGAATGTCTGTGATTGTGTTGGTCACATGGTGGGGTCCTAGTAAATAATACAAGAGTATTATAATGATCCATTCTAATTTTGTGCTGATTATAAATCTTAATGCATTTTTGTTACCTGATCCAACCAACATATTTTAATTTCTATGTGAAAGGTAATTTATTTTTGAGCAATAAACAGGTTGGCAGGGATGTACCCTAATCTTGTTTTGAAAAAGCTCATAATAAATTTACCAAATGGTTTCAGTCAAATTGAACTTTTATGGAAGTTTCAGCTGTCATTTTTAAAACAAAAGAAAAATGCCAATTAATACTCAACCTAAAGTGCAAAGCAGAGCTGCTGGAAAATCCTAGGCCATAGTTCATATTTCTCCAAATGGAACTGAGGTGAACACAGTAGCAATCCAAAGGTCCCTAAAACTTAGAACCAAAGAAGCAGCCTGACCTATACTTGGGCCCTCCTGAGTGGCCATCCAAAAGATCTCAATTATCTTCTGCGCAGCAGCAGATGACTTTGTTGGTCTTCTAACATTCTGAGTTGTCTGCTGGCATTTCCTCCTTTTGTTTAAAATGTACTCATGCTACAAAAAGATGGTTTGTCGTTTAGGAATGTTTAGCACAGCAAAGAACACGATTCATTTTGAACGCAATCCAATGTGAATTTTTATCTTTCCCATTCCCTTTCTTTTTCTTCCTACTGCCCCCTCTTCAACATTTCCTCTTTTCTTTCTTTTTCTTTCCTCCTCACTCCCTACTTCCTATGATCTAAATATTCAGTAACATCCTATCCACGTAATGGCTTTTAGGTAGGACCCCAAATTCATTACTACTCTCTATATGTCTATCTATGGTTCTGATGCTTGGCTGGAGGCAGGAGTCATTATTTGATGTTGCCAAGAGATATTTGCCAGTGAACCTGACATGAATTCAGCCAAGTGGGGTGATAGTGTAATCGATCTACTCCATGGATCAATAGGCCAGCTGTCCACTCTATCGTGTTAGCCAGCTAAGCCATGACAGAAAGTGATTCTGGCTGCTTTGCAACACTCATTGTGCAGTCACGAGCATCAATACTCACCCCTATCCAAGGTCCTAGATCTCATAGTACTGTTTCATTTGCTTTGTAAATAAAACTTGAATCTATTCTCAATCTACTTTACAGATCATCTTCATTACATTCTGATTCCAGGCTCATTTCTTCTTGTATAATTCTGGGCTTCTTTCCCCACCTTTAGTTACCATGTGATCAGAGATTGCACACGTAACTTAACATTAGCCCAAGCAAATCATTAAAAAGCTTAATCTGCTGGTGATATTAAAAATAAATAATTATCGTGCACTCTAAAACCAAGCACTTTTTAAAAAATTTAGTTTTGTTTTTTTCCCCCAGTAGTGTTAGCACACTAGGAATAGCTACAGTAGAACAGCAGAGACATGAAGGGAACAAATATGGTCAGCTATGACAAAAGTGCTCTAGCATAATCTTCCTCACACCAGTCTTTGCTGCCACTGTATCTTAATGGGAAAGGCATGGCAGCACATGCAATATATGTGAAACGAGCTCTTTATGATACACACAGTTATACAGTCAAAGGAGTGAGCTACAGCAGTTAGGTGGGATGTCCTAGCAGGGCGATAGATATCTTGGTCCTCACAAATCTCTTCCCTTATGTTTGTGTATATATACAAATATTGCTGTGTGTTGGAATGAGGTGTGTAAGTATTGTGCTCTCCTAAGAGTCATCCCCTCAAAGAAGAAAAACAAATACAATATGTTTCATTTATATGACTTAAGTAGGTCTTACATGCAATATTGTGTTGTTAAAGCCTCTTTGATGCCCAGGTTCATGTTGGCAACACCAGGAGATTAATCCATGATGAATCCATGCTATCAAGTCAGCAAAAGCTGCCTCCCTGTTAGTGTGTTTTAAAAGGGGTGTCTGGGGTATTAAGGGAAGACTAGCACCTCTGATGTGAGTGATTGCTGAACTCTTTACAGGACTGCTCATCCTCCTTTAGTGTCTACCTTCCACCCAGTTCTCACCTAATACTCCAAGAAAGTATAGCATGGGCAGCAGACAGGCTAAACTAGGTTGAAGATAACCAACAGACCTCAAACCTATTGGTGAGTTAGGGGGTTGTCTATCCCGAGCACCTGAAGACTCCCCCCATTGGAATGGATGGATGAGAACAATTTGTTCCAATAGCCATAAAAGTGGCTAAAACAGGCATTCAGAGTATGGTCAGACATTGAAAACACCAAGGTCATCCATTGCATCCCAGGCCATTACCAGTCGTTTTGACTTTTGTTTTGCCACTGGACTTCAGTGACGCTGACAACTTTGTGCAACTCTGCCTCACTAAATCCAATTCACGCACAAGTCAAGATATCACTCCATGATGTCATTGGTCTCCTTCAAAACAAAAGCTTAACAACAATATCTAAAAGCATCCCCCTCCTTTAGGGTTCATCTATCTATGTGAGAGACTAAGGACCCCCTTACACATAGCACTCACTGAACATGCTAGTACGATAACATGAAATGCATTCTAGTGATTTAGATTGTATTTTTTATGCACTGGACATCCCCTGTATTATCTTTACATTTTCACTTCAACTTACAAACTTTCATGTGAACTATCAGTATTTAGATAAAGCACATGACCTCCCCCAGGATCAAAAATGCCTGTACAGACCTAGTCCCCTTTAGAGCTCACAGATTTCGTTTAATTCAGATGATTATTTTTGGTGAAAATTTTCAAATCTTGAACTAGAGTTTTTCTAATTAAATATTGAAACTGTCAAAAGCTTTGCAGTGAACCTGCTCCAAATCTTGATGAAGCCCCAGGAAGAAATGAGAAACTCTGCCCTGTATAGGGAAGATTGACATACATGCGGAGAATCATATACAGAATCTCAGAGTCAAAAGGAACTTCAAAGGACACTTAGTTCAGCCTACATTTGAATACTTTCTTTAAAATCACTAAGAAATAACCATGCAATCATTGTTTACCTGTACTAATGAATTCATTACTTCCTAAGCCAGCCTTTTCTAATTTTGACCACTTCTAATTGCTAGGCAATTTTTCCTTATATTCAATTGTAACTGCTTCTCTGCATCATTTAGGATCACACATTTGGAACCTGAAGAAACTTCTAAGACCATCTAGTACAGCTATCTCCACCCATTCTAGCTTTATAGATGAGGAAACAAGCCCAGAGAAGTCTTTTTTATTATTTTTGATATATGGAATAATACAAACATTTCTATAACATAGCAAAATTTTAAAAGGATTGTACATGGAACTACAAATCTATTACATACAACTTGCTATTCCTTTTAAATATATAATAAACTTATCATATAAATTCCTTTTTTTAAATTTTTTTTCCTCCCTTCCCACCCTGGAGATGGCTACCATTAGACTCAAATATATACATACACATATATACATATATGTGTGTATATGTGTATGTATACGTATAATATCATATATATGTAAAATCATTCTATATATACTTCTTTTATCAGATTTTTCACTGGATACAGATATCATCTTCCTTCATAGGTCCTTTGTAGTTAATTTGGGTATTTATAATAGTAAAAATGATTTAGTCATTCAGAGTTGTTCTTAAAACAATATTGCTGTTACTATATAAAACATTCTCCCAGTTCTGCTCATTTCACTCTTCGTTATTTTATCAAAGTCTATCCATGTTTTTCTAAGATTATCAAAGTCATCATTTCGTATAGTACAGTAGTATTCCATCACAATTATATACCACAACTTGTTCAGCCATTCCCCAATTGACAAAGCCCAGAAAAGTAAAATGCTCATAGAAGTAGATAAAAAGAAGAGTTATGATTCAAATACATGTTTTATGATTATAAAGTCTATTATTTTTTCCTAGCCTTCTTCTATTCCCTGCTATCCTTTCCCAAGTAGAATAAATCTAATCCTTCTTTGAAATAAACCTTCCAATACTCAAAGACACATATCATGCCTCCCTTAACTTCTCAAGGATGACTAACTAGCATCCCCATTTTCTTCAATGAATCCTCATGTAACATGGTTCCTATTTATCTTATAATTTTGGTCTCCCTTCTCTGGATGCATTTCCAATATTTTTCCTATGATATAGTATCCATAACTGAATACAAAGCAGATTAAAAGACATGGTTAAAATACTTTGATCGTGCTTGAATTGTGCTGTGTGCTACTTGAAATAAGCAGCTTATTTATTGGCTTTATGTGTTTTTTCTTATATAGTGAGGGAGTTTCATTGGTGCCTTTTATAATAAGATATGACTTGTCAATAACTCCATCCACAGTTTGCCCAGTGGCCTGAATAAGTGGCCATATTCCCTTAAGTAATACCAAGAAACATTCATTCTACCTTTTCCTCCTTCATCATGACCATTTTAAAGTGAAACAACTGGGAAATATAAAACAAAATAGTAGCAAGAAACAAAAATAAGTGTCAGAGGCTCATGGTTTTCTCAGGAGGATGAGGTTTTGAGTATCAGTATTCATCATCTTATGTCGGAGTGGGGGTTTCCTCAACTTTCCTCCCCTCTCTCCTTACTTTCCCCTGATAAAGAGGTTTTTTCCTCTCTCCTTTCTCCTTCTTGGATGTTCCTGAGTGCTTCAAAAATAAATAAATCTTTTGAGCATTTTAAAAATAGGAGCAAGCTTCTAGAGACATAGCTGCCTTCTAGGCAAAATGGGCTGAGCTCCTGTATTCAAAGCCTTCAGAGCAGCTCATCTCGAAATTTTGCAGATTTTCACCTCTCATTACAAACCTGACCTGGCAGGCTGTTTGAATGTGTCAATCAGCTGTGGAAACCTTCAAGTGCAAGGTAAAAATATTCTCACCTCTTAATATTTCCCTAAAAACATCCTTACTGAGTGTTGAGCATATATTTCTTTTCATTACCTTTGTGTTGGTGTTAGTAATAGGCATTTATAAACTGTCCGTCTCCAAATAGATTTCCAGATCCAGTACAGAATAACAATTTTACAAGAATTTAAAAAAAAAATTTAAAAACCCTAGAAGGCTGTATATGCCAAAAGAAGCAGTGAAATCACTAATTGTACAAGGTTTAAAAAAATAAATGAGAGAAAATGCAGTTTATTCATGTTTTTCCATCCTTCTTCCCCTGCAGCCTTGGAGCTATATCTATATTTTAACACAGCACATAAGAATTTTGTGCTAGGTCGAAGTGTTGACTACATCTCTTTCATTTGGTATTTTTAGGCTGAATCTCTGAGGCACAAACAAGCAAACCATACCTCAGAAAAACCTGTGCTTGCCTTAACACAACTGTTGCACTCATATGATGTTCCTGGATACACTGCTGGCTGATTCAGGACAAGTGTAGTCACTGTGGTAGTGGAGAGGCAGTTGTTACATCATATATAAATCCTACATGAAGATGGGCCTCTTCTACAGGGAAAGCTGAAGTAGGCAGAAAAAAACAAGTAGAAATCAAAAATAAGAGAAATTTTAAAACCTCCTGGTTTTATGGGTGATCAAGGCTACAAGTTCCTATTGAATAAGAGAAAAAGAAAATCAATTTTTAAAAAGTATCTATCCCTCTAATTTTATGCATTGAATATGAGTTCAGAGCATTTGGACTTGAGTATTTTCCATCTTTTCACTTCCTTTACTGTGACAGTCACTTTATGTGTACTTTTCCCTCTGCTTTCCTCTTGCCCATCTAGGTGATATGTTCAGTATTAAAACTGAGAGCTCTGCCCTCACAGAAAGCTTCCAATATTCAGCATGAACTCATATTTCATGTGCAAGGTGATTGAGCTTTGAAGATTACCATTTTCTGCTGCTGAATCCCATATATCTAAAATTTATTTATATATTTTGTAGGGATTTTTTAAAAGTAAGCAGTGATGAAAAACTCATAATTAGTTTACACTCAAAGTACTCCATGTTTCTGATTTATTAGCTTTTAAGTTTCCAGCATTAATATTTCTTAAAGAAAAAAGGATATTAATGTGCAGAGGGTAGTTGGGACCTCTTGTGCTAAAAATACCGTGACTTTTGACTCTAAAATAATTCGTGATTCTGTATTCTCTCTATTCTTTTCAGTGCCTTTAGAAACTGTATATGCATCTATGCCCAGCCATCTATAAATTTCCCAGCAGACGTTGTAATTATTAATGTTGAGGATTTGAGAGTTAGCAGATTAACATTTTCTAGAAAAAAAACATGTATATGAAAATAAGGAGTCTAAACCTTCCATTTCTAGACTTAGATTGACTAGAGGATATTCCAGATCTTTTCATTCTTATACTAATTTTCCACATATTTCTTGCAAATGTTTATTGCATAAAGCATTAAGGATGCAAAAAGATGTTGAAGACATAGTAGGTAGGGCTTACCATAGAGTAGAGCCGATAATTACATATATTACTACATAGAATATGAGACAAAGGTGTAAGCATGACCTAGGATCATAGACATAAAAGTTCACTTTCCCCTTGAGGTGCATTTGAGGGAATGGGCCATAGATGATTACATAAGCCTTTACGGAGACCAAGGCGGTGTCATTTGAGGCAAGATGTGTAGGAATTAGACAGGAGGAGCTGGGGAAAAGTCAATGAAGGCAGAAGGTACAATATGAGCAAGGGCAAAGAGGTAAGGCAAGGGGTATGTCAAAAAAAAAAAACAGCTAGAAGGTAGGTGATGATGATGATGATGATAGCTAGAATACATATGTAGCACTTTAATGTTTACAAAATGCTTTATATATTTCAATTCATTTGGTTCTCACAACAACCTTGTGAGGTAGGTGCTATTATTATCCACATTTTGCCAATGAGGAGACTGAGGGTGAAAGAAGTGACTTGGCCTGTATCATACACAGGCAGGATTTGAACTCAGGTCTTCTTGACTCCAAGTCCTATACTCTATCCACTGGGCAAAGTAGATGGGTATAGTTACTATATACTGTGCTATAGTATAAGACAGGACTGGAAAATTAGGTTGAGGCCAAATTGCAAAGGCCTATGAAAGCTAAACTAAACACATGATTTGAAGTAATCAGCCTTTCATCACCGGAAATCTTTGGTTGATCATGGTCTAGAAGAGATTTCTGTTCAAATAAGGGCTGAACTAGATGCCCTCTGAAGTGCCTTCTAGCTCAGAGATTTTAATGAATTGGTGATGTGTCATCATTTTGTCATTCCCATGCCATTACTACCTTAGTTTACTGCACATGTTTATCTTTGCTTGTTTCCTGTGAGAGTGAGCCAAGTTTGTTAGAGCAGAGTATTGGTGAGTTCCTAGAACAGGGGTGGGGAACCTGTGGCCTGGAGGCCACATGTGGCCCTCTAGGTCCTCAAATGCAGGCCCTTTGATTGAATCCAAGCTTCATAGAACAAATCCCCTTAATAAAAGGATTTGTTCTATAAAACTTGGACTCAGTCAAAAGGCCATTCCCAAGGACCCAGAAGGCCACATGTGGCCTCCAGGCCACAAGTTCCACACCCCTGTGAAGAAGTTAATGTGTTTAGATCAGGTTTAATTGTATATATTTTTTGGATTTATTTAACTGTATACCCTTCTCCGCCTTTCCTCCCCACCCCACCACCCCCGCCAAGAATGTTAATTCCTTGAGGAAGAAATAGTCTCCATTTTGTCTTTGAAACTTCAGTGCATAGCACCTAAACAACATTTAATAAATGCATGTGGAGTTGAATTTTGTTGAATTTGATCCCCACCTAGGTGCATTAGCAAATTCACAAAGAGAAACTCAGAGATGCCAACCACAATCTAAAGCCCAGCCATCTATCTTAAGAACATGAGTTGTTGTACACAGGGGAACCAAGAAATTCACAGCCTAACATCTACCGACTACGGGTTAGTAACTCCATTTTTAGTATAATGAACCCAACATCCTATTGAAACCAGTCAGTATATTGTTGAGCCACAAAGCATGTCCTGAAATGGGAAAGATACAGAGAACACTAGAATGACGCTGGTAGAAGAATGAAATCCAAATTCATCAAATTCTTTTTTGAAGATTTCCCTCATTCTCAGATCCAAAAGGGCTTTCTTTCCTTACTGAATAACCAAAACACTTTGTAGCATCTCCACACATGCCTTACCTCCCTATTAGATCAGAAATTCTTTGAGGTCAGGAACTTCATTATGTTTACGTTTCTGCTTCCTTCAACAATCTTTCCCTAACCTTGCTCTCTAAATGCTTCTTACACATTCGTTGTTTAATGAATGAAGTAAAAGAGTAAAGGGCAAACTTGTTGCTCCTTGGCCAGGGGAGACATCCGAATCTTAAAATTCAAGTGGTCATGAGAAAAGCTAGGAGGTATTATTGTTTATATGATAGTGAATTAAAATTGTTTTATGAGCAAATCATATCACATCTCTGGGCCTTAGTCTCTTCACCTGTAAAAGTAGGCGATTGGACTCAGAGACCTCCAAGGTCCCTTCCAGCTCTAAATCTATGATCGTATGTTCTTATCTAAGCAAGCAAAAAGGGAAGAAAATCATTTCTTTGGGCAATTTAGAGACTTCTGACCAAGCCTTGTTGTTGTCATATGCCAGGAAAAGCAGTGAGCTCCATAATCTGGGTGGTCAGAAAACACTTGGCCATTTAAATTCCTTTTCCCTCAATGGAAGGGGAATAATCAAGGGTTGATAGGTTAAATTGGAGCACAGAACCATGAAAAACTCCAGGTTAAGCAAAGTGGAGAGGTGCATATAGCTGAAAAGAAAGCTCTTAGCTAACATGATAAAGGCCTGCAGGCACAGTGTATTTGTGAACAAAGCCTAGCATTTATCTCTCTTTCTGAAAGATTTCCAATGACTTCAACCAATGTGTTTTTAGTGGCATGACCACTCTAAATTCCTCATTCATTTTTGTCTTCTTTCTGATGTTTCCCTCCCTTGTAAATGGTAATGATAAGTATGATCTCTATTTCTCTTTAAGTTCACTGTGTTTACGGTAGTACCCTCTCAGCATGCTTTTAGGAAACACTGCTACTAAGTCCATTAAAAAAAAAAAGTCAGGAAGATAGAAAAGGATTCAAGTCACAGTCATATAACCTAGGGAATACTTCCCATTGATCTTAGAAGTCTTGAGCAATTGTGGGATAACCAGAGACTTAGACAAGATCAGAGTCCAAGAGTTCAGTACTGAAAAGTTTCAGTGTTAACAACAGACCAAGAAGCACTGTAATTAAGTGGGGAAATACTTGTGTGACATGAAATACCAAAAGCATGTGTCGTATCATACCCATGTTTGTATATAGATAGTTAAAATAGCCATCTGAATAATATTTCTAAAAAATAACTGCCTGGCCCACCCATCTTTTTAGATGGAAGAAAATGTACATTTCAGGATCATCTATGATAGTATCATTCAAAAAGATTGTTTTTCTTTTCTTCCTTGTCAATTTAGGGTTGTCCTTGAGCACAGATAATATAAATGGCCTCCTAAATGGTGAACTTTAATATGTGCCAGTAACTTGCTTTCCATTTTCCAAGAAAATATCTCCCCAATGACTTGAGGTGTTACCCAAAAGCCCTTAGGTAGAAGTAAGCATAAATTTATCCCTTTATATTATTGTGTGCTCAAGGAATCTTAACACATTAAGATCTTATTGATCAAAGAGTACCTACTATTTTTTCACAACAGGGACAGGGATTCCATTGGAACTGAGATTTCATTGATATGAGGAGTATGACTTGCCTCTATGTGTCAGAGGCAAGACTTGTACCAGGTCTTTTGGCTTTTGAGGTCAGCTTTCTATCATGGATGGCACACTTTCTCATAGTTTTTCACATGCTTTCTCTTTTGACGGTGACCTTGAAGAAAATGAGATACAGGAAGGTAAAATTTGTTGGTGAGAGAGAATGGAGGGAAAGATGTTTGGCCTGGAGCCATGTCTAGGGGAAGGCAGGCCTCTGTGTGATTTTTTTTTTTTGGGGGGGGGGGGGGGTGAGGAGCTATAAAGCTCCACGAGAATGTTGGGTATTGCCCTAAGAAATATTCCAAAATGAGAATGAGATGGTACCAGTAACAAATTTTGTCCAAATTAGTACCAGCATTATAACAGACACTAAATTAGGAGTCAAAGGTCCTCTGTGCAAATTTTAGCTCTTCAACTTACTACCCATATTACTTTAATTAAATCACTTATCCCTTCTCTGGGCCTCAGATTTTTGATTTTGGTTTTTGTAAAATATATATGTATAAAATAAGGGGGTAATACCTCTGAATTTTTAATTCTATGATCCTCTGAATTGACATTAGAAAGAATTAACTTTTTTACTGAACTGAATTACAGAAGAATGGCCATAACAATAGTATGATATAGCATACTGCCGTATGAAAGAACAGCTCTCTAAAGAACTGCCACTCCAGTGTCTCTTGCCCTTCAATTGAATTTTCACACCAAATTGGGACTGTTATCACAAAATAGACCATTTATGCTATTAGAGTTATAATTATGCTTTCATTGTTACAAAATGCATGAATTTACTACAGCAATTTAGAATTTAAAGACTGTCACATGGTAAGTGATTCACGGTTCACCATTCACCAAGCAAACAGAACTAAAATTGTAGAAGGGGGATGTTTAGGGTAAAGGTTGGAGATAAGGGTTAGAAAATCTATGAACTCTTGGCCTTCAGGTCTTAGGGATATGACAGATACAACTTACAGATTGGGTGGGGGTGCTGGAATGTTTTATTAAAGAAGCCTGAGGTAAGTGATAGTATCTGTTTCCATAGGTATGTTTAAGGAAGTTAGGGATCTGCCTAATTAGTGGCCCCAGGAAATATTGCTATTTGATAGTATCAAAAATAGCTTCTGGTGGCCTTTAATATTCCCACCCCCAAACTCATCCACACAAAATGAACTTGTCTCTCAATTCATTTTTGTTTGCCTTTCTCTCTTATCTAGTAACTTTTTCTCCATTCTCTACCTCCCTTCTGCATTCTCCTTGTCTTGTTTTCCCCTCTGTTCTTTTTTCTTCCCTTTTTCCATTTTCTTTCTTGTGAGTGGAGATGATTGCAGTCTTTGCATTTCTATCCTCAGGGTCTCATACAGTGCCTGAACATAGTATGTATTTGATTAATCACACTGCCACATTACAGAACATGTAGGAATTATTAAAAGTTTCTGGGAAAATGATGATAGTAACAGACATTCCTATAGTATTTTAAGGGTAACAAAAGCTTTTATGGTCCGTATTTCATTTGACCCTCACAACAACTCTGTGAGGTAACTTATTACAGATATCATCCCCATTTTACAGCTGAGACAACTGAGTTTCAGAGAAGCTGTGACTAGGTCATAGTGACACATTTGCTGTGTTTTGGAGGCAGGACTCAATCCCTAGTCTTTCTTAACTCCAAGCACACCTCTTTCCGCTGTACTATATTGTAATTTGAACAGAGATCCCTGCCAAGCTGAGTGACTCATAGAGTCAATAAGTCCCATGATATTCTAAAACTGGGTTTTTATGTTGTTACTTCTTTTCTAAATCCATTGTCTGAAATCATTATCAGCAATTGTAACTTCATTAATTCACTATAAAACTTGCTTTGAAGACTTTATTGATTCTGTGTTAGTCTTGGACCATATATTATGTCAATCATATGCGAACACCTTGCTTTGGTTTTTAAAATGGAATATTCCTACACAAATCCATTGTGACATTCTGGGGGCTGCTCTAATCTCTATCCTCAGAGGTAGCAAAGTCCTAACATTAGCTTTTAATATTTCATTGTGAGCATGTCAAACTGTTTGCAATCTGTGTCAAAATATGTACACTGTTTGAACAGAATGGAATTTTCTGCCCAAGATGACAGATGTGGAATGGAAAAGAGTTAGTTCCTTACCCTGGGGAGACCTTGTTTTTCCAGAAAATGCAAAGGATATGAAGTACACATTTAGCATAGCATGTACTTTACAGAGAGTGAAACTTCGCAGAAAGTGGAATCACATGTGACAGGCATACCTGCAAAATCAGTGTTTCTATGGGGTTATATAATATGTTCACAGACACCCAGGCTTTGCACAAATTCCCAATTATGGTTTTCAAAGTTCTTCAGCAGTTACAGTTTTGACCCCTTTAATGGATGGGGTGGAGTGGATGTAGGAGTAAGGAACAACGCCCAGATTTGATGATTTGCTCTGAAACTAAGTAAAGAGCTATGAACCTTCTCAAACCTACTATTCTCTGTATAATAGCTTTCAGGGATAGAATCCTAGGGAGGGCAGGCAACTCCAAGAAGACATGCAGTCAGTCTTTAAGCTGCTTGTGTTTTTAATAGCATAAGCCTCTGACACAACATTAATATTTTATCATTATTATTTTTTATATTGTATTGGGATTCCATCCAATCCCAAAGCTCATTGGTGTAGGATTCTCTCCTCATTGGTGGAGACCAATACCCTGCACCTTCATGAAGGGCAGGACAGGGTTGGTGAGTGTGGGAGAAAGAAGAGCTTTACAGTTCCTTTTGTGTTTAGAGTCACCTTAGGCCCTGAAGTTGCTCCTCGTTTCCAGCTTCTAGAGAGAAAGCAAAAAGAGACCGAGCCCACTTGAGGTTACCAAAAGAAAAGACTCTTGAAAGACTAGAAAGGATCTGGCAGTCTCCATCATGTCTCCCTAGAGCAGGGGTAGGGAACCTGGGGCCTCAAGACCAATTGTGGCCCTCTGCCTCCTCGAGTGTGGCCTTTTGTGAAGTTTGGATTCAGTCAAAGAGTGGCAGTTCAGGATCTAGGGGGCCACACATAGCCTTGAGGTTGCAGTTTCCCCACCTCTGTTGTAGAGACTTTTCTTTCAATACCCTGAAGTGAGATTGGTCTCATAGATCTTCCCTCAAAAATAGAAGCCAAAAGCTCCCAGAGGAACTTCCAGGCCCAAAAGAGACTCAAAGCAAGTTGAAAGAAGACCAAAGAGATTTCTTCTCTTCTCTTGCCAACTCTGCCCAGTCCATCACATAGGAGCAGAGCATACATCTCCACCAATGAGGTGAGAGTCTTATTCCTATGGGCTTTGGAACTGGGGTTACAATGTTATCTTCACATAGCACCCGAAGGTGCACACAAACACCCACCCCACCCTACATGCCCCCCACACACATATTCATAAGGTGCCCCCCCCCCCCATAGAGGAAGCTGCCACATGTTTAGGAGCAAACTTAAACCTTGGTTCTGCTTGCACTCAGAATAATAGCTTTTAAGCCCCATTGATATTTTTACCTTTAATAGACATATCTAGGTATAGGCACACTGGGCATCATTCTGGGGAGCTTTTTTGCTTTCAGCTCAAGTCTCTGAATATGGTGTTATGTCTTCCTCTTGAGAAGATTGAGCCCTAGATGCTCATCTTTTGTAAAAAAGCAGCATTTTCTTCAGCCACAGGACCAACCATAACCTTCCCTAGTGGCAAAAATATAAAAAAACCAAGAACCTCATTTTGCTTTTTAGGTAAATGCAAGGATTCTTAACCTTTTTTTGTCGTTCTGTGATCCCTTTGGCAGTCTGGGAAGCCTTTGGACTCCTTCCTATAGTAATATGTTAAAACACATAAAATAAAATACCCAGGCTTACAAAGGGAACCAATTACATTGAAATACAGTTATCAAGATATTAAAATGCAAATTCACAGACCCCTTGAAATCTATCCACAGGCCCCAGGTTAAGAACCTCTGCCATAAGGAGTCACCTGCACCTGGTCTCTCATCTTCAACTGAAGGTTTTGCCTAAGGCGCCAAGCTCTTTAGAACAGAAAGCAAAAATACTTCTAGCTAAATAGCTAGTACCCTCAGGCTTAAATCTGTCTTTTGTACTGCTCTAAGCTTCCTGGTCCCTGGGCCCTAGCCTCTTGGTCAGAGATCTCATTCTTTCTCTCTCTTCTCTTTGCCTCTCGGTTTTAATATCTCAAGGCTACATTACACTCGGTCATCTAATAGGTAGCAGTCACTTGCCAGACACTGCCAAGAGCCTCAAAATCTCACGACCCCCATCCTGGGTTACTCCACTGCAAATGCCCTTTCCAGTTTTTAATATCAGTAAACAAGTAAAGGGTAAAAAATCATTAGAGACAACGTGAAGCTGACGAGGCAAGATCCTAGTATTTCCTAGCTACCTAACCTAGCCATATTTCTGACTCTTTGTATGTAAGAGCAGCCTTCAAAACCTTGGGCCACCCTCAAACCTCATTAACATTTTCTATCATTTCATGGGGACATCCCAAGATTCTTGAAAGGAAAACCAGCAGGAGACATAGTTCTATCAGTCTTACAATGGTAGAAGGATTTCAAATATGGATCTGAAAGGAGAGGGGGCTTTGTGAAATCTGGAGAGAAATCACCAGAAGGGTGGCAAGCTGATGATGAATGTGGAGGGATAAGTCAGTAAGCATGAAGCTGGGTCATGATCTGTTTCAGTGAAGGCCATATCTACACTACCAATGAAATTTGCAGCTCCTTTGAAGTATCAAATTAATATCTTCACTACATATGAGAGATGACAAGAAAAAGAGGGGGGAAATCATTATTTACCAACATGTTTCATAATTCATGAATGAATAATATTTAAAATTTTAAATGAAGCTATTTAGAATAAAGTCAACCTCTCAGTTCCCTTTTTCCTTCCTTCAAGTACTGTCCATGGAATGAATATGCTGTATGTATATGTATATGTATATACATATGTATACATGCACACATATACATATATGAATAAACATATACTTACATATATGTATACCTAATTTTTATTGGGATACTGATTTTTTTTTTAAGTTCTAACCAAGGCAAATGCATAATTTAAACAACTTCCTGAAATGCCATCCTGGTTTATCAAAAATGAGTTTCAAGCCTATTTCCCATGCACTTTATTCCCCCAGCTCATCCAAAAGCCTTTTATTTAGCTTTTCACCATAACAAACATTAAGTTCTATCCATTTGTTTGCACTTTGTCCCAGTGGCAGTAGGGAGGGAGGGCCGCAACTCATGTCTACTCTGTGGGCAAGGTTTTCTTGGGATTACTTGTTTTAAATGTAATTGTTTCTAAGCATTCAGGTAGTAGTTAGCATATGGTGCTGTTTTAAAAATCATATTGTTAACATTTGCTCTAGTAAATTTCTTAAATGGTACCATCGATTTTGCTTTATTCAAAGGTCAGTGTTGGGAACTGCAATATTAATGGAAGACCAGCCATTAGACTCAGTTTGAATTAGCGGGAGTAAATTTCTAATGAGCCACAATTACAGACTTAGGCATTAAGGGCTTTACTAGGATCCCTCTGGATTACAAAGGTGTTAAATGATTTCCTTTCTGTGCTATCCTAATATTTCAAATTCCATAGTAACATTGCTGTCAAGATCTATTTGACATTCTGTATCACTTTCTCAAACAACAGCCTGTCTCTTCTGCTGACAGAGAGCATGCTTTGAATGAAAGTTCATTAGTCTATTGAAACATTTCAGTTAATTGCTAAGCTAGTACCCAGAATTGTCAAGTTCATATTTCCATCTGTGCACAAGCACAGTAATAAAGAATTTTTTTGGACAGGTTAATTTGCCTAAAATACCATGTAGTCAATCAGAGTAACAAAGTTGTTGATGGAGGCATCTGTCAAACTGTAGCTTTCATCATTGCTGTCCCTCTCTGCAAGACTAACATCTCTGGCTTCCACGAGTTGGCAGAAATACAGCAAACAATAACAGCAGCTGCACTGGGATAATGTTATTCCAGTGCTAAACACCAAACAGCTGGGGATTGCGCTGGTAAGAATGGTTTATAGTGCAGGGTCCTTTATGGAAATAAAATGGAGTCATTGAGATATGGGATGGTTTTAATATTTAATTTGGATTGTTAATATTATTTACATTTGTTAATTTTATATTTCATTTAATTTGCCACCAGTTAAAACCCTCTTTGAAATGATGTGTGTATGCATGTTCCTGTTTGAAGCTCCCTAATACACATAGGTGTTTAATTTAAAAATAAAAATAGATTAAATATATAAACTATAATTATTAAAATGGGCTTATCGTAAAAAGTTTGCTTTTCCAGCCGCACTTCAAAGCTGGTGTTGCATGCTCCACTGTGACATCAAATAGATCTTTTGACTATTAGGTCCATCTTTCTGGGGCAAATATTTCATCAGGAACAGACTTTATGGAAACTATAGGGTTTTTTGAATTCAATCAATTTTATTTTATTTTCAGTTCCAAATTCTCACCCTCTCTTCTTTCCCCCACACATTGAGAAGGCAAGACTTACAGTATCCATTATTCATATAAAGTCATGTAAAATATATTTCCATATTAGTCATGGAAACTCTAATATGGGGGTTTCATTGTATGCCAAATAAGTATCAGGTAATGAGTAAGGACAGAAAGGGTGTTTTAATGCAATAATTAAATTCCGTAATTCCAAAGTACAGAGATATTGGAAATGATAGCCATATCACTGTTCCACATGCATTTCACTTTCTGCTGCATTCTCTTGACCATGGGTCCACGGATGTACGAATGACTTCATACATCATTGCTTCGACCATTACCTTCCTTGAGATCTGGATGGAGATAGCCTGGGACTGTGAACCCAGAAACCTTAGGAAGAGCAATATTCTCCAGACCACTGATCTTGTTTGCAACTCAGGCCCTGTAGTCATCATCACTATGAAGAAGGGGTTCACCTTCCTCACCATCACCAGTTCCAACTGACGAGCTCCCCTGACAGCCTTGTAAGCCCAGAAGCCCTGGAAATGAAAGCCTCCCCCTATCCACCATCACTTGTCCTGCTTCCCCTCTAGTCTGCTTGGTCATCATTCTGAGAAGCAACCCCGTGTGGAGATACCACCTGGTAGCTTTTTCTGCAGGTGCTGAATTCATAGCTGCTAAAGACCCAGGAAAGAACTTGCCTCCAAAGTCCTTGGTTCTATCAGATGGTTCAACATTAAAAATTGTTATGATTATATAACTGAAAATGGCATTGAAGAAGACATTGCTTTACAACTGAACTCTAAGGACTGAGGTCCTTTTCTATCTTGACTTTGAGCTGAAATCTTTTATACATATTATCTTCCCCATTAAAATGTCAGCTCCTTGAAAAAAGGCCAGTCTTACTATTTCTCTTGTACCCCAATACTTAGCATAGTGCTTAATGCTTAATAAATAGTAAATAAATAAATGATTTTCTTTTCCATCTCTTCATTTCATGGAGAGTTTCTAGGTTTACATATATCCCAAAAGAATAATTTCTGCTTTTCCACTAAGGCATAGAGAAGTGTGTAAATAGCATCAATTTTTCAGGTACCTTGAAGAGAAGTAGATTTTGACATGCTGGGGGTTAATAATGTAGCTTAACCACCATAATACCCTACTTAGAAAATGTTCCTCTTGTGATACAGACAGGCAGCTTGATATAGTGAGAGAGTAGTGGACTTGGAGTCAGGAAAACTTAAGTCTGATTCCTGCCTTAGACACTTACTAGCTTTGTGATCCTGGACAAGTCACTTAATTTCTCTCAGCCTCAGTTTCCTTACCTTTAAAATGGGGGTAAAACTCTCATGATGATCCTGGAACATGTAAATCCTGTTGTGAACTTTAGAGTGTACATAAATGTTAATTATTATTTTTGTTGATGTTATTACAAATTATACTAAAGCAACTCTGAGGCTTTTCCAAATTGAAGAACCATAATAATAGTGAATCTACAGATTTGTTCTGATGTCCATTGTGCTACCTAATTGCCCATTTACTTTGATGGATCACACTGGGGTTTTTTGTTTGTTTGTTTGTTTTGTTTTGTTTTGTTTTATTTAATGTGGGAGTATTCTTTCTACCAACATAGCCAAAGCAGTTGACAAAGACCTTACTTTGTTGTATTCTATAGAATAGGAATCATCATTATTTCATTTGTTGTAGCT
>CM053625.1:139947366-139960308 GCA_028646595.1 Phalanger gymnotis | reverse complement strand
GAACTCAGGGAGATCAGTGTTTCTGACTCCCTTTATCCACTGTGCCACCTAGTTGCCCATTTGTAAGGGTAAATCTCTTACCCCATACTCCCAGGCCTTGTCCCACAAAGGCTTGATCTCGCAGGCAATGATGAGGCCGGAAGCCAAGATGGTGAAATAGCTCCGTTTAATTAAGACAGTGACCAGATTTTATAGCCTTCATTACGTAGTACTAGGACTGCCTTGATCCGCCTACTCTCTGCCTACTCTCCGCCTATTCTTCTCCTGTTCTCCTCCTATTCTCCTCCCCTTTCCTTCCCGCGCTCTCCCCATGATTCACCTGTGCACAGGTGAACCTGGAAAAGAACCCTGCACTACGTTGCCAACAAGGGCGAGACCCTTCCTCCAGACTCCATCTTGTTCCTCCCATACCTCAGAGCCCTGAGGTTTCTCAGTTGGCATCTGGGCGCCGAGGTCCAACGATGTTTGGGGTCGGCTATAACTCGTCCCGTTACACCCATTCGCTTTGATGGAGCCACAATTTTTTTTTTTTTTTAGCATGAGAGTATTCTTTCTACTAACATAGGCTTCAATAACTCTGTATTTTCTCATCCCATATAAGTTACCCACATTCTCCTAGAAATTCTCTATAGAAGACTTCATCCAATAAGGTAGAGGACATGTACTTGTTCATTAAATATCTTAGGAGTTGGAGTGTAATATTTAAACTGCTTATCTCTCCTTCTTGGTAAATTACTAGCTTACTTCCTTTTCCATTCATTTATTGATTTGGTTTGGACTCTTGTTTTTATCTCTATAGGGAGCAGCTGGTGAGGAAATTCTCTCTGCAAATGCAAATTTGCAACTATTTTGTAAATTGTAGTATTGCCTGGAGGCACTAAAGGGTTGTGACTTGCAAAGGAACACACAGCCAGTATATGTCAGAAGCAGTATTGGAACCCACGTCTTTGTGACTCTGAGGCCAAAGCTTTATCCACTATGGTACACTGTCTCTATTTCTAGACATAGATAGTCTCATCACAATTTCTATGCCACTATTCACATACAGATTATCTTTGGTGACATGCATAGCCTACTTATAGCCACCATGTTATCTCTGGACTTATTTTTATTTTTTGCTTTTCTATCTCAGTTTCCTTATCCGTAAAGTGGAAATAATAATAGCACCTGCCTCCCAGGGTTGTTGTGAAGATCAAATGAGATAATAATTGTAAAGCACTTAGCACAACCTCTGTCATATAGGAAGCCCCAAATAACTGTTAGCTACGATGATGATGGTGATGGTGATGACGATTCAGTAAGGTTCCCTGGCTTGGCATTTGTAAGAGAATATTGTTAACGAGAAAAACCTTTTAGTGGCATTTTGAGATCACTGAAAGCTTTCCAGTTTCTAAAATATGATGCAGCCCAATATTGATACCTGACCCAACTCTATCCATCTGCAGTGATTATTCATAATATATAAACTAATCAACTACCCATCCAGTTGATTGTCATTCTTTGGGTAATATATTTTTGTCTATTTTGTTTTTTCAGTGTGGGAGGACTAGGATCCCACTCTGGCAGGTATAATTGGATTAGTTCTTTACCTCTGATGATACAGGCAGGGAGGCACTAATTATCTATTGTTCCACAGAAGACTCAGGGGAGAATGGGCAGGGACATTATGAAAAAAAAAGGGGCCATGGATAGGGCATAGATAGCTTCCTAGACTAGGAAAGACTAGGCCAGAAAGACCAAAAATAGTTCCTCCCCGACACACACACACCACCAGGCTACCAGATTTGCAAACAGGAGCATTAGGGGAGAAACTTTTTATCGATGGGAAATCCATCTTTTCTTTGAACTTTATTCAGGAGATTTTCCATGCACGCAAATATTTGGAGCAAAATAAATCTGTTTATAGCCTTGCTTAATGTCACCAACTCAATGAAGAACATAGGTTCTATTGTCACATCCATCATGCACGAGAGCATATTCAAGCACATTCAAGGAGCATATTCAAGCTTATACTTTTTATTATTGTATCATAAGACCATCATGGAAATGGCCATCTGATCAACTCCACCTCCCATTTTACAGATGAGGAAGCTGAGTCCGAGAGAAACTAAGTGCTTTGTTCAAGGTCACATAGTGAGAAACAGTCAGGACTTGAACCCAAGTCTTTTGACTCCAAATTCAGCACATTTTGTCAGTATCAGTAAATAATGGGATCTTATATTCTATGTAATTTTCCGTTGTTTTATCATAAAGATGCCCACTGTAGAAAAGCTTACATGAAAATGTGCTTCTTCCCTGCATCCGTTTTCACTGAGAATATCATTGATGCGTGTATAGGCCATTCTCATAATGATTTTTATAGAGATTCTCATCTCAGCAAGTCTCCATTAAAGCCCCACTCATGTGCTACATCATGGCATGAAGGCAATGCCATGTTCTCAGAGACCACCTGCACAGAAAACTCTCTGGCATGACCCACCAAGACTTCAGAGGATGTTTGATGAAATTTGGAGATGCTGTTCCTGCCACATCAAGTCTCCGACAAAAAGATATTTCTTGTGAATCAAGCCAAGTGTGTTAATGCCTTTCTTCTTCTCTCCAAACACAATGTGTGAACTAGCCTTTGAGCTAACCATAACTTCTTGAAATCTTCTAATTCCATTCTAGGAAGAATTTCAAATCAGTTCAATTGTTGTTGGCTAGAGTGCACACATTAAAGGTACGAACAGTTCCATTAACGTTTGTAGTTGATCTAAAAACTTGGCATGCCTCTTAATACCATAAGTCCCTTTGTCAGCCATTCTATCACTGCAGAAATTGAAGGAATTTACACAGGACTCATTTTGAATTTATGTTTGCTTCAAATGTTTCCATGACCATTAAAACAAATTCTTTTTTTTAACGATTACTTGTAATAGCCCTAGAGTCAAAAGAACCTTAATTCAAATCCAGCCTCAGGACACTTGCTAGCTATGTGATGCTGAGCAAGTTACTTTACCCCAATTGCCTCCAAAAAATGAAATAAAACAAAACAAAACAAAAAGAATGATCACCTGGTGACCAAGTCTCTGGTATCTTTGTATTGATGTGAGCTGATTCTTAGACTAAATATATTGGTCTTTTGGCCTAAACACTATTTTTGAAACTTGTCAGGACCTAGTAGAGCCTTTTATTCCACTGGCATATAGATTTTAAGGACCTATTGAGGAAGTGTTGTATTATGGAGAGAGTACTGGATTTTGGGGTCAAGAACACCTAGATTCAAATCCCTACTCAGACAATTACTAGCTGTGTGACCCTGAGCAAGTCACTTAACTTCTCTATGTCTCTCTTTCCTAATCTGCAAAATAAGAAAGTTGGACTTGATGGTCCTTAAATTCCCTTGCAGTGCTAATTCTATAATCATATGACCACCATGCTACATCAAAGGACTGGATTAGGATTTTAATGGAAAGAGTTATGACAAGTTAAATTATATCCAGTATCCTTTTTTAAGCAGAGAAGTCTATAACATATTTTAGAAATATTTCCCAGTTTAAATAAATTTGAATTAATTCTAAGTTGTGTCAGCTTCAGGCATCACAAAACTGGTTTTTTGCTTTTGTAGAACGCCTCATTCCATGATAATACTGGGTAAACGAGGTATAGTTTAGTAATATGTGGTGTATTGCTAGTTTTGAAATAAAGACGTAGCCAAAGAGAAGACGATGGTTCTTTAATGAGATTCAGAGGTTAATTGAACATTGTAGAACATGGACAGATTTGTGATGAGCTGGACTTAAGCACACAATGGCCCTCTTTATCTCTTGCCATTGCCTGTTTGGTACTGGAGTGTTTTGAACATCTTTTTGTAGAGAGGTTGCTTTCCTACTCTATCTGTGGATTGCATCCTCCAACCCTCCCCCACCTCCAATCTAACTGCTTTTAGTCTCCAATTTGGAGGAGATACAGAGGGTAATGATTTCCATTCGGTCTTCGTTTCTCTGGATTACACTTTTCATCAAAGCTTTTAGAAATGCCATTACAATGGAAACAATTTCAAGGAGTATAAATGGAGCACCTAAAAAGCATAATTGCATAGTTAATTAAACCATATAAAGAGATACTGATAAACTAATTGAAAGCTATATCCAATGGGAATGTTGTTGTCTCCTCTATATATCAGAAACATTTACCCAATGTACGTCACAGATGTTCTTTGGAAAGGTACTGATTACTCCATGTAGCCGTAGGGACAGTCATTAGCCAAACTTTATTTTAGACAGTCATTTGTTGTAATAATGAGAACTGTGGTTTTAGAATTGTTGTTTGTCCTTCTTGCTTGAAAAGGACCAAGATGACATCACTGGGTGATTGATAACTTTTGACTTGTGGGTAAATTGGATTTAAGTGAGGCAGAGTTGCAAAAAGTTCTCAGCCTCACTCTTTCTTCCAGAGTAATCAGAGCCCAGTGATGAGACAAGAGTCCAGATGACTGGCAATGTTTCTGGATGCATTGGATGATCTTGGCATCTTTGGTGTTTGACCAAACTCTAAGCACTTCGTGGCACCTGCTTCAAACTAACAAAATGTTCACATCTGCCTATCCTGTCAATGAAGTCTTCAGATGCTTGGAGTAGTCACCTCCCTAACTCCTCATGGGTTTGAAGTCCATTGGTTATCTTTAGCCCAGTTTAGCCCATATGCTGAGATGGTTTTAACAGGGTATAGCTATACATGCTATAGCTTCTTGGAGCCACAGGTGAGACTGGGTGGTAGGTGGACACAAAAGGTAGATGAGCAGGCCTGAAAAGGGCTCAGCAGCCATCGTACCAGAGGTACTAGTCCTCCCTGAACACCCAATACACCCACTCATTTTTCAGTCAGGTCCTACTTTTCCTGACCTTGTTTAAGGTTTTCTTGGCAAAGATCCTGGAGTGGTTTGCCTTTTCCTTCTCCAGCTCATTTTACAGATGAAGAAACTGAGGCAAACAGGGTTAAATGACTTGCCCCGGGTCACATAACTAGTAAGTGTCTGAGGCCAGATTTACTCAGGAAGATGAGTCTTTCTGACTCCAGTCCTGGCATTCTATCTGCTATGCCATCTAGCTGTCCCTGAGAATATAATACTTTTAAGATTTTCTTTGATCGTCAGCCCACACTAAAGTGATAGGAGAGGAGGAAATGAGAGATTGGTAGACCTGTCCCAATCAGTAAGTCAGCAAGCATTGTGTCAGCAACAGCATTGTGCTAAGTGCTGGGAATAAAATACAAGCAAAAAGAAAGATTGTCCCTGCCCTCAAGGAGCTTACATTCTAACTAGGGAAGACAACACATAAAATAGGAGAAATCTGAAAGGGGGGAGGAGTGGAGAAAGTACCCTGTGGAGTCATGACTGAGCAGTCTACATTGCAGCCAGGTGAGGAATGAAGTGAAGAGAAGGTGGGTCTGGGCACCATCCTTAAATGCAGTTTGTGGAAAGAGCCATCTTATGGTGGGAAGCAGACCTACATAAGCAGAGGGTACATCCGAGGTGTGAGTTGCAGGACTGAAGTGATCAAGGAAAAAAAGGTTTCTGGGACATGTTAGAGAAGTCAGATTGCAGCAGTGAGAAATGAAGAGGGAAATAAAAGCAGTCCAGGGACCAAACTGATGCAAGGTACATTAGAAGTAATAAGAAAAAGTGAGAACACAGGTTAGGCAGAGGAAAGGGACCATCTACAGAAAGCCCCATCCTTTAAATATTTCTTTGGCATTTCCATGGATCTATAATCTCCTCAATTTAAATAAAGTATAGTAGAAAATGATGGATTTGAAGATGAAAGACCTGAGTTCAAATCCTCTCTCTGCTATGTACTCCCTGGGTGACCTTGGACAAATCACTTCATGTCCTTGGGTTTCAGTTTCCTCACCTGTAAAATGAGGGTGTTGAATTAGATGACTCTCAAGGGACATCTCAGCTCTAAACCAAGCTGTGATCTATAACTTGTGGAATTCGTGCCTGTGCCCTCCTATAAATCCTCTTTAGTGTGCTCTCCCAGAATACCAGAAATGTTCCTCTAAAAGGTGGCTTGGTAACAGCAGCCAGAGTGGTAAACTGGAAGTCAGAAGGACTTCAATTGGAATTTGCCTGCAGACACTTACCAGATGTATGACACTGAGCATCTCACATTCCCTACACCTCAGTTTCCACAACTGTAAATGGAGTAATAATACCACATGAAGCTTCTGTATTAATTAATAAATGTAAAGTGCTTTGTAGACCTTAAAGTGTTATATAAATACTAGCTGGTTTTATTATTAGATCTCTTGGCATAGCTTAGATGCTAATCAGTGATCACTCTGTCTTACTATGTGGCCAGCCCATCTCATTTTCCAGTAATATATCAGTCTGATAACACTCTTTACACTAATCTCTTTCAAAATTTTCCTTTAGCAATATGTTGCTGTCTAGTTGTGACCAACATGTGTCTCTCCATGGCCCTTCAGGAAATATGCAACTTTAACTCTTAGCAAACTGATATTTCATGACTAACAGCCATACAATTCGACTAGACCCCCAACAACAAAGCCAAATAAAAATCTTTAAAAGGATTGATACTCAATAGCAGGGTGAAGAGAGAGAATAGGCAGTATTAACTTTGTCAGACAAAGAAAGAGACAAGAAGATTAAGTTATTGATGGTTATACTTGGGTTGAAAAAGCAGGGAAGCCAGAAAGAAATTGTCCTGAGATTTAGAAAACATGTTCATAGAAAAGAGATGAGTGGCAATAGCCTTGAGCAGGTGTGAGAAAGTGAGTGGTGATGAGCAATCCTGTGCTGTAGAGAAATAAAAGTAGATATAGAAACAGCCCCCATTTTAGACTGTGAATAGAACCTTAGATACTTTCAGAAACTCCACATCAGTATTCACCTAAATTTGGGTACTTCCTATAACAAGTAAGACTGAAAATGGCTTAGGATGCAACATATTCCATTGAGTCAGATTAGGACTATCTAAGAATGCAGAGCAAGGAAAAAAAAAAAAAAAGATTCCACTCAGAGAAAGAGCTCCATTGCTGTCAAATGAGGTCACATCAAAGATAACAAGTAAGCACTTCATCAGCTTGAACTCTTGTAACGAGGAAGGAATAGCTGTGTTGGATAGGAATATTTCTGACATAAGGTCAGTAGGTCTGGAAGTAGAATATTATTTTAATTGAAGGCTTGGTGAGAGGGCTCAGGTGGCCTGAGTTGCTATTGTGGCTTCTGACTTAGTTTCTGAGCTGCAGAGCTAGATTTCCTCCTGGAAGCCAATATAGTAGTCTCTAGAATAGGAAATAGCATTAATGGGATCCATAAGGAGTCCCAGTGAAGAGAATTACAATAGTAGAATGGCAAATTCAAGCGATACTCAGAGCCTCACTAAGAGCTTTTGTAATATATCTAAAATTCCAAGAGCTGTGCAAATCTGGATATGAGATCATCTTAATTGATCATTTGAGGAAGGTAGCAATTTTTTAATAAAGTGAATGTGTTTTTCTCTAAGTGCATCTCATTAATTGATTCAACAAATATTTATTTAAAAGTTTTATTCCATCATCAAAAAATCACTTGACAGTTGATGAACTAATTTGATACCTATTAAGGAATTGGACTGGAGGATTGGATTCCATACTTTTCAATAGTCTCTGTGACAGTTTACTTTTCAAAAAGTTAACGTGGGAATGGGAGGAAGAATACCAGGATATCTCGAGTCCAGAATTAATGAGCATCTGCCTACTATGGGAAATTTGTTTCAGAAACACAGACCATTAATGAGCAGGGAGCACATAAACTCAGGTGCTTACTCTCTCTAAATTTCTATAGTCAAAGAAGAGAAACAGCTAGTGAATAGTTAAAAAAAATATATATATCTGACCTTAAAATCAAAAAGACCTGAGATCAGACCTGTCAAGCCCACCTCTGACTGTGTGACACTGAGCAAATGATTTAACCACTCAGCACTACCATGCAACACTCTAATACTATAAATTGCAAGACAGTTACTGATCTGCATTGATGTAAAGAGTTTCTTTACTAGGTATTACTCCTGCCAATGAATCATAGAGGAAGGAAGGAAGGAAGGAAGGAAGGAAGGAAGGAAGGAAGGAAGGAAGGAAGGAAGGAAGGAAGGAAGGAAGGAAGGAAGGAAGGAAGAAAGGAAGGAAGGAAGGAAGGACTTCAGAGTAAACAAGAGAGCTGTCATGTTATCATTATCAGCACATAAAAAGATGACTCTATGGAACTTACAGAGCTTAGGTTAGAGAATTAACTAACTACAAATCAATTTTGAATCAAGGTTTTACATTAGTCATGAAGATTTATGGACTGTCCTCCCCTAAATCTATATGAATTTCACTTATTCTTCAGGGTTCATCCTCAATCAAATAATTTTGGCAAATGTGTATTAAGTGTCTATTATCCAAAATGCACCATATAGAGACCGCTATAGAGACAACGATGAAAAACTAGCACAGTTCCTTTCTTCATGGAGCCTGCAGTTTTTTGGGGGAATGAGGCATGTGCACAAATAATAATATAAGGAATTATAATTAAGGTTGGTTAAGTACAAAGGAGAGGTCAATCAGAGTGACCTGGGAGAGTCAAGAGGGTGACGTCATTTCTAAGAGGATCAAGGAAGTCTTCCTGGAGAAGATGGCATATTAGCTGGGTCTCAAAGGAGTAAAAAGAAATCAAGTTATAACTGTATGAGGTAAGGGGGCAAGGAGATCCATTCCAGACATAGGGGTTGGTGAGCACAGAGGAATAAAGGCAGGAGAAGCTAAGCTCACATGAGAGAACAGTGACATGTCTTGTTCAACTAGCATATTCAACATGTAAGAAGGAATACCATGAAATGAAGCTGGAAAGGAAGTCTCTAGTCAGATTATGAAGGACCTTGAATGCCTACCTTTCCAGAAAGCCTTTTCTGAGTACTGTAGTCCTTTATGATTTCTCCCTTCCTCAACTTCCCATAGTGCTAGTAGTCTATAAGAATGATCTCCAAAGTAACATCACTCCAGATGGGCCATAGCCTGACCCCAAAGGCTGTATGATCAATCAGTCATATGATAAGAAGACAGGCTACACTATCTTCACTGAAACAGCCAATCATGGGGACTGACCACATACAACCAAAGTTGCCCTTGTCCCTGGATACCCACAGACCTATTCAGGTGCAAGCCCCACAAATAGCCCTCTTCTGAGCCAGAATCAGCTCATCAGGGCCATTAAAATTTAAATTAAGGCTAATCACAGCAACTGCATAGGTGTGATAAGGAAAACTCCCCCCTCACCTTCTGTTTCAGATCACCTTGTGCTCTCAGAAGGAAGATCTGCCCTCAGGGACAGTAATAAATAAATAAGAGCCACACCTTTCTATTTTTCATTGAGTCACATAGGATGACCTGATGGCTGGATTATGATCTGTATTGCCAAGATCAGTACATTATCTTTGCCCGAAAACCCATGCATCTTCCAAATTTCCCCATGCTGTGTGGAATAGGATAAAGAAGGCTGACTCTGGAGTTAGGGGCTTTGTGTTCAGTATCTTTGATGTTTACTAGCTATGTGACCTGAAAGTTACTTAACTTTCTGGTTCCTCTGTTTCTGTATCTCTAAAAGAAGGGGGGGTGGACCAGATGGCCCCCGAGGGCTCTTACAACTCCAGAAATACGAACCTGGGATCTTGCTTCCAAAGGCACCTTCCAGTTACCCAGATTTTTGTAACATTAGTGGCCTCTTGAACACCTAACCCCTCACCCTACTATTGTTTTTCAGTGATTTCCATCGTGTTCAATTCTTCATGACCTCATTTGGAGTTTTCTCTGCAAAGTTACCAGAGTGGCTTGCTATTTCCTTCTTTACTTCATTTCATGGACAAGGAAACTGAGGCAGACAGACTTGCTCAGGGTCACATAGCTAGTAAATATCTGAGACTGAGTTTGAGCTTAGAAAGATAAGCCTTCCTGACTTATCCATTGCACCACCTAGCCACCCTAACCCACCTCATATCCATGCACATATCCAACATCACCAAATCTTGTCAGTTCTACCTCCTCTTCCCTCTTATTCACTCTCCATTCACACTCACCCCACTAATTCAGGCCCTCTTTATCTCTTCCTAGACTGTTATGATACCCTACTAATTAGTCTGCCTGCCTCAAGTATCTTCCTACTGCAATCCATCCTCCACCACAGCTGAAAAGCGATTTCCCTCGATTGAAGTTCTGTGTCACTTCCCTATTTAATAAACCCAATGGTACTCTACTGCCTTTAGGATCAAATAGTATTTCATCTTTCTACTCTTTTTTAACTTACATTTTGAGGAAATTTTATAATTACATAGTTACTAGTACTTTAGTATGTGTATGTTTTAATGATGAAGGTGCGTGATCAAAAAAATTTGGAGTCCACTGGTCTTTAGCATCTATGACATATATGCTTCATGACTTCAGTAATCCCTAATTGTATTAATTTTCCTTCCACTTATTCAGATTGTAACCTCTCTATATCTTGCTGGAAGGTATTCGTGAGTTGCTATGGCCAAAAAGATTTACCACCTGGTGGTGTCTTTTGATGATCCTCCTCAAACTTAGCTAAGCTGGTCCTTGGGACAACAGGCATGCAGTCCATGAAAAGGTCCATTCTGAAAGCCTTTAGACCAGCCAGAGATTGCTTTTCCCTAGTATAGCCAGCAGGATCCTAGGATCCCCACCCAACCATGATGGGCTAGCTATCCAAGTAGGACATTAGTGAAGGACAAGACACATATTGGAATAAAATGAAAACTTCTTATGCTCCCCTTTGATTTTTATCATGCACCATCTCCCCAGCTAAATAGTGAGCTCCTTGAAGATGACAGCTATGGCATATACTCACATAACCTTTTGGTTTCACCCACAAAACCTAGAGCAGAGGTGCATACACAATAGGTAATCAATAGTACTTGCTGAATTGAATGCTATTCTTCCAATGCTTGGCAAATAGTAGACATTTAATAAATGCTTGTTGGTTTTGTGCTTCTTAGTCTACATATAACATGGGTAAGCATGTGTTTTTATAGTGTCTTAGTTTCCTTTAATATGTTTTAAAAAGACATGGTTCCCATGGAATAGTGGACTCTTTCAGAAAGTAAAATGTTAACCAAAGTTTGGTAATGGTTAAATCCCTTGATGGATTCAAATTGTGATATACTTCTGGTGGGGTAATCCTGTTGCTCTACTTCTCTATCAATAGGAATGTATCATGCTAAGCTTCCTATTATTCTGCTTGGTCCCTCTCAGGACCAATGGCACACATTGGAAACATGGCTGGTTGTGATACACTGCAGTCTGTGAACATGGAAAAGGTTTGTTTTTCTCACTCCCTTTCTCTCTACTAAGATAATTGACCCACAAGGGGATTGAGCCTATGACCTTAGCCTCATTAGTACCATGCTCCACCCACTAATAACTAGCACAAGCTAAGCCATACAGGCAATCCCCTAGTTACAAACTGGCTATGTTCTTTAAGTTCATTTGTAAGTCTGTTTGGAACTTGAAATGCATTTTCCCATCTAAACAAATAATATGGTAAATGATACGTTCCCAGGTTAGTCTACAAAATTCTATTTCACCCATAATGTGGTTGAATGAGAATCCATTTGCAATGAATAAAATAGTGGAAAATAATAAAGTTCCTCAACAATTATGCCAAACAGACAAGTGAGACAATGGAAAAGTTTTGTATATGTATATTGTTTATTTTAAGCAATGGAATCTGAGGAAAATTAAAACAAATCAACTGTTGTTTTGGCATTATGTAGATGAGCAAAAGTTTCTGAATTCAAACTTTTTTATTCATCCTTTCCTTGACCTCACACTTTCCGAATAGGTATTTCAGTAGGCTAACTCGTTCATTTTGGAGTAAAAGTGTTTGTGCTCCTGGGGTTTGCTCCCTTTTTTTTATTTCTCATTGGTATAAAGGGAGTTGTGGTAGAGTCACACTCAGCTCTGTCAAATCGGGAGCAATGCCAAAAGGAAGCCTTTGGGGATTTTATCTTCTTTTCATGCATTTTATGCATTCTCCCTTTTTTAGATTAGTCTCTATTCTCCCAGTGTCTATTCCTCTGAGATACTTTTGAAGACAAAAACCCTGTCTTAGCATGCTGAACTAACCTTATCCTTCTAAATAACTATTACTGCTTTCCAAAAAGGACCTAATGCTCTGATCAAGCTAGTATTAATCCTGCCATCACCCCCCCTCCTCCACCCACACACACACACACACTGTTCATTCTTTTCCTATAACATCCCACATGATGTTGAGGATATATAAACTTCATTCAGTTATTTGAAGGACTATTATTTCTGCTATGTAGAAGAGGTATTGACTTGTTTTGTTTCATTCACTCATTCATTCATTGTTTTGTTTTATCCCCAAGTACAAACTGAGACCAGTGAGTACGGAAGTTGCAAAGGAACAAATTTAGGCTTGATGTCAGGAAAAACTTGCTAGTTAATAAGTATAGTGGTTTAAAGATGGAATGGTGGCAGAGGATAGAATGCTTTGATGGAGATTTCCAAGCCAATGCTAGATGACCATTTAGGTATTTTGGCAAGAGAGCATTTTCAGGAGGTGCAGGTTAGACTAGATGGCTACTGAGGTCTATTCTAACTCAAAAACTTTGTGATTCTAGTTCTCTTTTTTAAAAAAATGGCCTTTTTCCTATTATTTACCTCTCCAAATCAAGACCCAGTATTCTTAGATGAATCCCATCATCTCTTAACCCAAGTTTGTGAAACACCGTGATTGCTTTTTAAAAAGCATTTCATAGGGACCTCAATATTTGGGTAGCTGAAGGGAATGTGCATGTGTGTATATGTATGTGTATGTATATATGTTTATGTGTGTGTGTGTATATATATGTGTGTGTGTACATATATATATATATATATATA
>CM053625.1:139928770-139946866 GCA_028646595.1 Phalanger gymnotis | reverse complement strand
CTAGCAGCTTCTATGCTAAGAGACCGAAGGGCTTGGAATTCGATATTCCGGAGGTCAATGGAGCTAGGATTAAAACCAAGAATCACCTACCCAGCAAAACTGAGTATCATGCTCCAAGGCAAAATATGGAATTTCAAGAAAGGAAGGGAAAAGGGGATAGGAGGGTAGTGGGGTGACAGATGGGAGGGCAGACTGGGGAACAGAGCAACCAGAATATATGCTATCTTGGAGTGGGGGGGAGGGTAGAAATGGAGAGAAAATTTGTAATTCGAACTCCTGTGAAAATCAATGCTGAAAACTAAATATATTAAATAAAAGTTATTTAAAAAAAAAGTGTTTCGTAATCTTGTCTATCTAGAATATAAGCTCCTTGAGGGTAGGATGGGGAAATGATATTTTTGGTCATTTCTCTCTCTGGCATTTTATACTAAGAATGTGTTTTTATAAAATGGAGACTTAATAAATGCTTAATGAATGAGCAGACAAAGGCTGCTTAGCTAGGACTTGCTTTTTTAGATGGCCAGACCTTCTCTGTGGGTGTCGTCTCTAATTCTCAGCAGGTAGGTAGGCAGAAAGCTGAGGTATCTGATTTAAAAAGAATAAAAACCCAAACCTAGCATTGTTGCAGATGCTGGAGCAGCATGACTAATCTAGAGTTGCGTGGTAAATAAGAAAAGGTGTGTCTGGTACAACACTTGGTTGTTTTTTCAAATGAGCTTAAAATGGCTACTTCTAACTGCAATGTAATATTGCTTCTTTTCTAATCCTAAAGCCCCAAGCCCCTGATAGCTTCCTCGTTCACATCCAGTTGGCCACCTTACCATTTACCACCAGCCCTTTGCTGTGTGCTCTGAACGAAGAATCCAGACTCCCTAGACCAAGGAAAGCTCAGGAAGGGATGCAATCTGAATCTTTTTATGCTGGGAGTAAAAGAAAATTTTCTTAAAACTGGGGGAAAATTAAGAGCTTTGACTCTAAAGGTCTAGGGATTAAAATTTCCCAAGGCAAATGTGAGCGGTAATCAAAGTCATACTGAAGTGTTATCTTTTCTCAAACATATGTAGCCATGGCACATACAGTTCACTTTAATTATTTATGTTTCTTTTTAAGTTAAAGATGAATTTGAGACTACTAAGAAGTTGGAAGGTTTATCTTCCAATTACAGGGAAACTTGCTAATAATGATCACTTAAAGCATTCACAATTTTTTTCTGGCCATTAATATAGGTGTATGCATAGGTGTTTGAAAGAAATAAAGACATAAACAAGCAAGGGGTAGGTATTGATTTCCATTTCTTTTATGTTAAAAAGTTTTTTTAAAGGCTTCGATTTTATATCTATGCTCTTTTGAAGGTGTTGGCCATTTTATGCATTGCTCCAGTATCTCTTCCTATTTCAATAAAGTGTTTTAGTCTCTGAAGAGTTTTTACTATTTGATGGGCTTAATAAATTCAGCTTCTTTCTTTCTTCTATATGAAGGACCTAATAGAACGGGGGGAAAACTACATCTTAATTGTCATAGACTGGAGTGATTTCACACCACAGTCAGGATCTGGGTCCAAGAATGTTCCCACGAACATTCCCCTAAAACGCTTATTTTGAACCATTGGCTCTGCTAATTACTGGCTATTTGCCTTTGGCCAACTCACTTAACCTCTCTAGGTCTCTGTGTCCCCATCAGAGAAAATCAGTCTCTGGACTAATTTATTTATAAGATCTATCCAGTTTTAAATCTTGTGATTCTGAGATCTCATGTCTGTGTCCTACATTCCACTGTCAGGCATGTAAGCGGCGTGAGGACTTGAAATATCTTCATTGATTTGTTTAAGCTCCTTATGGGCAAGGGCTATTTAACTTCTTTTCTTTGTCCAATGCTGGAAACCTAGTAGTTCTTAATAAATTCTTTTTGAATGTTGAATAAATGATGATTTCTAATTTCTCCTTATCTTTCTAACCTTACACTATTCTTCTGCATGCACCCTTAATTTGTTCTGTCTCCTGTACATTCTGTGCTCATTTTTTTTTGAGGCAATTGGAGTTAAGTGACTAGCCCAGGGTCACACAGCTAGTATATGTCTGATGCCATATTTTCACTCTGGTCTGCCTGACTCCAGGGCTAGCGCTCTAGATTCTGTGCCACCTGGCTGCCCCCTGTGCTCATTCTTGACTTCTCCCTTTTGCTTAAACTATCTCATAATGCCACTGGTCTTCTTTCAGAACAAAGCATAAATAATAACAATCTCCTGGCACCTGGGAATACTTACATTCTGCTCTCTGCTTATCTACTCCTAAACAACATCCAGGTCAAGTTGTTTTTGCTCCGTGAAGTCTTCCTAGACTGACCCACATCAGTCAGTTTCTCCTTTGAACTCTCAAAAGATATTATTTTTATTATTCATTGTGGCATTTACCATATACTATCCTGCATAGCTGGTAGATAGTTAGCTGCAGAATTAGGAAGACTTCTATTCAATTCCCACAATTCTATGTCATGTATTGGTTGTGTGGTCCTGGTAGGTTACTTAACTATTCATCAGTCTGAGCAGTTGTCTGATAGAGGGAACTTCCACATCTGGGAGTTCCCTATACCAGTGAAATTAAAGATGTAATCCCCATCTCAAATTTGTTTTGCTATCCACATTTGATATGTTAGGTCTCGTACCCTAATGAAATTGATAAACCCTGTAATGGGAATCATGCCTTATATGTTTCTCAGGTGACTAGCATAGTCCTAGGAATTCAACAAGTGTTCATATACTTATTGAAGTAATTTGAGAGAAGCCTGAGACTGGAAGCTCATAATCTTGGAAACCAAAAGTTGTTCATTTAACAGGTATTTACAGGGCAACTATAGTGCTACAACTAGAAGAAAATCCTAACTGATGTTAGCATCAAGTGACATGACCTCTTTGATAAGATCAGCGCTTAAAAGAATTAGACCTGGTTCATACTTTCATTGCTAGAGTTCCAGATATATACATGTGACCATATTTTTCAAATCTATGCCTAGTAGTTGCTGAATGTTGGCTTGGAATCTGGTCATCATGTAAAACCCTAAATTACATTGTCTATGATTGAAAGTTTTCCACGCCTTTGTTGTCCACCTTCAAAATAACCTGTGCTTGATTCTAATTTCTCTACACAACCTATTTATTAATTCATACATCCTATGTTTTGACAGCAGTAGAATGCATTTCAGTTATTATCCGAATCTCAGTCATACCACAGACTACCTTTGTATAAAAAGAATTAATCAGTGATTCAGTCTTTACTAGAAAAAAAATGAACTTATTCTTCCACTAATAACTGTACATGTGTACGTGTTTGTGGCTACACTCAGAAGAGAGTAATTTACCACACCCAGCTCTGCTTGGGGACCATTTAAAGAACTGTATATGTACAATTATTATGTTTCTAGGCATTAGTGTATAGTGTCTTTATTTCCACAATCAGAAATCTCTGTAGTACATTTTAATTTATTTCTGCAACATCATTTGCATCCTGGGTGAGATAGGGAGAGATCCAGTCTCAAACAAACATGGAGGACCAGGAAAAGTTTCTTGAAGAAGGTGGAATTTTAGCTAAATGGTATTTGAGGCCATTTAACTCTTTAACCATGAAACTTGGCCCTGTATATTTAAAAAATCATTTTTAGAAAATTTTTGATGAGTCTTAAGCTAGTATTCATTAAGAATCTACTAATTAATTACCAGGCATTCTGCTAGACATTGGAAATATAAAGACAAACATGAAACAACCCCTGCCATCAAGGAGCTCTCTTCTGGGAGCGGTGCATGGTGGTACATAAAATGTACCTATATAGATATGTACAAGTTTAATAATAACCAACTAGTATTTCATTTTAACATTTGTGAAGCCTTTGAATATTAACTCATTTTATCCTCATGACTTTGGAAGATTGGCACTATTATATACCCATTTTACAGATGAGGAAACTGAGGCAACAGGAAAACAAATGACTTGCCCATGATTATATAGCTAGTAAGTATGTGAGACAGAATTAAAACTAAGGTCATTCTGACTGCAAGTTCAGCACTCTACCACCATGCCATCTGGGGTAGATGAAGGTACTGGTTGCTAAGGTTTTTGAAAATGGCCTCATGTAGAA
Source organism: Phalanger gymnotis (assembly GCA_028646595.1). Classification (NCBI taxonomy): domain Eukaryota; kingdom Metazoa; phylum Chordata; class Mammalia; order Diprotodontia; family Phalangeridae; genus Phalanger; species Phalanger gymnotis. The sequence goes on along the minus strand of CM053625.1, from coordinate 139,942,738 downwards.
GGTGGCACTTGAACTAAAACTGGAAGGAAATTAGAGAGTCCAAGAAGCAGAAGTGAGGTGGGCATGTATTGAAGACATAAGTGACAGCCAATACCAAGACATAGAGATGAGAAATGTATTTAAGGGGCGTCAGTATGAAGGTTATTGTGGCAAGCCTGCAATGGATGCAAAGGAGAGGAACGTATACATCATAAGGCTGGAAGGGTAGTTTGAAGCCAGATTATGAAGGGCTTTCAGAGCCAATACGGGAGTTTATATTTGATTCTAGAGGTAATAGGAAGCCATTGATGTATCCCGAGGAAGCAAATAATTGTGCTTTAAGGTCTCTTTGGCAGTTGTATGGAGGAAGGATTAGAGCAGGGAAAGGATTTCAATTGATCAGCAAGCATTTATGGAAGCTTTGTACTAGATGCTGAGTTACAGAGACAAAGGTGAAATAGTCCCTGCCCTCATGGAGATTACATTCTAACAGGAGGATACAAGAGATATGTGTGTGTATGTATGCATGTATGTTACAAACACATTCAAAGCAGATATTAGCTCAGCTTGGAGGGAAAGGCACCAGCAGCTGACCTGACCAGCGAGCAAGGCTTCCTAAACAAAGGGATGAGTCCTAACGGACATCAGAGATTCCAAGAAGTAGAAGTACATTTCAGACATGAGGATTATGGGGGCCAGATGTGTGGAGGGAGAGGGGGGACACTATACAGGAGCCAATATAAAGGCTTGCAGATGGGAGATGGAATATTATTTGTGAAGAACAGCAAGAACAGTATAGCTAGTTTCGTCTGTGGAAGGGAGTTACTATTTAAGAAGGCTAAGAAGTTGATTGGGGCCAGACTTACGAAGAGGTTAAATGCCAAACATGGAAGTTTATGTTTTATCCTAAAGGTATTCCAAATTAATTGAGTAGTTGAGTTACATGGTCAGACTTGCACTTTAAGAAAATCACTCTGGTAGCTGAATGGAGAATGAGTTAGAGTGAGGAGGAATTAGAGACAGAATGAATAATTAGGAGAGTATTGCAGCAGTCTAAGAAAGACTTGGGCCTGAACTAGAAGGGTAGCCCCCTGAATGGAGAGAACAGATGTGACTGATGTTGTGATGATAGAAATGACTGAATTTGGTAACTGATTGGATTTGACAGATAAATGAGAGAAGGGGTCAATATGACAACCAAGATTGCCTATCCAGGTGACTGGGAATGGGGGTGTCCTCAACAGGAACTGGAAAGTACAAAGAATGAAACCGTCTCTATTTGCAATGAGCTTATATTCTAATGGAAGGAACAAGTACATTTTAAGTTTAAACAATATAAAAATAAAGATAATAAACACTACATGCAAAAATACTTAAATACAAGTAATTGAGAAGGAAGGCTCTAGTAGCTACAGAAATCTGAAAAGGCTTCAGGAATAATATGGGACTTTGGCTACATCTTAAACAAAGAAGAGTTCTATGAGGTAGATGGCCCGTATAAAGACTGGAGATAGGAGCTGAAATGCCCTGAGTGAGGAATAAAGAGAAAGCTAGTCGGACTGGATTATATCATGTGGGAGAATAATATCCAATGAGGCAAGAAAGATTGTTCAGAACAAGGTTTGGAGGGATTTAAAAGCTAAACAGGCTATACTTGATCCAAGAGCAATAGGAAATCCATAGAGTTGATTGAGTAAGGGAGCCACGTGATGAAATCTGAACTTTAGGAAAATTTCTTTGCCAGCTATGTGTAGACTGCATTGGGGTGGTGAGAGAACTGAGTCAGGGAGACAGTTGGGAGACTCTTTCAATAATAACCTGTGTGAGAGGTGATAAGGGCCTGAAATAGAGTGGTAGTTATATGATGGAGAGAAGGAATCAGATGATAGAGACATAAAAGGCAAGATTTAGCAGCTGTTTGAGTTTGCAGTGTGAAGGAGGATGAGGAGTTGAAGATAAATCTGATATTACAAACCTGTAAGACTGGACTGTTGGTTTTACCTTTGATAGAAATAGGAGTTTGGAAAAAGGGGAGAATCTAGAGGGTATGATAATGAATTCTATTTTGGATATGTTGAGTTTGAAATGTTTCCAGAACAGTCATTTTAAAATGTCTGAAAAGTAGTGGTAATGTAGGATTGAATTTCAAGGAAGACACTGAGGCTGGCTATGCAGTTCTGGGAGTAATCTGAATTAGAGATAATAAGTAAATCTATGGTGGCTATTGAGTTTACAAAGAAAAAGGAGAAGAGGCCCAGGACAGAATATTAAGGAATATCCACAATATAAGATGGATAATGAGCCAGCAAAGGAGACTATCAGGAAAGAAATCAGGAGGAGAACCAGAAGAATATTGTCATGAAAACCCAGTGAGAAGAGAGTATCCAGGAGGTATGCAGAAACCAAGATTTCAGTTGGGTAAAAAGGTAGCACCAAGTACCCTTTTAACTCCACCTGGTTGTTGACATCATAGCATGTTTATCTGAAGAGGATTGTGAGATCAGAATGCACTGAAGCTTACCAATAGCAGAAAAGCAGCAGAACACAATAGCCAAGGGGCTAGGGGAAGGGGAATGTCATCAGTTATGAAAACATTTTCAGTGAGCAGATTTCCAAAGGATATATAGCTATGCTCAGTCTGCTCTTTTCAGACATTGAAAAAAATTCCAAGAAGGAAAAGTTTGACTTTGATGTTCATTTATTCCCCTAAACTCTCTTACTGTGCAGCAGCCTGGTTTGGATGTCCACAGGCTCCTAATATAGTATCCAACATCCATTTAGCCTTTTCCTGTTTCATTTGCTCCATCCAAATTCATGTACCTTATGTCTAATTTTGTACCTATTAAGGAATTGGACTGGAGGATTAGATTCCATACCTTTCAAAAGTCTCTGTGATAAGGTTTACTTTTTTAAATGCTCATGGCCCTATGGTAGCCATAAATTGAGTAGCCAATGTGGGGAAATGTTAATGGCTTATAATAAGTTAATGTGCTGCCTCCTCCCTTACCCTAACACATATTTAACACTGTCAGGCGGTACAATGCCACTGAATTCATGCCACTTAGAAATAAAATTTTAGAGTTGAAAGATCCTTAACAATTATCTAGTGTAAATCTTTCATTTTATAGACTGGTAACCAGAGAGTGCAAGTGAGACCCCCAAAGTCATGAATCAACTTGTTGGCAGAATCAGGTCTCCTAACTCCTAGTCTAGTGTGTAGATAGCTAGATAGATAAACAAATAAATGAATATGTATGTATATGTGTACATGTATATATGGGCATATATGTATAGGTATATGTATTTCACCTTAATTTCCTAATAAATCTCCCTCCCATACATGCAAAGCCATCTTTTATTGTAAAGAATGAAAAAGAAAATAAATAAATTAACAGTTCACATAAACTAACCAACATATCAACCAAGTCAAACAGTATATACACTTGTTTCACACCTATAAAAAAAGGGAAGGAGGTATAATGACATATCTTTTGGAGGAAAAAGTTTGGCCATCATAAGCTTTATCATGGCTTTTAGATTTTGTTGTTGTTGTCACTTCCATCTACATTGCTGTATTCATCCTATACATTCTTTATGAGCCTGGTTGCACAGTACATAGAGTACTGAGCCTAGGGTCAGAAAGATGTGAGTTAAAATCCACCTTCAAACACTGAGGCTACAGGGCCCTGGGCAAGTCATTTACCCTGTGTTTGCCTCAGTTTCCTCAACTGTAAAATGGAGATAATGACAACACCTAACTTTTGAGTTTCGAGTTTTTGGGTTGTTGTGAGGACCAAATGAGATATTTCTAAAAAGCACTTAGCACAGGTCTGGCACATAGTAATTACGGTGTAAGTACTTATTCCCTTCCTTTCCCTTCCTTGGTCTTACTTCATTTTGCCTCAGTTCATGCCTTCCTACACTCTTCTTTATTCTTCATGTTTTCTTATACAGCAGAAACATTTCATTACATTCACTCAACACAATTTGTTTAACCATTCCCAAGTCGACAGACTTTTGGGGTTTTTTATGTGACTTATGAGAGCAGCCTTGTTGAGATGAAGACCATCTCTAAGAGATAGTGCTGGGTATTTAAAATGCTCAGATCTAGTTCCTCGGATGTATTTGTCTTGCTCTCCACTGTACCTTGTGCTGACTTGTAATAAGTTCCTCAGATTTTCCATTTTACTTTTTCTTTTTTTCCATCTCCAGTCTAAAGAAGCTCTTCTTGGGCTTCATTTGGGTACGTGAACTAATGGAATTTCAAAAGTCTCTCTGCTGTTTAGCCTCTGCCTATATGCTCCTCTTTAAGCTGATTATACAATGCTTCGAATAATGAATCCTTTAACTAAGAATGGGCTCCCGGAGATACTAAAATGGAATATGCACAAATCAAAAACTTAGTGAAAAGAGAACAAAATAGTTTCTGATTTAATCAAGGCCAGTTTGGTTAAAGGCATCTGAAAAAGCAGTTACTCTTTAGAAGAAAGGACTGGGATGGCTCATGGCACATTAACAAGCTAAGGATGTTTTTTAACTGAGCACTCTGATGTCATCAAAAGAGTTTTATCATTTACCAGTAGAAAATGAGTATCAATCTCTATTCAGATCTTTTATCTACCCTGTGCCTTCATTTTGTATATATTTCAAACTAAATTATACAGCACTTTTATGGCTACCTGTTTTATCTTTCTGCTACATCTCCTTAATCTGCCTTTTGGAGTTTGCCCTTTAGGAAAATTGAAGGAGAAATTCATTTTCCGTGTATCCCTCACCTTCTGCCCAACTTTCTTCCAATTTCATTTCTTTCTCCAACCTATCCATGTGTTGTCACACAGCCACTGTCATGTAGAAAGGTATTAGATAGATTTGTTAACATTTGGATGTTAGGAACATAGGATGCAGAATGATGAAGTGGAAAGAGGGTTGAACTTGAAGGTACCTGAAGGACTCATGTGGAATCCAGGGTCCTCCATTTATTACTTGTATGTCCCTTTGGCAGGTCACCACCTGCCCTTAGTTGCCTCATCTATAAAATAGTATTATTCTAAATGACCTCAAAGGTCCCTTCTGACAAGGGCTGTGAACCTATGATTCTATTAGAGTTTCATTGAACTGAAACCTAATATGAGTCATCAGCATGATGTAGCAGTCAGGAGTTAATGCATCCTTAAACTAAGTTAAGAGAGACAGAATATCCAGGTTTAGGGCAGGGATAGCCCTATGGTGATCTGCTCTACTCAGACCCTATACAGAAAACTGGTCAGTTCTGGCTGTCACATCATAATAAATACACTGATGAACTTGAGAGCTTCCAAAGCAAAGTAAGAGATTGTAAGGTCATGATGTATAAGGATCAACTGAAGGAACAGGGCATGTTTAACCTAAAGAAGGAAAGACTTGGCAGGACACAATATGTCTTCAAGTATTAGAAGTAATTTTGTAATGACCTGGGATAAGCACAAGCTACATATAGTGGAGATTCACCTTTTCATATGCAGTCCTCTTCTTTATCTAGGGAAATGTTCACCTTTGTGGATGTTTGTAAAATTTTAAAAGAAAAGGGATTAGACAGTTGCAAAGAGGCAGCTTTAGGTTTGGATTAGGGGAAAAACTGCTTACTTGTTGCTGTCCAAAAGTGAAATGGACTGCCTCTACAGACAGGTTCCCTTTCACAAGACAGCTTCAATCAATGGCTGAATAAGCTACTTGTTGGAGATATTGTAATGAAAAAAACAATTTTAGATAAAGGTGGTTCTAGAAGGGTGGTCTCTGAGGACACCAGCAAGTCCGAGAGTCCATGGTTCTCTGATCTTGCACCTTGGAGGAGTATTGGAATTTTAAAAGAGGTACCAGGAAGCAGATTACTTAATCCACAGGAAGTAATTGCTGGTGATGGAATATCCAGTGTAAGAAAAGGAGATAATGTGGGTCCTTCTTTCCTCATACACTACAAATCACGGTAAACAGATAATCACACACCTCCTCTTCACTGAAGGCTAGTGCTCACATTTGACATTGGTAAACACTTGTTAATTTACCCAGAAGTATACCATTTATTCCTACAGAATTTAGTTCTTTCTGATCTTTTTTTTATGGTACCATGGAAAATCCTTCCTCTTTGATGCCCTGCATTCTCTTCTTATCATCTTATCATCCTGAATAAACTCTTGGCAATACCACCACCTTATAATTTTGGTTTTATTTTTCTACTTAATCTTCATTCCTCATAGCCCCCTCCCTTCTGCTTTAATGAGTTACTTAGCTTATAAAGTGTTACCTTTTTTAGTCTCTGAACAAAGCACTTATGACGTTGTGAAAGAAACGACATAAACATAAATCGCTTAGCTACAAAATTTGCATTGTTGCCAAAATAGGTTGCATTGAGCCTTTAAAGGTATTGAGCTACTTCAGAGTAGTAATTGCTTATAAATTATGGATTCCAAGGAATGTTAAGTACTTTAAATTATAAGAACATCACTATCATCATCTCTCCACATATCTTGATGTATCTATATCACTTATCAAATATGTAGCATAGATTACATGTGTATGTACTTGTACATTCATATGTCGTATATAGGGTAACCCAAAAGTGTTACTCTAGTTTGAAGCTTTAATAGCTTAAAACTAAATTAAAACTTTTTCATATCATAACATGTGTCATATCTTACGTTATATGTCTTGTCATGTTATATCATTTTGTGCTGTGTTATATCATATATCACATCATATAGCAATATATCATGTTACGTCATATTATATACATATTATATATGTATGTATCGAAGTTGGAAAATATATAGACAATTTACCAGCACAAATGTGCATTTCAATATAATTTTTCCATACACTCAACTTTAATAACTATATTTCACATGAAGCAATTTTCTCTAAAAAATAACAGGTCATCTACCCTTTCTGTAAACAATGGTAGTACCTATGTCACTTATTCAAAAATTGTTTAAGTACCTGCTATGTGAAGAGCACTTTGTTAGATGATGAGAGAGATAAAGGTAATCAAGGAAATAATCCTCACCCCTATGGCCACAAGGGGATTAAAGAATAGTTCATGAGAGAGATGACATTTTAACTAAATGTTGCAGGATAAATAAAATTTCAAAAGAGGATAGTGGGAGAAAACACTCCAGGTATAGGGAATAGCACCAGCACTAGCAAAATTACAGAGGCAAGAAAGTACAGTCTTTAGGAAGAAAGAGTTAGAGCTGGAAGGGAACATAGAGATCATCTAGACAAACTCTTTTATTTTACAAATGGGAAAACTGAGGTCCAGGAGAAGTTACCCGATTTGTTTAAGAGCAAATAAAAATAGGATTTGTACTTCTAAATCTAAAGCCAGTGATCTTTCCACTGTACCAGACATATGAAGGATATCAAGTAGTCCAGGTTCACGATAGCTAGGTCAAAGGTAATGTAATCCACTCAGATCTTAGGATGTCTTATTTTTGTTGTTGTTCAGTTGTGTCAGTCATGTGAGACTGTGACCCCATTTGGGTCTTCTTGGTAAAGATAGCAGAATTATTTGCCACTTCCTTCTCCAGCTCATTTTACATATGAGGAAACTGAGGGCAAACAGGGTTAAGTGATTTGTCCAGGATCACACAACAAGTAAGTGTCTGAGGCTGGATCTGAACTCAGAAAAATAAGTCTTCCTATCTCCAGACCGGGTGTTCTATCCACTGCAGCACCTAGCTGCCCCAGAATGTCTTATGTAGACACATTTTTTATGTTGTCACTGAGTATCATGAGGACTCCCTCACATGTAACGGGGTTACACAGGTCACCAACCTCACCTGTAAGTAACCCCTCATCTTTCTGCTTGATATATTCTAATATTTAATCTTATCATCCCATACTTTAGGGTATTCCATAAATATATTTTTTTCTATTTCACTATTAATTAATAAAATCTTATATTTCTCAGTCAGCTAAGTTCATAATCCTACCTTGGTTTATCAAATATTATTTATTTAGTAAACTGAAGAAACCTCATTTCCCAATAGTAACTTCTTATCTCTTGCTACATTAAATCCTTTAATCTCCTAGGGAGAAATAAATGTTAAAGTTAGTGAGTGAATACAATTTATTAACAATAAACCCAATAATAAAACAAAGACATATGTAATTCCTAACAATATTTTAGCTGTGAGAATGATCATAACCAGAGTCACCATAAACCCTCACTGTACTACTGCAAATGAATCCTTAACATGTTAGAAATACAGTCCCACATTAATTTGTTCACTCAGGATAATAAATAACTTCTCAAAAATCTTCTTCATCCTCTTTGTAAGAAAAGGTTACAATAGTTTCACAAAGAAAGAAAATACTTATATCTTCTCTCTTTTCTCAATCTCTCTTCATACATAACAGGAAAATAGGACCTTCAGCTTTTGTCAAGCCACCAGTCTTTGACATTTTCTCTCCAGACTCACTCTTCATCAAATTCCCTTTATAATGTTTCTTCATAACTAACACAAGATAATTTTTACAAGAAAGAAGTTACTTCTTAACTTCTTTCTCTCTGTCTTCACCACAAATTCCTCATTAGATGAAAGATAAAAACACAAAACCTTCTTGATTCCATGGGGAGGAGCACCTCATAAAATAGTTGAAATTATACCTTTCTTAGCTTTTCTCTTTAAAAAGACAGTAGTACTTTCTCAATAGGAGATAACTTTGAAACATAAGTTACACATGCTTCTACAAAACAAGAACTGGAGGCATTTAACAATAGAGGCAATATCATTAATTGCAAGGAAAAAGCTCTGTAAAATTGTGGAGCCCCATTGTAGCATCATTGGACCTATATTTGTAACACTTAAAATATAGTTCTGGCAGAAGTGTCCCCTTCAACAGTGTTTTGTCCAATATCCTCTTTTTATAGAAACGATATTTGTTACAGGGATGTTTACACTCTCTAATTGCCTTATGTATGTAAAACAATCTTCCTACAAGATTTTAAGCTTCTCAAAGGCAGAGGGACCAATTCTTTAAATTCTTCCTCGAATCACCTGATACAGTGCTGAACATACGGGTGTTTAGTAATGGATTTCACTTGATAATATAAGAAGAGATATGTGTGAACTCTCTACAATGGAATTCCTTTATAATACTCATGTCAAAGGATGAAATAAATTATCAATTAATCAAAAAGCATTAAATATTCCAGACACTGTAGTAGGCATTGTAGATATAAGAACAAAAAATGAAACAATCCCTATTCTTAATGAGCTTACATTCTATTAAGGAAACAAAAAGTATATATGGAATAAATATATGCAAAATAAGTGAAATCAGTGCAAAGTAGTTCAGTACAATGTAGGAAGGGCATTTGCAGTTGGGATCAGGAAAGGCTTTATGTGGAAAGTGACACGGTAAATATGTTTTACCAAGCCTAACAATTATATATAAAGAAACTTCTCAATTCAATTTTCCTCATGGAGATTCTTAATTCTCCTGGCTACAAAAAACAGAGAATTTTAAGCTAAATAGTTTATTTCTCCTTTTTCTAAGCAGTTCAGTGGTATAGTGGGTAGCACACTGGGCCTGAAGTCAGGAAGACCTGAGTTCAAATCTGGTCTCAGACACTTATCAGCTATATGCTCCCGGACAAGTCACTTAACCTCTGTTTGCCTCAGTTTCTTCATCTGTACAAAGGGGATAATAATAGTACCTAGTATGAATGGGGTTTTGTGAAAATCGAATGAGATAATACATGTAAAGGGCTTAAGCGTAGTGCTTGATATGTAGTAAGCCTTATATAAATGATAGATATTATTGTTATTATCCTTTCCTCGGTCCCTTTCCTTCCCCACTTTTATTCCTTCCAAGGTTAACTCCTCATACATTCTCATTCAGAAATTATATCTCTGTTCTCATATAAGTCCAAAATGAGAGAGTAGAACTTCAAGGCACCTTTATATAGGTATAATGATACTGTTTCTAAAAAGTACAAATGCTCCAGAAATAAACATTGCCTAATAAATTTGTTTTGTAACATTGGCTCTCCATGAAGCATGTTTTCTCAACATGAGGCCAACTGGACTGCAAGCTAGACTGGAAACATTTTCAGGCCATAGTTGTTGTTGTTCAGTTGTGTCTAACTCTCATGTTCAACCTCACTGACCATACTGTCTATGAAGTTTTCTTGGCAAACATATTGGTATGATTTGTCATTTCCTTCTTCAAGCAAATAGAGACTAAGTGATTTGCCCAGGGTCACACAGCTAGTAAGTGTCTGGGGCCAGATTTTAACTTAGGTCTTCTTGACTTCAGGCCCAGCCCTCTATCCACCAAGCTATCTAGCTGCCTCTTTTCAAACCATTACTAGCCATTAAATCCTGACAGGGTTAATTAGTTGAACTTTACTAGATTAAACCTCCTTAAATTGCTGTGCTGCTGCTTTCTTTATCTTTTCTTTTCCCTTTTTCTTCCTTTCATCCTTCCTCTCATTAGATGAGATACTCTTTTCTAGCAGTGGTACCATCTTTGAAAGATTAAGTTATTAACTAATTTCCATTGCAGGGTTTGGGAACTTGCCTTCAAGTTCATCCTTCAACTCTGATGATAAAGAGAACATTTTTCACCACTAATATGTTTGTAGCATCTGTAACTATTACTTGAGTGCCATTGATAACTCTATCTGAGCTGATCTTTTAGGTAGCCATTTTCTAGGAATGGAGAGATAAGAGGGAAAGAAGGAGAGAGGGGGGAGGGAGAGAGACAGACAGAAAAAGAAAAGAGAGAAAGAGAGGGAGACAAAGACAGAGACATGGGAGGGGGAGAAAAAGGAAGAGAGACAGAGAGAGTGTGAGCACTTCAGGAGGGGGAGAGAAAAGGGAGACTGTAGTGATGTGGGAGTGGGAAGATTGAAATAGCCAGGGGAGAGACATGGGGGGAGCAGTATATTTTAGGGCTAGTAATGATAGGGAATTATGAAAGGCTAAAGAAGCAATATTGACTATGAAGATCTAGAGAAGGAGCAGCATGCTGAGGCAGTATGAGAGGGAATACCTCTTAAGGATCCAATTAGTGAGGAAGTAAATAAGGTTCCCTGGACCTCTAGTTAAGTAGCTCATCTTAAGTGCCCTTATTTTCCATGAGTTCAGTTATTAGTTTGATTTTCTTTATTCAACTTCAAAACAAAACCTGCTTTTAGTTTTTGTGAACTAGTTATTTGCAAAGAGAATTGTGACAACATAGAACATGATGTTATAAAGCAAGATTCCCAAATTTTCCATGTGGTGGCAATGATCTAGAATGATACCTGTACCCAGACCTATTGTGTCATGTGAGAACTTATCTCACAAGGGTTGCATATGTTATTATTTCACTTCTCAAATCTGTGGCTGAGAAGCCCATATTATATTTCCATACATTCTCTATAGTCAGAGGTATCAAACATGAGCCTATTAGCCATGTGTCCCACAATACTCCTGATTGCTACCTGAACCAGAATAAAATGTAATTGTGAAATAGTTTTAACATAAACAAAATGCAGAGATAATACATTTTAAAACTAAGTCATTCTGTTATCCACAGAGATCTTTATGTATAATTTAATCCCCACCTGCAACTGTTGTTTCCTTTTGAGTTTAAGACCACTACTGTACAACACCTAGCAAATTACTGTGGATATTACTAGATGTCTAATAAATGTTAAGAATTTTAGTTGTAAGGAATCTTAGAAATTATCTAGTCCAACCACCTCATGTTACAGATGAAAAAAAAAAGTCCATGACTTATCCAAGATTACACAAGAAGATGTTGGTAGAAATAGGATTAGAACTTGTGTTTTGATTCCAATCTCGATATGCTTTCTACTACATTTGTTGAATGAATGAATGAATGGAGTGAGTAAATGAGCGAGTGAGTGAAAGACACTCATTGTATACACCTAGGGCACATTTTCCCATAGGTTAGCAGATCTTCTACAGTATTTGGCAACTACTGTAGGAGTTCATGGCGGGCAATGAATTGAACATGCTAAGGGACATGAATTTATAATGCAGGTAACTGACCCCTACTATAGTTGTGCCCCTACTGTAGTCAGTGCAATTATGGTCTGTGCTGTTAAGTGTCTAAATTGATAATGTACAACCCTTGGCATTCTTCTGCAATTGCAGTCCCATAGAAGGGGCATGTGTTCAACTGGCTATTGATAATAACTCCTAACTCCATCTGCTAGCATGATAATTTAACATAACAAGTGCCATTGAGTTGATTGATTTCTTGCTCTGACCACTCCTATGTTGCTAGTTTATTTTAATGTTATTAGCCACTCATTGCTTATAGTGTTCAATTTGAAATAAGTTTCTTAAAAAGATAAAATTCATTGTGAAACATAGGCTATTGAAGTTGTTGAGTGGTGGTTTATGACAGATGATCTTGATAAAACCTTGACTTAAAAACCATGGAGGGTGGGGAGGAAGCATATAGTCTAATTATTTCCACTTAGCAGTTATGGTCAGGGAAACTTTAAACTGAGAAGTATCTTAACCAGTAATCTTCCCAGAGCTGTTTATGTTTTTAAAGCCAGGCCAAAGTTGGCAGCTACACAAGGAAGCATCCATGCAGGAAAAAAGTGATCTTTATTTGACAGTGGACTTTAGGTCAAGTGACCTGTGATTAAACTTCCCATTTTTTTAAAATGTAAGTATCCCATTGTAAATGGCCAGATTGCTGGCTAAATCATATGGCCAGGTTAATATTCATCCTGGAATTCTCTGAGTTGATTTCTTTTTCAGGTGATATATACACCTAGTTCTGTTTTCTCATAATTACCTTCTGTTCTGTTTTTAAGTAATGACTTTTCTACAGGAATTTTTGCCATTTCATCATATTGAATAGTTCACAGGGGGCAGATGATGGAAAAAAAGAGGGTGATAGACCTCATTGTCCCACAAAAATGTTCCCTTTCTTTTGAAGCTGAATAGGAGGTGTATATATTTTAAGGATTTCAATTAAAAAAAATTCCAGGGAATGGAAATATCAGTTCCTAACTGGAAAAAAAATGACACAGTCATACATGAGCACATTTATTTGGTCTTTGTGACACTCTTAAATTGGCAGCTTAGGTCAGGTTTCTTGCATGTACTGATGCAAACCCAACTTATCCCAGAGGACAAAAGGATCTTTCAGTTTGTTTTCAAGATGGTTAATTTGGTTTACTATGGACTTAACATACAACAAATGCAAGTATTTCTATATAGAAAGAGAATGGTGTGTGAAAGTGTGAATTTTTGTTATAAGAATTTTTCAAATTAAATTTAACAAGGTAGCAAAATAGTAGAAAATTGCTATTTGTAACTCCTTTTGAATTCTTTGATTTGATGAACTTTTAATATTTTAGTATTCTGTTCTTCATTTTCAAAATTTTTAACTCTCATTAACCACTAACTCACTTGCATATACACTTATGCAACCACACACAAACATGCACACACATGCATACATGCACATATCCCCTCAAATAGAAGCCCTTTCCTATAAAAAAAATTAGTACAGTCTTCCCAGAATGTCTCTTCATGCCTCTTCATGTTACTCCATGGAATTTAATTCAAAAGACTTATGAAAAAATAAATCGGATTAATAAAAAATACAGTTACATGATTGCTAAAATATGTGTGTAGGGTGTCTGTTGACCTTTTCTCAGTGAAATAAGCTTGCTAGGCCTGCCATTTTAACAACCAAAAAAACATTATTATAATGATATTCTATTCAATAAACATTTGTTAAGTGTCTGCTATGTACAAAGCAGAGAGAGGCCCCATGGCATAGCTGATGGAGAAATGGTCTTAGAGTCAGGAAAACCTGTGTCAAAGTCTTACCTCTAATGGAAACTTATGAACAGTGTGTGCTTAGGCAAATCTTTGAACCTCTCCCTGACTTGTTACTCTCTAACACCATATTTTAGACAAGTCGACAATCTGCAGAAGCTGGGAGTTCCCTTCACTAATATTGCAC
>CM053625.1:139902914-139921794 GCA_028646595.1 Phalanger gymnotis | reverse complement strand
TTAAAAGAGGTTGGGGGCAGAGAGGGAGAACCTCTAGTGGCCCTTGAATATGCCTGAGCTTGTATCTCATTTCCTACCTCCAGGTAAACTCAGAAGCCATGGGATCATATGATATAGAACTGGAAGATATGTAAGAGTATCTCCTACAGATTTGTAATTTTTCAGATGAGAAAACTGAGGCCTCGAAGGAATAAATGATTTCACCAAATTCACATAGGCACAGTGTAGCAGGCCAGGATTTGAATTGGAATTCTCTGACCCTAAAGCCAATGGCTCTTTCTAGTATACCATGGTGTTCTTTTATTGATTTTTTTTCTTTTATTGACTGTTTTAATGACTCCCTCATTATGGTCTTTTTTTTTGTCACACAAAGTAAACACTAACATTCTTTTTTAAAAAAAAATATGTATATATATATACATATATATATATATATATATATATATATATATACATATATATATGTGCACCTTCCTTGTAACTCCTTAAAAAGAAGGGATACCAAAAAATGCACATAGCACACTTGTCAGCTAAATTCATTTTTGAATTTCTGGAAGTTTTACATCCAGGTCACATTTTTTTAAAGTTGTCATGAAACTCTGCTTCAGAAGTGAAAAATTGACATTTTTGCCTGCAGTGGAGACAGGGAATCAAGAAAAATCTGCATTAATTATAATACATTGTTTCTCGCATTGAAAGACCTGCAGAATCTGCCAGAAAATGGTGCCGACTTCAGCTCTTCCTATCATATCTAAGCTCAAGAAAGAGTATTGACTTCTCTAGACTGGATGTCTAGAAACTGTTGAGTAACTTGAAATTGCTTGTAGATTTCTGATTGGTTTGTAAGGAAATCATGGCATACCCTTTCCAGTTTTCATAAAATTCCTTTCCTCTCAGGGGTTTTACTTCCTTATTTATTCTTGACCTAATTTTGTATTTCAGGAAACACATCATCTGGGTAGAGATACACAGGACCCTTTGGTTCAGAAGCTATATTCTTTCTAGCCTGACTCAAACTCAGCCAGTAGGATGACTAGGAGTGTATAAAGATGGGGACAAATTTCTTTGAGGTAATTTTTGCGTGAATGTCACAACAATTCACCTAAAGGCAGTTTAAGAGCGGTAGCAGCAGCAATATTAACTTCACCCAAATTTCGCTAGGATTTTAAGGTTTATAAAGGTCTTCATGTAAACTATCTCATTTGAGTTTCTCAACAACCATGTGAGATAGCTGTTATTATTATCCTTTTTTTTTTTTTACAAATGAAGAAACTGAGGCTTGATGAGGTTAAGGGATGCTGAGGATCACATAACTAGTCTATGTATGGTTGGTTTTGACACCATTTCTTTGTGACTAGGAGTTTATAACATAATTGGCATACCATATTACCTCTCAAAAGTTCACTTACTTTTGTATGGCAATAGCAAAGATACAGCAAGCTGAACCCTACCAGCTAGACTCCTTGCAGAGAATCAATGGCATGATTTTTTTTTTTTTGGCAGGGGAGGGAGGGAAGGGGAATACTGCCCCAGAAACCATTATGTGTGATGCATATGCTACATGTGTGTTACACACAGTCATGTTTTACATAATTATGTACCCTACCTAATATTGTTAATTAGTTCCACAATGACTTTAGGCAAAATTATATTAGGGAATCAGTGTTATAGGGGCAGTTAGTTCCATATGAATAGTGTTAAAAATGTGTAATCAGCCAAATGGTCTTATAGTAGGGTTTTGCCGCTTCACGGAGGAATTTGATTTCAATGTTTTAACAATACAAGCTCTCTGAAAGTAAGAATTATTTCTTTCTTTGCGTTCATAAATGTTAGCACCCAGCATAGTACCTGGCACATAGTAGATGTGTAATAAATGTTTATTGATTGGTTGATTAAACAACATTGGTTGGAGAAACCTTAGCTGGCATGTGCAGCTATATATGACATATATGAAATGTATATATAGATTAAAAGTTAGAGAGTAGATATATAATATGCTATGTAGCAGAAAGAGCCCTGAACTGGTAATGAGGGAGCCTGAATTTTAACCCCAGCTCATCTACTAGCTAGCTCTGGAATCTTAGGCAAATAATTTTACCAGCTTCTTCTTCTATAAAATGAAGGGATTGGATTGGACTAGGTGGTCTGTAAGGTTCCTTCTACATAACCTATAAACCAGTGCCTGGATGCCAGCTAATGGTGGCTAATCTTAGCATTAGCCAGAAAAGCCCCTGGCAGAAATATATTGTACACAGTAGGTGATTAGTAAGTGTTTGTTGAATGCATGAATTTTGGAAAGGCAGAGACAGTTGCTCATTCTAGATTTAGAGACTAGATTTAGATTTAGATTGTCTCATAAATTTAAGACAATAATAGTCTTTAATTCTGTTAATTCAGTTATCATTTTGGGAATTTTGTATATTTCTCTAAAATTAGAATTCTAATTCAGACTTCAGCTCAAGCTTGGTCTTTGAACACCCTTAAGTTCATCAGGAATTTAGATTGACCCTTCACTAAAATCAGATCCTTTAATGATGTGTGTTTTACAAGGAGCTTACAAAGTCTTGGACCTTTTGATTTTTGTGACAAGTAATTTTAGATAGGAATTATTTATTCTTTAGCAACTATGTCATGCTTCTCATCTTTGTGTGTTCCTATTACAAAGTTCCTAGGACTATTCCATTTGGGGCTGGACTTCTGATCTTTTACTCTGTATTATCCATAAT
Source organism: Phalanger gymnotis (assembly GCA_028646595.1). NCBI lineage: Eukaryota > Metazoa > Chordata > Mammalia > Diprotodontia > Phalangeridae > Phalanger > Phalanger gymnotis. Next base: position 139,919,068 of record CM053625.1, on the reverse strand, counting down.
CCAAGGATGTTAATCTTGCATATGTTCCCTAAATCTGTTTTAACCAACCAGTGTTTTGAGAAACACCAGTGTGGTTAGAGCTGTCACTGACTTGTCTCTGCTCATTTGGCCTTCTACCATTCTCCTGAAGACCTGTACAAGGTTCTAGGGTGGGATGTATGTTGGGAGTGGGGAGAGGGATACCTAGATTTCATGAGCACTTGAAAAGACCTTAGCTTAAAAGGACCACGGTCTCCCACTGCATCCTTGGCCATCTCAAGTCATCCTGATCTATATCAGGCCACTGAACCCAGACATCTCTGGAGGAGAAAGTGGGACTGGTGACTTTGCATAGCCCTCCCTCACTCAAATCCTGTCAATTGCAAGTCATGTCATCACCTCCCTGATGTCATGGTACTCTTCAAGAACAAAGAACAAACCACACACAGCAACACCCAATGATGATATTCAAGAATTTTTACCAATGGGCCAGGGCGATCCTACTTAACCTCGTCCTGTGTGCCATGCCATGTTTAGAAAGTCAGCAGGGCTGGAATGTGGTTCTTGGAAAGAGCTCTAAATTTAGAATCAGAAGGCCCCAGGTTCAAATGCTTGCTTTCTTTATTATTTGTGTGGCCTTGGCAAATCACCTAAACTCTTTAGGCCTCAGTTTCCTCCTCCATAAAAGGAGGGGGATGGACTAGATGACCTTTAGGGTAATTTCCTAAATCTAGGATTCTATGATTTTATAAGTATGCTGGGCAACACAGGCCCAAGGGACATGTTATTGTTGGTTCAGTCTTTTCAGTCATGTCTGACTCTTTGTGACCCTGTTTGGGGTCCCCCAGTTGGGGACACTGGAGTGGTTTGCCATTTCCTTCTCCAGTTCATTTTACAGATGAGGATACTGAAGCAAACAGGGTTAAGTGACTTGCCCAGGATCGTAAAGCTAAGAAGTGCCTGAGGCCCAAGTCGAACTCAGATCTTCCTGACTCCAGGCCTAGCACTGTATCCCCGGCCCAAGATTCATGCAGTCAGTCCTGTTTCAGGTCCAACTCTCTTATACTCTGTCCTTCAGACTTACCTTCTTCCTACCAATACTACCAACCTTATATTTTTAAGAAACAAAACTACTAGAAGGTTTGTGCTAAAATTTTTAGAGTTACTGAATTTCCCCTTTTAGAATGTTTTCTCTGCAGGCTCCTCTTTAGAGCATCGGTTGATAGCCTGTTTTCTAAGGTACACAGCAGAGTACTTCTGGGCATTTTCAAAGGCTCCCTTTAAAGGTTTTGAATTTAAATCTTTATTGCAATTCAGAACACTTAAGCCTGCTATGTATGGTTATTGCATAACAAAATACTCATGTAATAATCATAATACATGAAATGGTAGGAGTGAAAAGGGAGTTAATGCTTAGTAATGAAGATTCCCAGGCCTGAATGAGCTTTTAAGCCTGGAAGAAGGGTAAATGCTTCTGCTTTTTGTTCCTAGTCTATGGCTCTTTACAGGTTTTCTATCTTGGTGTGATCAACCAAATAAAATTTGATTTTATTTATAAACAAAATTTTATTAATCAATAAACATGTATTAAGTACCAGCTATATGCCAGGCATTGTGCTAAGTGCCTACTTATTACAGTGTCTCTTAGTACTTATTGTGTCGATCCTGTCCAATAAGTTTCATTGACTCCTACTTGCCCTAGCCTGGTAGATGAGGCTATCCATAATTGCATTCCAACCTACTTTTCCAACCTTATTTTGTACTGCTTCCTTTAATATACCCTATGTTTCAGCTCAACTAAGTTAATTGTAATTTCCTGATCTAATCTTACATTCTCCCATCTCTATATTTACATAAATTCTTCCTTCCCCCAACCCGTAGCCCATTCCTGGAATATATTCCCACATAGTAAGATCTTTCTCTTCCTTCAACATCCTTTTTGGACAACACCTGTTGCAAGAAGCCTTCTGCTTCAACATAAAGTGATTTTTTTCCCATATCACGTTTTCTTACAACTGTCTGAATCTCTCCTTTGGCATTGTTTCATTCTTCCTATAACATACATGTTTGTATGAACAACAGATCATCCCTATTTGATAACAAATTCCTTGAGGACAGAGACCATGATGATTTTTTTTATCTTTGAATCCCCAGTCTGTCCCACAGAATATAGAGCTTCAGGTCTGGAGCCATGAAGACATGAATTCAAATCTACTCATCTATAAAATGAGCTGAATAAGGAAATGACAAACCAGTTGAGTATCTTTGCCAAGAAAACCCTATTGGGGTTGTGAAGGGTTAGACATGACTGAAATGACTGAACAACAAAATCTGCAGTATGTGACCCCTAGGGACTTACTAAATATTGAATTGAATTGCTGCATATATTAAAAAGGTATTCAGTTACAAGGGTGATATGAGTAATGTAGGTGGCAAGTAGTATAGGAACTAAAAAATAGGATGGGGTAGTCAGAAAGGGCTTCGCGAAGGGGTTGCATTCAAGAGAACCTTGAAGGATGAATGGTGCTGTATATTTATATAAACACACACAACTTTGAGTGGTGAGGATTTCCTTTTATCTTGCCCAGTCTCAGGTCCACCAGGCCTCCTTCTGGTGAGCCCCATGCCATTCTGCTTGCCTATCAGCTTCCACTTCCATCTCAAACTAAAAGACCTACTCCTTTCTCCCTGTGCTCTGATTGGTGAGCTTTTCTTCTCATCTTTGCTCATCTCAGGCCCAGCACAAGAGCTCCTAACTATCTGTGTGACATGGCATTTCATAAATAACATTGCAACTTCCCTTCCCATTCTTTCCAATTCTAACAGTGAGACCAGTAATCAAATCAACAACGTTGTCTCCTTCCTATTACTCCAAAAACCATTCCCCTGCTTTCCCTCCCTAAAACAGCTCCCCCTACACACACACACACATTTATTATCTTCATATGTGGATATGTTTATGTATATACGAATATGTATGTATGTATGTCTATGTAGTTATAAATTACACATTTATAAATGTGCATTCAAGTATACAGTCTGTTGAATCATATAGTAAAAGTACTGATTGTTATATTGTTGCCTGTGATTTCATTGGTATAGGGAGTTTCTGGTGGGGAAATTCCTTTTAACTATGCGGACCCTTCCCCAGCTCTGCAATTTAAAGTTTTAAAGAGTTGCTTAGAGCATTGAGATATTAAGTGATTTGCCCAGGGTCACATATTTAGTAAGTGTTAAGATGTGGGAACCCACATCTTCCTGGCTCTGAAGTCAGTTCTCTACCCACTGTAAAACACTACCTCCATTTTAATCCAATTTTTAAAAATTTATGTTAGGACATGTTATTTATCTAAACCAAATTATTAATATTTACTTATTATCTGTTATAGTTACTCCAATATTTCTAGGATCAGCTTTTTAAATTTTATTAGTCATGTGGACACTCCTTCCCACCAATTTATATTTCAGCCCCTCTACAACTTACTGGAATATGCTATGACTGAAAAACTATATCATCCATCCCATGGACAACATGTTGATCAGGCTATCCAAATTTAGCCTTGCTGATCTGATGACAGATATACACTTCATCATTGAATCCAAATTTGAAAGAAGCCAAGGCTACTAAGGATTCAAAAGATGCAAATTAAAATAATTCTGAGTTTTCATTTCATACCCCCCAAATTGACAAAGATCATAAAAGATACAAATAGCTCATGCTAAACAGGCTTAAAGAAGGTTAGCATGGTAATACACTTGGTGGAGCTGTGAATTGGTCCAACCATTCTGAAAAAATACGTATATTGATGAAATTTCACTAACTAGTGACCCAGCAATCTAATGACTAGGCACATATCTTAAGGATACCAAAGAAAAGTACCCAAAATATCACTTTGTGAGAGCAAACACTTGGTAACAAAGTCCATTGATTGTAGAGTGGATAAATACCTCCAGGAAGAGAAATCTCAGAGTTCCTTTCAGTTGTCAATCCCATAATTTTAATCTTTTTTTTCTTTTCACCTAGAAATTTTTTTTTCCTTTTTTCCATCTAAAATCTCTCCTGCTTAATAATTTAAGCCCAGTGTCCTCTTGTTTAATTAAGCTTGGATAGAGTCCCAAAATATGCCTAGAAATAGTAATCATCATTCCTGAATCTTCTCTTCTACCAAGTACATAATCACAGTTCCTTTAACCTTCCTTTTTAACAATGATTTTTCATCTTTTCATTATTTCTGTCAGTTTTCTCAGAACCCTCTTGAATTTCTGAGCACTGTTAAGCACAATACTTTAATAAGAGGTCTGACTAATGATGCTTAACAATGGAGCCTGGTAGATGAATGCTTAGTGAACATTATTTTAACTTGGTTACTAGATTTCTATTTCCTCTCACATTTGTTTTCTTGGTCATTTTCTTGGAAATCAGTGTCTGAGAAATGTTTTTTGGGAGATATTTTTGTTGCTTAGAGGTACTGATATGAATAATAAGAAGAGGTACGTAAGTAAGCCTTAGAATGTTGTGGAAATATATTGTGAAATATGGTTATACCCAATGGAAATTGTACAAATCAAATAAAATATTAATAAGCAAGATGCTTTTTAAAAGTTCTTTAAGGCTATTGTTAAAGAAAAAAATTGATATTCACTAAACATCCTTCCAGTGCTACAGCTCTACATCAATATGGCTAATTCTGTAAATTCATTTTCCAATGTTGGCAATGGATGTGCTCCAATATATCTGTCATTTCTCATCTGATTTCCCTTTTGATCAAGAACACATGATTTCAAGACATCTAACTTGACTATAGCCACAGAGTAGAGTTAAAGTGAGGATTAATATTTGGTTTGAACCTTTGCCTGGCTGAATTGGAATTAGTTATTTTCCCCAAGCTACTGAAACCAATTAGTTTTCTACATTTTTACATTTACAAAAGTATTTTTCTTTCCCCACTTACTACAGAAAAATGTCTAAATTTATAAGGAACTTTTTTTCCTGTTAATGGTAAAAGCTAGAAGTATACTTAGAAACATTGTGCTTATGAAAAGATCTAATCAAAAGCCAATCACCAGTAATTTGTCAGATTATCTGTCTTTTCATTTTGTATTTTGTGTGTGTGTATTTATCCATCACTTTTATTTCTGAAGTGTTCCTCTTGCATTTCAGTGATTTTATTGGGATCAGTACTCCCTCTGTTGATGCAATGTAAAGTCCTTCTCATCCCATTTGATTCTTGTCTTTGTTTTCCAGTAAATCTTTATAAGAGGATCTACCCTGTGGGAGGCAACGTAGTATAGTGTGCATATCTGCTTACATCTGTTTGAATCACCAGCACTTAGCAGAATGTATAGTGCGTAGTAAGTATACATGGATAGAGTGTTTGACTTGGGGATCCTTGAGACCTAGGTTAGCATCCTGCTTTCCAGACTTTCTGTGTGATCATGAACAATTCCTATTGCCTCTCTGAACCTTTTTCTTCATCTTTAAAAATGGAGATAACAAGACCTGTAGTACATATCTCCTTGACTTGTTTTCAGGATAAGTCCTTATTGTCTCCTCCATTAGAAGGGCAGCTCCATGTAGTAGTGTTGGTGTCATGAATCATCTGTATATCCCCAGTGCCTAACATGAAGCCTGAAACATAATAAGGTCTTAATAAATACTTGTTGAATGAATTACTATTAATATGTGGAAAGCATTACAAAAACTTAAAAGTGCTATGTAAGTGTTAGCTATTATTATGGTCCCACACACTAGAGGACTACCTTTGTTTTTTGATTATCTCTGGAGTATTCATGTGTATGCAGAGTGTTAATCTATTGTCCCTCATTCTTGCTATGTGATTAGCCCATCTTTTCTAGTCATCTATATCCTCAATAGAAGCTTTTTGGGGGACATTTTTAGGGACAGAGGGGAGGAGGGGCATGGTGGTGGCATTTCTCATGAACAAGCCATTACTGGTAATATGCTCTATAGTCTATTTATATACATACTATGCATCTTTCCGTTGGCCTTTGGGTTATTTGTAATTGTAATTGTTCCAAGATCATGGTATTGAATAGCTTCTAGCTATCCAGAATGACTGTTAGGATAAAAGACATAGGCTTTTGTGGGAGCAAGCAGTTTGCTATCGCAGAAAGCCTTATACAGTTTTCAAGGTACAATCCAATCTGATCTTCTCTTCCTAGCACTCTCTTTTAGGAGGAAAGAAGGAACATAGTAAGCAAGGAAGAAAGGAAAGAAAGAAAGGGGAGAGAAGGGAGAGAGAAAAAGGAAAGAGGAAGGGAGGGAAAGAAAACAAAGGAGGGAGCAAGCATTTATTAAGAACCTATTATGGGCCAGGCACTGTACCAAATGCTTTACAAATATCTCATTTGATCCTCATAGCAATCCTGTGAGGTAGGTGCTGTTATTATCCCTATTTTACAAATGCAGAAACTGAGGCAGACAGAAGTTAAATGATTTGTCTGGGTTCATACAGCTAATAAGTTTGTGAACTGGATTTGAATTCACATCTTCCTGATGCAAGGCCCAGTGCTCTGTCCACCTAGCTGTGCAAGCACATTGTCCATCTACAACAACCCACAGCAAATGATTGAAATTAATACCTATCAAATTAAAATTAAATATCCTCTTTCAGCATTTTGCAGAAGCCTCCTCATAAAGGAACAAAATGACAAATGGGATCTAGTTGGGAATTGAATATGTCATAATCATCATTACTCAACTTCCCAAATCCTTTAATGTGCTCTATTCTTTCCCCATCCTCAGGAACTGGACAGCTCCAAAGCTTTGATGATTTGTTGTTTTTTTCAGCTAAGTCACCATGCTATGAGCTATATATTACCAAATGATCCTGTTGAAGGCATAGACAGAATTGATGAATTTCACAGGCTAGTCATGGCAAAAAAATATCAGATTTCATGGATGGCTGCAGATTAATGGGAAGCACTGATTAAAAAAGGGTCTGTTACTTAAAAGGAACATGGTCATTAAAAAAAAGGAAATCAGTAGTTTAGTTAAAGATAATATGTGTATGCACACACACATATATAACCATAGATTTCATATATATATATATATGAATAGAATTATGGTTGAATTAGGTGAAAGGAGGACATGCTGAAAATTAAGCAGTACAAATTCTTACATTCTAAGGGTCAAATAGTCCTCATGCAACACCCCTCGATAGTAGGGTTGTGACTGCTTATTTAATGTGGCTCAGAAATGAGTGCCAAGAGTCTGACAGATGGCAATGTTGGCAAGTAGTCTTTGATCTGGTTCCCACACCAGCAGACTTGAACTCTACACGCATAGTAACTTACAGTCAAACTGCTCATGATATGTTTGAAAAAAAAGCACGATCAAATTGTTGGATACTTTTGGGCCTCTACCAATCACTCACACACACACACACATATGTGCACACACACAGACACAGACACACACACAGACGCACACACACATACCGTGAAATGCATTGATCTGTTTCAAAGCTATTCATGAACTCTTAGCAACTGTTTTTACCATGTTACATGAAGATGGGATCTTCTGAATTACATCTATCTTTGGGGTGTGTTTATGCATTGCACAGAATCGCAACTAGCATTTTTCACAATGAGAGCAAGCTGCATAAAAATCACCTTCGAATCAATTATAAAAGAAACTTATTTGGTGAGGTGGGCTAGGAGACAAAATAAGGTTGCCCTTCTGGAGTGGGGAGGACGAAAGAGGAAGAAGTTTTTTTTTTTTTTTTCTGGCTGTTCCCATTTTAACTAGTTAGTTTTCCTAACTAGATGCTAAGCTTAGTTGTTTCTGTACTCCTGGAAGAATATAAAAGCTATCAGAACCCTCTAAAATTCGATGCCTCAGGAAAAAGCCTTATTCTCCTAGTCCCAGTTATGGTTCTGTGGCACAAAATACCTTATAAACAATTTCAGGATAGGACCATTTTGTTGTTTATCCTTGTATCCCCAGGAAGAAGCAGTGTATCTCACATATGTTAGTCAATAAGTTTCTTGAATTGTTTTGAATAGTAGTTATAAGCCACTTTCTGCCTTTAACGTTTCCTTCTGGGGGTGGAAGTGGCCCTGGGATCACTAAGGCTATGCCAGCAGAAGATAGATCCAGACATTTCTTAAGCTATAAAATCTTCAAGAAGAGATGGGCTCAGTGGCTATTTTCATCTGTTTATATCTCTTATCTAAGGATCAGCCAAGCTGATTTTGGCAAAAGGGCAGGGGCAGTAGTCCTCCCTGAAGCCTGACTACCAGGTCATGATATTTTTGGCCACAAAAAATGTACAGCAGTTATCTATGGATGCATGAAAAGGATGCAATCTGGTTCAATGGAAGGAACATCTGCTGTAGTGAAATTTCTGATCCCTGAAATGATTAGGAAGGTGCTCAATAAATAAATAAATAAATATTTGTTGACATTATTTGTTCCTTTTTTTTTTTAAAGCATCCTCTTTAATTTTTATTTCTAGTGCTAAGTGCCTGAAAGTGCTAGCCACACCCCTTCTAAATTTTGGCACTCTGGAGCAAAGCCCCGGTCTCCCTAGCCTAGTTAAGGCTCTTATGTAGACTGAGGTTTTCACTCCAGTGAATTCTGCAAGAGTAGCAGATAAGGTTAGATAAACTCTCTAGCAGGCAGTGAGAGCTCTTTTATATTCATTTTTCTCTCACCCCATTGAGGGACAATTATTGCCACATGAACACACACATTTAATGACAGACAAGCTGAGGTCAACGCATATTCATGCTCTGAATTACTGCAGAAGGAAGTCTAGCTCCCCAAGCACTTGGCTTCAGCAGATACTTAGTGTTTCAGATGGCAGCTTTTCAGCATATTGCGTGGGTTTTTCTACATTGAAAGGTTACTAAGATTCGGGGCAGTTGTAAAGATAAATCCGCAGGGGTATTTGAAAAGCAGCTTACTATTGCCATTGTCAACACATAAGTTTTTTCTTGGTTTTCTCCTTATTTATCAAGAAACTTCTATTCATGGATCTCTAAAGAGGTAGATGGTACTTTCCCAGTTTTCCAGATGATGAAAATGAGAAATAGAGGTTTTATTGGTTTGCCCAAGGTCATAAAAAGAAATCTGTGGCCACAGCAGGATACAGTCTGATTTGCTTTCTTCAGTGGCTTCTTAAATTCAGGAAAAGAGAATTTTCTCTGAGAGAAACCCTTTTTTGCCCCAAAACTCTCATGTGTTTTCAAACTACCTAACCATATAAGAAAAGGCTTTGACCTTATCTCAGAAGGCTGAAATGCCTCTGATTTGTGATAGCCCAGACTTCAGGGCTGTCAAGTCGCAGTGGGGAATAATATTTAGCCTTTTATTTAAAGAAAAAAGAAAAGAGAAATACTGACCTGGCAAATTGTGGATAAATAGGGATATTTAAACTTGTGAAGGATGCAGGAGAGAATGAATTAAGGATAAATCAAAACCTCCTATTGATCCCTAAGGGAGGGAACGAGAAAGTAAACATGGCACAAAGATTGTCTGAATCATTTTGTTTTATGATCCCTTTTACTGGAGGAAAATTGAAGTGGATAAAGTGAATAGTGCTATTGACTGATTCCAAGTACATAGTTGCATATTTCATAAGCTAATCTGATTTACCAATACTTAACTTTTAAGGCATGGAAACAAGTCTTCAGTATCATTCGCCGTCAGGTGTCCTGTGACTGCCTTTTTTTTTCTTTACTAAGTAACAATGCATGGTGAAAATGTCTCTTTCCAGATCCCTCCACCGAAAAGTCCTCCAGAATAAGAAAGAATCCTAGCATCTTTTGGTCATCATCAATGAGCTTCTTATATTAATCAGCATTCAAGGCTTCGAATGTTTAATTCACAGAGGGAAAAGAGACCAGGAAAATCCCTATGATGACAAACAAACCTGTGATGGAATATAATTGCTCCATGGTATGGCAAAAAGGACCCAAGCTTAGAGGCAGGAGTCTTGACTGATATACCTTGCTGTGGAATCTTGGACACGTCCTTCAAACCTGTCCAACCCTCATTCTCTCATCTGTAAAATGTGGACAACCTGCCTCACAATTTATTATGAAGAAAGAACTATGTAAACATTAAAGCACTATGGATGTGTTCTTATGTTATTATTCTTTCATTCAACCAATTATCTATTAATTATTTATTAGTGCTATGGGAGCATGGGATAAGAATGGAAGTAGATATGTAGAAGAACCAGGTATTCTTGGTTCCTCATCTCTGTTCTAGTCTAATTAGAAAGATTAATGTGCATAACTATTTGCAAGAATGGTAAAGTCCATAGGGACTTAAAGGACTTCAAAGAAGGTCATTCATGATTAAAATAGGTAGGAAAAGTTTTACATTTTATGGAATAAGTGATTTGAGCTTGCCTTTAAATGATGAATAAGATTTAGATTGGAAAAGGACATTTCAGGCAAGTATAGCCATGTGAACAAAAAGGAAGGCTTCCTGGAAGAAGGTAGACATTGAGTGAGGCCTTGAAGGATGGGTAAGACTTGCATTTTGAAACAAAACTGTAGAAAGAGAGCTCTAGTAATTAGGTAGGAAAAAGAAAAGAAGAGGGAAAAGGAGAAGAGAAAAAATGGAGAGCAGATATGACTCATCCTTCCCCAAAGAATGCCCACATCTGATAAACTGACTCCTGACTTAGGTGTAAAATGAGTTAAGGACCTCAAGAGACTCAATAAGAGAAGGAGTAGGGACATTAAACCCAGATCCACTCTCTGGTGAAACAGGTGTCACTTGCAGCAAGATTTGTGAATAATGGAATTGGAGGGTGGTAGCGGCAGCTGAAGGGAAACTTGACTTAGCTCAGGGGCTTCTGAGAAATAAAGCCCTTTTCTACTTTTTCCAGGCTGTGCCTCAGCCTCCACCTGTGGTGTCTTTTAGTCACCTTCTGGAGCTTCTCTACTTAGGGAAGACAAGAAGTTACTTCTCAATTTAACAACTGCAATAGGCTTTTATTAAGTATTTTTTGAGGAAGGATGGCAACCTTTCACCACACATACACACGCACACATGCACGCACACACACACACACACACACATGCACACAGTGCCTTGCCCTTTTGTCCAAGTCACCACACTCCAAGAGTGTGAGTACCTAATGATTCAGAGTTACTTTAGAGTTGTGATGAATCAAAATCTGAAAGCCAAACCATACATCTTTCACAATGTTCAGAGGAGTCGTAGTATCCATAAGTGAAGTAGGAAAATATAATCCTTTTGAACATTATTAATTTCACTTATGTTTATGATATTCCACCCAATACAGATATCATATTTGCTCTATCATAATTAACAATAAAATGATTATTGGTCTGGACCTGTGTGACCTTGCTAAAAATTACTTTCTCTCAACCCCCTGTTTGGGCCTTAATTTCCTTCTCCATAAAATAAAGGAATAGGACTAGGTTAATAATAATAGCCAGTATTTTATAACACCTACTATATTCCAGACACTGTGCTGAGTGCTTTACAAATCTTATTTAAACTTCACAACAACCCTAGGAGATAGGTACTATTATTATTGCCATTTTTCAGTTGAGGAAACTGAGGAAGACAGAGGTTAAGTAACATGCTCAGGGTCATACAACTAGGAAGTATCTGAGGCTGCATTTGAACTCCAAAACCCGGTGCTCTAAGTTGCAAAGTTACCTCATGTTTAACATAGTGCCTTGAGGTTTACAAATCACTTTATTTTACAGTGACCTAGGCAGCTAGGTGGCAAAATGGATAGAATGGTAGACCTGCAGTTAGAAGTCCTGAGTTCAAATCTAGCCTCACAAACATACTAGTAGCTGTGTGTCCTTGGGCAACTTCTGTCTGCTTCAGTTTCTTCTTTTCTAAAATGAAGATGAGAATAGCACCTATATTGTTGTAATGATCATTAGATGAGATCATATTTGTAAAACAGTATGACGCCTGACACATAGTAGGCACTGTATAAATGTTAGCTGCTGGGCTGCTGCTGCTGCTACCGCTGCTACTATTACTACTACTACTGCTACCCCTAGGGTGGGAGGTACAGTACAAGCAAAATTAGATGAAAATATCTGAGGTTAGAAAGTTTCCTGGAGTTTTAGAACTAGTAGTTAAGTGCCTTAGTAGATAGAGCACTGGGCTTGGAATCAGGAGGACTCATCTTTAGGAGTTCAAATCTAGCCTCAGACATTTACCAGCTGTGTGACTCTGGACAAGTCACTTAACCCAGTGTTCCTCAGTTTCCTCATCTGTAAAATGAGCTGGAGAAGGAAATGGCAAATTACTTCAGTAGGGTCACAAAGAGTTGGACACAAATGAAATGACTGAACAACAAGATAGGCATTGACCAGAGAGTCAAACCTAGGTCCCCAAACCCTTAATTCTAAGATCAATTTCTTCATCAGTACAACATGTCATCTCAATAATTCCCTTCTTTGACCTAACATACCATTCCTATATAAATTCTATAGTCCTAGAAAAATCCATCTGGCACAGATGATTATCCATTCTCTCAGAGCAATTATTAAAACCACCACTGCTTTTCACAGAGTAGATATTCAACAAGTGTTTATTGAATGAATGAATTAACCCATTTATCAGTCAGTCCCTGGACTTTTTCCCTGGAAGAGTTAGGTAGTTACTATTTGTTTCTCATTTCAAACTCCCCAGGAGTTAAGTGGTATACCTAACATAACTTGAGGAGGAGGATGTGAGAGCCAGTGGTGACAGACAAATTCTACAATTATCCATGTTGTAGAAATGTTAGTTAGAATTGCTTCCAAGATGTGGGGGTAATTTTAATTGCCTGACTGCAACTCATCATGCCAAATTGGGGAGGGGAAGGGAGAGGAAAGGGAAATACTCATTTTAAAATTTGATGTTTTGTTTGTTTTATTATTTATTAGGCATTCCTTCATGCCTAATAAACTGGCTAAGAAAAAAGTCTTATTTCTTTATTAGAACTAAAATTTGTTTTCTTACATATTTTCAATCTATTTCCTTTCTGCTTTATATATTTATTTTGCATTTCTTTGTATGCTAGATTTGAGCTCATAAAGGGATTCTCATAGTTGAAAATAGTACTTAGTGATTGAATACCTGACATATCCATGACTCTACCATCATGAGGTAGGATCTTCAATATGAAGGATGAGATTAATTCATGTTTTAATAAAATAGCACAGTGAGAACAAAGGAAAAACTTCTGCATTGTTGGCTAAAGTCTTTATCAGCTTGTTGCAGGCAATTCCAGACAAATGCATCCCTTTGTTTTGCTTTGTACAGGCCACTTTGAACAGCAAGAAACTAGTATTTTTTTTCCTTTATAAAGGGTTAAACATCAAGGGTATTTCTCCCTGAATGTGCTAAGCTGAGTGAAATTCCCTTCCAGAGCAGTGAATCATGAGCCTCTGTGTGCCTTTGGTTGGGGAGAAAGGATATTAGGGCAGCAGAGGGCTGAACCCCAGGATCCATTGCCCAGTTGCCGACATCTTGGAGATTTTTGGAGGTACTATGGTGTAATCATCTACATTGTGGCCAAAATGAAAACCAGGAAATTGAGGGAAATCCCAGATGGTGATGATGAGGATGAGGATGATGATAGTGATGGAGACAAGTGACATTTGTCTAGTGCTTTAAAGTTTGCAAAGCATTTTGGCTACTTTGTCTCACAAATGTCTTACAGCAGTCCTGTGAGGCAGTTTCTGTTTTCCCATTTTACAGATGAGGAAACTGAGATTCAGCGAAATGAAGTGATGTGAGTCAGGATCGGGGACCAAGTCTTCCTTTTTCCAAGTCCAGCCTTCTATCTGCCATGCCGTGCTGTCTTATCAGACCCTTGGATGCTAAAGAATTGTGCATGATAGTAGGAACTTTTGCTATAATGAAAACACAGATATCTCTTCCCTCCCTTCCTTCCGTATCTATCTCCTACCCTAGGCACTGATCTATAAAGTCCTACACTGTCAGAGCTAGAAGGATCCTTCAGAGATTTTTCTAGTAGTCTAGCCTGTTCATTTAAAAGAGAAGGAAACTAAAGCCCTTAGAGGGAAAATTATGTGTCCAAGTTCACACACAAATGCATTGGATCATGGATCGAACTCTGAAGAGATTTCAGAGACCTCCTAGTCCAAACCTTTCATTTTGCAGGTGATGAGGTACAGGGAAGTGCCTAAGATCATACAGATAGAAATCATCAGAGGGGGATTTCAGAATCACAGAATTTGAGAACTGGAAAGGTCCTCAGGGGCCATCTAGTCCACCTTATATTCAAAAGGAATCTTCATTATAATATCACTGCCAAATGGTTCCCCAGACTGAAAAATTCCAAGAAGAACCCACTACCTCTTGGTCAACCCATTCCACTTTTGACTGTCTCTAATTTTTAGGAATTTTTTCTTGATAACAAGCCTAAATTTACCCCTCTGCAATTTCTACATATCTCATCTGGTTCTGCTCTCTGGGGCCAAACAGAACAAGTCTAACCCTTCTTCCAAAAGACAAACTTTCAAGGAGTCAAACATTGCTTTCATGTCCCTCCTGAGTTTTCTTTTATCTGTGATCATATCACCCTGCCCGACCCCCTGTCACCTTCAGAATCAAATATAAAACCCTCTCTTGTTTGAAGCCATTATACAACCACCATCCCCACCTTTCCAGTCTTAAACTTTACAATCTACCATGTACTCTGTGATCCAGTGATGCTGTCCTTCTTGTCCCTTGAAGAAGAAACTCCATTCAAACCCTTGAATGCTGTGACTCTTTATCTTCAACTCCTGACTTCTCTGGCTTTCAAGTCCAAGCTACAGAAGGTCTTTCTTCTATTCATTATTTCTAACTTATCCTGTATATATCTGGCTTTTACATAGCTGTTTGTATGTTGTCTCCCCATTAGACATGAGCTTCTTGAGGACAGGAATTTTCTTTTTCCTTTCTTTGTATCCCCAGTGCTTAGCACAGTGCCTGAAACATAGTAGTCATTTAATAAACGTTGGCTGAATGACCCAGGGCTAAATATCCCCAATGCCTTCAAATGATTCATAATTCCTCTGACTCCAGAGGAATCACCTTTCCTCAGTATGATGCTGGGCACAAAAGCTATACCTGGCACAAACATATTCTGCAACAGACTCTGGAGGAAATCAAAGTGTTAAAGAGACTCTCCTCCCTCTCTTAGTCTTTTTTCTTCATTACATAGCAGGCAGGGGAGAGGGGTGAAAGTACTGCACTGACCAGTCAAAGGTGCCCTCCCTTTAGGCTCAGTGAGTCATGGGTCATTGCCATAGGCCATTGGTGGATTCTTAGGGCCTATTAGGGTCCTAGTGATGAATAATCTGTGTCCTAAAAAAAATCTATAAATAGGCCTTCATGCCATAAATAAAATAGCAATTGAGTTTCAACCAGGCAAGCTGGCTTTGATGTTTCATTCAGATTCTCAAAGCCTAGGAACTTTCTTAGCTTTAAGTTTCATTTCAATCTGTTTCATACCTAATGCTACAGCATAGGTTGAAGAGAACATGGGAATGAAAAGAATACAATTATGTAACTAGGACTGTGATGGATGTGCTGACTTCTGTATCTATCGAAAACAAGGATTCTTCACTTTTTTTGTACCATAAACCCCTTTGGAAATTTGGTCAAATTGATGAAATCTTTTCTCTGGATAGTATTTTAATTGCACAAAATAAAATGCATAGGGTTACAAAGGAAACCAATTATGTTGAAATAGTTATAGAAACATTTAAGCTCATGGATTCCATATTTATACACACACACACATACACACACACACAATATATATGAAGGACATTGCTGAAGAAAAATTCCTTGGGCTCTGAGATGACTGCATCTTTTTTTTTTAATCTGTGTATATTTTATTTAATATTTTAGTTTTCAACATAGATTCCCACAAGATTTTGAGTTACAAATTTTCTCCCCATTTGTACCCTCCCCCCATTCCAAGATGACATATATTCTGATTGCTTTGTTCTCCAGTCAGCCCTCCCCTCTATCACCCCATTCCCGCCTCATCTCCTTTCCCCTTACTTTCTTGTAGGGCAGGATAGATTTCTATGCCCCATTCCCTATATATCTTGTTTCCCAGCTGCATGCAAAAAAATTTTTTTTTAATTTTTTAAGCATCTGCTTTTAAAACTTTGAGTTCCAAATTCTCTCC
>CM053625.1:139872245-139902414 GCA_028646595.1 Phalanger gymnotis | reverse complement strand
ACCCTTGAGCTTTTTGTTAGGCAATGACTGCTTGTAGAGTAGAGAGTACTTTGTCCCAAGCTTTAGGGTCCAAGCACTGCTGTTTTCAGAGCTACTTCTACTCCACCGTCACCCCAGGCTCTGTCACAGCAGCTCTCCTCCTCCTCCAAGAACCGCCAAACAGGACCAAAATTCAGATCCAAGCAGGGCACAGCAAGAGAATCTGGAGGCAACTGCCTTCTACCCCAACCCCAATATGTTAGAGGGGTATTTTTTTTGGTCTGGACCTGTGATATCATCTTCATCTACCCAGCAAGGAAACTCCCTCTACTCAAGCAGATCTACAGCTCTTGCCTAGTGCTTTGATAAATTAAATAATTTGCCCAGGATCATGTCAGTATATATCAGAGTCTTTCCTTGCATCTTCCTGCCTCTGAGGCCAGCTTTCTATCCACTATCCCACCTGCCTTTCTTGCTGGGGAAGGGGGAGGAGGATGGGCTAGTGAAGATTAGAGGGGGATTAGTTTATTATCCCCTTGGAAGCTGAAAAAAGGTAATACCCATTTGATCATGGGTGTTACCAAACACTCATACCCATTCTCTGTGCATAGCTATGGTTAGGAGAAGAGAATGATTCTTTTCCTTGATCCTTTTTTTTCTTTATACTGCTTTTGTGTCTTAAATGTTTTTACTATTAGATTTGTTCTTTGCAGTCAGTCATACTGAACTAAAACCTTAAGTCAAAATCATATTCACCTGAGTAATATGAGATTGAAGTCCCTGAGACATATTGCACATGAATAAATGTCTAACAAGCTATGAAAGTGGTAATTACTGGTCAAAATGTCTATGGGGAGTATTGGAACCAGAAGGTCCTGCTCAGACTCTAGAGACAAGAAGAGAAGAGAGAACAGGAGAACATAGACCTTTTAATTTCATCTGCGGTTTTTATCAGTAATGCTGGGAAATGAAACAAAAAGACTCCCTCCTGTCTATCCTTCCATTTCCTCTGAGATCTTGGGCTTAATAATCACAGATTCTTAAGAACTATCATTTAACATGAGCTGTGAAACCTTCCAGATTATTTCTAGTACCTCAAATTCTGTTTATTTTAGAAGAAAGAACAAGCAAAAATTCCTTAAGACATAAAAGTAGTATAAATCCCACATATAACAAAGTATTCATGACAGTTCTTTTTGTGATGAAACAAACAAAAAATAGAAAATGAGTGTTCATTAATTGAGGAACAAATTATTAACTGGGGAAAATAATTATTTCCAAGGAAATGTTGCACGATCGAATAAACACTGTACTATCAAACAAGAAACCTCAATTCTATTTCTAGTTGTGCCATAAGCTTTTGTCTTCTCCTGTCCTGAATTTTCTCACTTATTAAATGAGGAGGTTGAATTGAATTAAGTGATTTTTTGAAAAAAATCTCTAAGATTACTTCTGTTGCTAAAAGTTCTGTGATTCTAGGAGTAAGGACATCTGGGTTCTAATTCTGAATCTCTGTGCAAACTACCTGTGTTTTTTAATGCAAATTTTTCTGGTGAGCAATCCTCTGGAAAGGAACTGTAATACTGCAAAAATCTATAGATTGCAGCAGGCTCCAAGGCAAATGCCTATTTGTCCTCTGAAATTGTCTAATTAACTGGTAAGAAGCCTCGATGATCATAAAAATATGAAGGTTCTGTTTAAACCACATTAATAACTAAAGTCTAATAGATATGATTATGGTACATTTTGCATATGCTCAAGGCTAATTATCCACCACCTTCTCTGTCACCATCATCATTGGTTATGGCCTTCCCAACCTTGCACCTCCTATAACACTTTACTCTATAATTCTTTATTGCACTTATCATGCCATATTGTGCACAACAGTTATTGCTTTTGTGTTTTATCACCCTGCAAGAAGTCAAACTCCCTGAAGCCAGAAACCAGTCTTACCCGTCTTTTGTGTCTCCCCCAGTGCCTGGGACAGTAATCCACACATATTAGACATTTTATGCATATCAATTGCATAAATGGTCAAATTCTTTAGTCAATAAAATGAGGGCTTGGGACCTTATAGCCCCTACTGTCCCCTTAAACACCAAATTTCTATGCCCTTATGACTATAAAAATGGACTTTTAAGCGAGTTCCTCTTTATGGATGGGGAGTGAGAATGTTCAGCACAAGTCAAAGAACAACATAGGAATGGCTTCACACCAATGTCTCCAAGGGAACTATGAAACTATTGAGTATACAGTGGGACAATCTTAAGTCCTGAGAAATTCTTTTTAAACAGATATATAGGCAGCCTGTTTAACTCCTGCCTTTTATTAACAGTGACCTGTGTAATGTTGTCCTCTAATATTCATTCAGACGTTTCCAGCATCAGGCATGGAATTATGCAAACTCGGCTTCCAGGCAGGCATTAACTAATCTAACTCGATATTATCCACCCTCAAATTTCTGCATTATTCATCTTTATAGAAGTTGTAAAAACAGAGTTCTTCAAAATAAGGACTGATTTAAATTGCATGTTTAGATCACAGAGAAATGACTGGTAGTTAGCTTGTGCATGGGGATTCTGTTATAGCACACGGCTGATTTACTAGAGTTGCACAAAGTAATTCCCATCAGCAGGTGATTGAAAATGTCCAGGTTTTGCTATTCAATTAATTATGAAACAATCTGTTGTCAACATTCCCAGCATATAGTGAGACTTTGCCATTCAGAATAAATGTGGATGAATGTGGTTGCACAAAGACAGTGAGAAGAAAGGCCGTAATGAAATTCAAACTGAACTGAACTGGAGAAAAGGGGCAGAGGAGGAAAAGAATGAGCACATTCAGATCCCAGGCAAACAGAGAAGGAGGCTTGATGAATCGTTTAATTCAAACAGGCAGCATGGCCACTGAACTCAGAGGTATTTGGCATGAGGAAGGGATAATGTGACATCTTTTAATATATAAAGTGCATTCAGACTCCCTAAATTAATTAAATGGAGGGAATTGGAACAGTGTAAATGATTAAAGGTGGTACTCCCCTCTAAAACTGTAATCACTGTCTCCCACCCAATTTCTAGAGGCAGATAATTGACACTTTGTATATATATGTGTATGGAATGCAGAGTGCCCTGGATGCAAATTTATGGATAATAAGATCCTAAGCAGAAAGGATCTTGGAAAGTTTATCTTCTCCAACTTCTCTTCTCACTTCCCCCACTTTACAGAATAGGAAAGTGAAGTCTAGAGCTGTTAAGTGACATATCCAAGGTTATGCTGGTAGTGTAAATAGCAGAGCTAGGATTTGAACTTGGATCTTGTGACCAGATATTATGTTCTTTCTGCTATATTTGCAGCTGATCAAATTCATCTTTCCAAAGGAGAGTTTTTGCTTCTGCCTACTTCTTCCTTCTCCCCATGTGTTGTTCCCTTTGAGGCCCTTGAAGAGGTAGGTACTCTGTCTTCAGAGCTTGCAGAACACATATCAAAACATTTTCTCAACTAGGAGAACATTGTATACAGTATTGTGTGCATTGTACAGCAATATTGTATGATGATCAACTGTGAATGACCTAGCTATTCTCAGCAATACAGTGATCCAAGACTCTGAAGGATTCATGACAAAAAATGCTCTCCAGTCCCAAAGAAAGAAATGATGGAGTCTGAACGCAGATCAAAGAATGTTTTTTTTTCTTTTTTTCTGTTCTTTCTTCCACAATATGACTAATATGGAAGTAGGTTTTGCATGATTGTACATGTATATCCTATGTAAAATTGCTTACCATCTCAGGGAGGGAGAGTTAAGGAAGGAAGGGAGAAAATTTGGAACTCAGTTTTTTTAAATGAATAAAATTGTCTTTACATTTAATTCAGAAAATAAAATATGCAGAATAAAAATATATGTATATACATATGTGCATATATGTATATGTGCATTATATATACATATATATGTGTATGTATGTGTGTGTATATCTCCTCTATCTTTCTGAGAGAGATGACGATGTCTCATCAGCCAAGACAAGATACAAATCTCCTGCTTCCAAGTGCTTCCACTCTTCCTTCTTAGTGGGCACTCAATAAATATTTGACGAATGAATGAATGAATGAATGTGTAAATATTTGGCTACATGAATGATTTAATAAGCAAATATTTTGTTGAATGAATGAATGTTTAAAAAAGAGATAGATGTCCATTATGAAGCCTGATAGAATTCCTTTTACATCTACAAGCCTGTGAAGGGTTTCACTCCAGTGAAGCAAACACCTTCACCTTTTGACATGTGATGATCCTAAGATGTCCGTTCTTCTCTCTAGCTATTGGAATCTAACTCAGGCTTAGGGGCCAAACTCACATTCTGCCTTTCCCTCACCCTCATCAACCCTCTTGATCTCCTGAAAGACCTATATTCTGTACTACTCATTTGACAAATATACCACTCTGTCTCACCAGCCATCATCTGTACGGTGTAATAGGGAAAAGTCCTAGATTTCAAGTTAGGAGTCATGAATTAAAATCCTAATTCCAATAAGTGCTTGTCCACTGTCTAAGCAGAACCAGAACACTGTAGTTCTCTAAACGTAGATTTCTTCCTCTGTAAAATAGGTATGATAATTTCTATACAGGTTGCCTCATGGAGTTCTTATAAGGGAAATACCTTTTAAACATTAAACTACTATTTAATGTGGACTGTTATTATTCTGGTTCGCTCTCTTGCCACTGGACTTTGGTGACTCAGGAAGGGAGAGTGAGGCTGACCACTTTGTGCAACTCTGTCTCAATTAAATCCAATTCATGCTCAAGTTGAGACATCAGCAACTATGTCATTGGTTGTCTTCTAAAACAAAGGATAAACAACAAACTGGTATGGAGGAAACAGACCCATAGATTTGAAGTCAAAGACATGGTTTTGAATTCTGCCTCTACCACTTACTACCTGTATGACCTTGAATGAATCACTTTCCTTGTTAGTCCTTTAGTTTCCATGCCTGTAAAAATAAGAGGATTAGACCTGATGATCTCAAAGGTGCTTTTCAGCTCTAAAGTCCTTTTTAGATTTATGATGTCATAAATCTAAGTTCTTTGAAATCTAGTACAATATCTTTTCATTTTTGGTTCTTCCTCTACCTCCCTGTCCCATAAGCACTTAATGTGATGCCTTGAACATAGGGTTTGCTCTAAAAAAGATTTTTTGATTGATTGACCACTGGCTGCCCCCCTCGGCAAGTATCCATTAAAGAGATGATTCAATAGAAAATGAACCTGATGGAGAAGACAAAAGAAACAGTTGCCTAGAAGAGGACAGCAGATGCTTCAATAGTTATAAGGGACTTCTATTTGCTTTTGCATGTGGCAATCAATTCAGTGCAGAGATAGGTACATTATTACAAATAATTCTAGGAAGTGTAGAGATGCATATCCAAAGATTCAAAGCAGTGTTTCAACACAAGATTTTTTTTTAAGCCCTAGTAAAGGACACTTAGCAATAGATAGAACCTATTTTTCAGATAGGGGAAAAAAACATGCCTTATGGACTACATGTAATGAAATATAAGTTTTTTCCTTAATAACTTTATAAGCCTCTCTTTAAAAAAAAAAAAAAACCTTTATGCTTTTGTGCCAGAGGGTTTAGCCTGCTGGGAAATTAGCAGAAATCCATGAAATTCATAATCTTTTTTTTTTTTTTGCAACATTGAGTATTGAAATCCACAATTAAGACTAATCTTTTAAATGCTTGTTCAGAAGAGGAAAGCAGCATGAACTGAATGAACTTTTTCTCAAAATTAACAATAGTAATCACAGCTGAACAAAACAGTGTGCAGAGAAAATAGGCTTGATAATTGAAATTATTTCTGTAAGCCCATTAGTTTTGGTATCGAGTAAATAAAATTAAGATTTGCTCAGAGATCAATACTGCCATTCACAAGAAGAGTTTTTTGTGCTGGTTCAGACCTGGAGATAGATGGGGACATTGGGGGATCAGTGGTACTACCCAGACCAAAATCAGCTCCTTTGTCCCAGGGTCATATCGGATATTTTGAGATTCTTGGAAAACTCTGCTAAACTTGAAAAATGCCTTGTTGTATGCTTGGAAAAAAAAAAAAACTGTTGAATTTGAAAGGATGCTTTGGTTACACTCCATAAACTGGGAATCTCTAGTCACCATAGTGGGTGTGTCATTATCTTAATCCCCAGAGCTAAATCATTTTAAGTGTATAGCTTTTCTCAGTTTAATCCAGATAACTACTTCAGTGTCCTACTAACCTGCCCAAGATTATGATATTCATTCCTTCTAAAAGAGGAAAAGCAGCTCTTTGATCTCTGATCATAAACGGTGATCCTAAAAAAAAAAAAAAGTTGGATCTTAATCTCTTGCTTTGAAAGACAGATATGTTTACAAGCAGAACAGGATTATTTCTTTTGTTGGTTAGTATGTGTGTATTAGGTGGGGGATGGGGAGAAGCACAGTTGATTATTTTGCTGAATCTTTTCACTACTCATGCTTTTTGCCTCCTCAGAGAGGTAATATCCCAGTCGTATCCTCTTAGTGAATGATAAATGCCTTTTATAAAATCTACTTTCCAGGGGCTTACGAAGCCCAGAAAGATTCTCTAGTAATACTTCAAGATTATGGTGAATATATGAGAGTGAGACCAGACAGGCTTATGTTTATTCATTTTTTATGAGGTATACTTGTAGCCAAGGGCAGCCAGGTTGTCTTATGATCCACCAGGGTCACATAACATCAAATTTATATCTGACCTTTGAGCGTATAATGTAAGGGCTGTGCTATTTCTATGTGCAAAGTTTATACTATCAACTGACATTGACCAGAGTCACATTTCCTTCTTGCCATTCAGATCTGCCAGATGATATTGGCTGACAATGAAACAAGAAAAATAGCAATGATGTGAACCTTTGCGGAGGGAAATTCTGATCCTGTAGATTAAGGTTATGAAGACAGGCAGGTACAGAGTGCACAAGGCAAGACAAGTTACCGGGAAAGCCCAAGGGGAAGGATGGAGGGAAATATGATCTTATTGGAGCTGGAAGGGACTTTAGAAATCATCTAGTGCCCTTCATTTTGCCGAGAAGTAGTCTGAGATCTGAAAAGATTATGTTACTAGTGCAAGGTCACACAGGGAATAAGCAGCAGAGTTGAGATTCAATCCCAAATCTCCAATTCCAAGTTCAGAGCTGTTACTTAGAATTCCAGCACTTGAGATAAGTATGGTTGTTGAGCTGGGTGTGGTGGCAGAGGACTGTAGTGGATTGCTTGAGTGTGGGAGTTCTGAGCTATAGTGGGTTAAATTGAATGAACATCTACATAAGTTCCACGCCAATATGAGGAGCCACTGGGTGCAGGACACCACCAGGCTGCCTAAGGAGGGGCAAACTTGCCTGGGTCAGAAGTGGAGCAGATCAAAGTTCCTGTGGTGATCAATAATGGGATCAGGTTATGAGAGACTGATGTGCTTGCAGACTGAGGAAAAGAGATGAAGAAAAAGAAACAAGGAAGGAGGGAGGGAGAGAGGGAAGAATGGAAGGAAGGAAGGAAGGAAGGAAGGAAGGAAGGAAGGAAGGAAGGAAGGAAGGAAGGAAGGAAGGAAGGAAGGAAGGAAGGAAGGAAGGAAAGAAGAAAGGAAGGAAAAAGAAATCAATTAAACAAAAGGGAAAAACTATGAGAAAAAAAAAAGTGAAAATAGTATGCTTCAATCTGCATTCAGACTCCATCAGTTCTTTCTCTGGATGTGGGTAGCATTTTCCATCATGAGTCTTTTGGAATTGTCTTGGATCATTGCATTTCTGAGAAGAGCTAAGTCTATCATAGTTGATCATTATACAATGTTGCTGTTACTGTGTACAGTGTTGTCCTGGCTCTGAGTGAACTTTGAAGGAGGAGAGGGGCTGGCTATTTGGTGATGATGGCAGAGGGAGAGTCTGAAAGTGGCAGTGGGGAACAGGGAACGGGCCCACTCCTCCTCATCTCTCTGTGTGTCAGGGGCTCTAAGACAAGGAGCAGCCAGTCTTGGAAAGGGTGCCAAGAGATGCAGTGTTTTCAGGAGAAAGATTGGTTTCTGAGCAGCAGAAGATGAAAGGAATGTAAGATAAAGAGATCTTAGATGAAAGGAAATCTGATAACAATAGAAGAGATTCCAGATGACAAAGGAATATAGAGATTGTAGTAGTTAATCCCCACGTGAGCTTGGGCAAATCATTTGAGCACTCTCAGCCTCCGTTTCCTCATCTGTAAAGTAAGATGGTTGAGCTGCTTAGCCTCTGAGGTTCCCTTCCAGCTCCAGGTCTGTGATTCTATGGGGTGGCTGGGCTCAGCTGGATAAGAATGAGAGTATAGAAAGAGTCAGAATAAAAAGGGGAGGGGGCAGCAAAGTGAAGCAGTGGGTAGAGTACTGAGTCAGCAAGACTCATCTTCATGAGCTCAAATCTGGCCTCAGACACTGTGACCTTGGGCAAGTCACTTAACCCCGTATGCCTCAATTTCCTCATCTGTAAAATGAGCTGGAGAAGGAAATGGCAAACCACTCCAGTATCTTTGCCAAGAATACCCTAAATGGGATCACCAAGAGTCAGACACGATTGACCAGCAATAACCAAAGCAAGCAGAACTAGGAGAGACAGTCCTACTGTAGATACAGTCATGGGGGAGAGGGACAGCAATCCCTAAATCCTTACCCTCTCAAGTGTCACTTTCCCCAACCCCCATTTCCCATGGTGGAATGGGCCAGTGGAAGAGAAAAACATGTGGGACTATGATCTCTGGACCAGAGTGGAAAAGAAGTGGTATCTGTCCAGATGGCAGCTCCTGGGGAAAAGCCCTTGTGACTCCTAGTCTAGCTGCAGGTCTGTTTTCCGATATGCCATGCTGATTCTTTTGCCAATTAAGCAGAGCTCAATTCCAGGACCCAGTTTCCAGCTTGTGTTCTCAGAAGAAAACCACAGGTCCTAGTCTTAACCCCAAATTGCTGGCCAGTTGCCAGACGAGATAATTGCCTTCTGCCTCCCTAGTTAGGTTGTGCTTGATTTTCTGTGCCAAAACGTTGGTTGGTATTGCTGTGCATTGTTAAACAGCTGCTTTGTTTCACCCCAGAGGTTGCTGCATTTCAACAAGGGCCCAGGGTGCAGGGTGGGGTTACTCTGTATGTAAACTTGAAATTCATCCAAAGAAAGTTGCAAAGCTTGCACCAGCTGCTATTGCTGTCACTTTCATAGCTAATACTACATCACTGAGAGGGTCCCCCAAGAAATTCACTTCTGTTCCCCAGCACTAGATGATTGTTTTATTGTTCTAAATCCAATAAAAGGAGCCAAAGTCATCTATACTTTGTGTCTTGGCTCTTCTTGGCTCATCTTCCATGAAAGAAAATTGGGTTAGGCTAATGGAGTAGAATTGGGGAAAAGGACCAGATTTCCATGACATGATCCATCCAACAGCTATTTACAGACCTGGGGTAAACCCAAGCCAATCACTAAAGGCAAAAGAGAATTTGTCTTCATCATCCCCAGGTTTTTTCTTCCATGGCCAATTTTTTTTTTTTTTTTTTTTGCTGATAACCATCACCCTTTCTTCAACTCACCCCTATCCCTACTGCCAATCCCAAAGGAAATCAGTGGTCTCGTTCCTGCCCAGAATCTCATATACCAATTCAGTCAGGGCCCTGTTTCAGAATTATTTTATAAGATGCTTTGAGATCATCTTATGAAAGTATATGATCTAGAAAAGTTAATTGGGTCCTTGCAAAAAGAGATGTTAAGTGAAGGGCACGGAAACGTAGGTGTCAAATAAATCAACTATTTTTGAATCCCTGTCGAGTTTAACTCTTGCTATATTTGAAGTGCTTGCAATGTGCAACTAGAGATGCACAGTTGTTTGGGAGGAGAATAAGGAGAGATGCATTGCAAAGAAATATTGAATGCATTCCCTGCCCTCAAGGTATTGAGACTCTAGTTGGACAGAACAGCTATAAATACATATAACAAAAAACTTTGGCACTTTAAAAGATTCAGAACTCGAGTCAGTAGAACAAATGCTTAATTAATAATGATGATCACAATGATGATGAATGTTTATTAATTGACCAGTACAGAGAAGTATGACTGGAGTTCAAAGAGTTCACAGCCCAGAGGGATCAGGGAAAGCTTCACAGAGGTGGGGAAATTTGAACTGGACTTTAAAGGATGCATAGGATGTACATAAATAGAGAAGAGGAGAGAAGAGCATTTCAGGAGTGGGAGAATGGTATAAGTCAAGGACTGGGCAATCACATGAGGCAATATGAGAAAAATCCATTTGACTGGAGCAGAGGTTTGTCTAGGAGAGGAGTAAAAAGGAAAGAAAATCAACAAATCAGGTGAGGTGTCTGGCTGACCGTATCAGGCAATGTCTCTTAAGCTTGGGAAGGACTTCACTGACTGTAAACACTGAAATGTTGGACACTGAAGTGGTTACCGAGGAAGGTTATGGAACATTCTTTTCAGACAGACTTTTTTTAAATTAGATTTCTTATTTTTAGTTTACAGAACTCAGTTCCACCAGTTTTTGAGTTCCAAATTTTCTTCCCCTCCTTCCCCTTCCCCCTCCCCTCCAAGATGGTATGGAATCCAATATATGTTCTACATATACTTTCACATTAAACTTATTTACATAGTACAGACAGAGACTTTTAGACTGGAGTGGGCATTATTCCTTCTCACTAAACATTTAGCAAGCATCTGCTATCTAGGAAGCAGTAGCTAGGCACTGTAAGGAAACAGAGAAGAAGAAAAAACCCATGGTCTCTGCCATCACTGAGGTTACAGTCATTCAGGAGTTGAAGTCCTATCTAAAATAAGGTTAAAAGTAGAAGATCTTTTAAGCCCCTCCCATCATTTTAATTGTATGAATTAAAATTAAATGTTTTTAGTTATAAAAAGATTAGAATCTTGCTTGGAATCTGAGGCTTTTTCCTTCCTTCTAGATATATCCTTGTATATGCCTATTTGTGTGGTACCTGTGGTTTCTTCAGCCTGAGAAACTCTCATGATGGGAACTCTTTCTACTATCAGCATATGCAACCTGTCCATGATATCAAATTAGATCATAGGGAGTTGTCTGAGGCACTTCCAACTTAAGCAACTTGCCCAGAGTTACATAGAGAGTAAATATCAGAGGGATTTGAAACCAGGACCTCCTGTATCCAAAACCATCATTTATACTATGTCAAACTGCCTCTAGGCCCCTGTGCGTGTATGTCTGTGTATCTATGTACATATATTTGTATACGTACATATATGGCTAAATGTACATATATATGCATGCTTAGATGTATGTATACATATGTATATTTTATATCTATGTGTATATGTATGTATGGATAAGTAGCATTTACATAAGGCTGGAAGGTTTACAGAGTACATTACATGTATTATTTCATTTGATTTTATTTTCTACAACTACTCTGTGAGAAAGTTGCTGTCATTTACTCCTTTTTACAGATGAGAAAACTGAGGCTCACAAAGGTTAAATGATTTGCCCAGGGTCAGAGTTAGTAAATGTCCAAGGCAGGACCTGAATTTAGCTCTTCTGACTCCAAGTTCAGGACTCTATGCACTATGCCATCTATCTATCTATCTATCTATCTATCTATCTATCTATCTATCTATCTATCTATCTACCTATCTATCTTTCTATCTACCTAAATATAAATAAATGAGATACCTACAAGGAAATACATGCATGTATGTATAGATTTGTATGTGATACATGTAGGATTTATAGTATCTTTGTTACTAGAGGATTCATATACTTCATCCTGATGAATATCTGGTCACTGGACCCAGATGGCTCTGTTGGAGAAAGTGAGGCTGGTGACCTTGCACAGCCCTCCCTGACTCAAATCAAAGTCAACTGCGAGTCATGTCATCATTTCCCTGATGTCCTGGTCCTCTTTGAAAACAAAAGACAAACACAATTAAGGGAAATATATGATGTTTCTTTGAATTCTAAAGACAAAGATAATGATACCCTGTGGTATGTTACTCCTTCTTTGTCTGGAAAGGATGGCAGAATCTTAGAGAAGAAAGAGACCTGAGAGGTAATCTAGTTCAACAGATAACTGAACAAGAATTCAGCCCATAACTCCCAGACAAATGATCATCCTGCTTCTACTTGAATAACTCCTGAGGCATTACTCTTCAGAGATTGGACAGCACTAATTGTTAGGAAGTTTCTCCTTTAATTCAAGAATTCATGATCTTGTGTATGTGTGTGTGTGTGTGTGTGTGTCTATGTGTGTGTGTGTCTGTGTGTGTGTGTGTGTGTCTGTGTGTGTGTGTCTGTGTATGTAATACCTTTGGCAGCCTGGAGAAGCCTATAGACTCCTCCAAATATTTTTTTAATTAATAAAACAAAAGTGCATATGATTCAAAAGAAAATAAATTATACTGAAATATAATACAGATCTTTTTAACAAGTTCACTAACATCTGCCTAAGATCTCCAACTTTAATCCCACCTAAATCGACCTCTAGGAAATTTCCATCCAATTACCATTAGCTCTTCCCACTGGGGGCTAATAGAACAAATCTAATCCCTTTTGTATCTAATAACCTTTCTAATACATTGTCTTTCTTTAGGTCAAACATCTCCTTTCTTTGTATCATCAGCATTTAACCCACATAGTAGGCACTTAGCAAATGCTCATTGCTTATGTGAAATGGTCTCTAGTCTCTTCAAATCAAGTCAACAAGCATTTATTAAGCACTTGCTATGTGCCAGGCACTGTGCTAAGCACTAGATTCACTATTATAGCTATCTTTCTCTGCATTTGCTTAAGCTTGTCAAGGTCTTCTTTAAATTGTGGCACCAGAATTAAGCACAATACTCCAGACGTGGTCTGGCCACAGAAAAGCCTGAGCTCAGAATCTGACCCAAGCTATGGTTGTAGAATTCTAGCTTCCATGTCAGAGCAACATTGACAATGGGGCACCAGTGATGGGATTGTTGATTCATTCAGTCACTTTTCTCCTGTATCCATTGAAACCTTCTTTTCCAGAAATGACATTGTCGGAGAAAGATGTAACGTAACAAGTTTTGTAAATAAACAGGATAGAAAATTTTGAGAAAGCAACAGTATTAGACTGTTTTCTCTAAGAACTATATAAAGATGTAATAATTGGCTTCCAAAATTTATCTGTAATGGAAATTCAGGCTTTGATCATGTTTTGGTAATAAGTTCTCAAAGTTGGATTTTACACATAAATTGTATGGATAATGGTAAAGAAAGTGAAATTACACAAGACCAATTGGCAAATGATTGCTTGCTTCTTGGGCTAGTCTAACTCTGTTCTAACTACTTTTATCATTGCAAAGATAAAGTTGCCAGTATATATACACATACATATGCATATATTTACTTACCAAAGAAATGGTAAAAATAATGAATTATTTTTTCTTCTTTGGTTTGTTGAAATGAACGTATCTCTAATGTGAAAATAAACTTTAAAAGAAATTATAATGAGCTTTTATCATAACTGTTTAGTGAATCCTTACATTTATATAATGATTTAAGCATTTTTCAAAGTGTTTTTATATCTATAATCTCATTTGATCCTTACAACAACCCTATGATAGGGTAGGCAGTATTGCTATTTGTAGGGAACTCATATAGGTGAAGTGGTTTTCCAAAGGTCACAGAACTAGTTAATGATAGAGTCAGAACTACAATCCAGCTCCTTTGGCTTCCAGTCTAGTCAGTCATAGCATTGTACTATTCTCATAGAAATTGAGAGATTTGACTAAAAAGAGGTTTAAAAAAAGCTATGAATAGAGTCAATGTTTCCTGAGTTGTTATTCAAGATACTATCCATTACACTATGCTGACTCAAAACTCGATTATTTCCTTAAATCCAAAATCTACCACTAAGTTTAAATGGTAATTTTAAAAAAATAATAATTCTATTCCTTCTGCATGTCAAAGAGTGAGTACCTTCCCTCTCCCTCCCCAGAGCCACAAAGGGCTTTAATGAAAATAACTTCTGGCAGCTGTGTTTATGAGAGACTGATGTGGGATGGGATGTGACATTTCTGTATAAATAAAATGTATAAATATATGCAGGACTCAGTACTACAAGTGAAATAAAAACTCCAAATGCTTCTTCATTTTTGACACATTGCATTGTAAGGTCACTGACTGACCTGAAATGGAAGTATAAAGTATGAGGAAAGGGAGGTGGACCCAAAATTGGCTTTATTTAACCCCCTGGGTCTTGGCCCTGGGAGCCGTTGCCACAATGAAGAGTGTTAGCAGTAGGCCATTCTGGACTGAATGCTGTGATATTTGTTTCAATGCCACCTTGTAGTGGGTGTGTCCTTTAGTGCTAGCCCCCATATCCAGAACCCCTGGTAGTGGTACTTAGAAATCTGAGTCTTTATAGATAATTAAAGAGTCATTTTAGGAGTGGGATGTGCTAAGGAGCCAGGAGAAGCAGGAGGAGCACTGGAGACCTCGAAGTTGCTAAAAAGAAAAACAAAACAAAACATCCTTACTTTTGTGCCATGACAGCATTGTGGTATGGTAGAAAGGAAACCATGTGGAGTCAGAGAACCTCAATTCAAATCTCAGCTCTGCTGTTACTTGATTTTGTGACCTTGGATAATTCACTTCATCCCTCTCAGTCTATTTCCTAATCTGTAAAACGAGGGAATTGGACTCAATGCTTCTAAAATTCCTTTTACTTTAAAATCTATGCTCCGGTGATATGTGATACATTATGCTTACTCCTTTGCCTCAATTGTGGCCCTATCCATTTGTTCTAATTTCAAAATGTAAAAACCAAACAAGCTAAAAAACAAAAAACAAACCTCTGAGGAATGGGTAACATGGAAGTTCCTAATTTCTCCATCTGCTTTCAATTCAGTAAATATTTATTAAACTCCTGCTACCTAAAAGGCATTGAAAGTATAAAAATAAAACCAGGAAACAATTCCTGCCTTCAAGGAACTTACATTTTGTTGTGAAAGCAGGGGTGAGGGAGGATACCCCATGAAAACAGACAAACAAATACTATATATAATTTAAGGAAGGAGAGAAAGCATTAATCATAATGAAAGATCAGGTAAGGCTTTCCTTAGGAAATGACATGTGAGCTGTTCCTTAAAGGAAGCTTTCCTTTGATGAGGGATGCTTCTGAAAGAGGCCAGAGCTAGTTGGGTACAGAAGAGGGAGGAGGCATAGAAGACAAACTAGCCTTTTTTCATAGTGCTTCTGAGACTCCTTTATTCTTAAAAAGTCTGGACTGGGATACAAGGAGGATTTGGTGTGTCTTCCCACTCTCTACCTATACATGCACAAGCAGTGACTATTGTATGAGATCAGCTAAAATGACTGGGACTCTCCATTCTCAAACAGCCAAGACTGACAGAAATTGATGAAATCATGATTGCCATGGACAAAGAGAATGAAAAGGAAACCTTTATTAAGGGCTTGCTATGTGCTAAGTACTTTGCTAAAGAAATACAAAAACAAAGGCCATCCCAGCCCTGAAGGAGATAAAGCACCGAGGGAAATGATAGCCAGGAAGAGGCATTTTGGTCCACAGTTACAAGGATGGTGAGTAGGCCAGAGGGGACTAGGTTGATACATTCATTCTAGGTATAATGGAAAAGTTGATTTGATCATGGTTCCAGAATTTGTCAAGAGTGTCCAGAAGATGGCAAAGTAGTTAGAATGAAAGGAAGCTGCTATGGCCTTCCTGAAATATTGGGCTAGGAGAAGCAGTTATTTAACAGCATAGTGAACCCCAAAGTTAAAATTCCAGAGATAAAAGTGTTAAACGTAATCTTATTCAACAAATCCTAAAAGACTTTGGGAAAGTGACTAGAACTTGAACTGGATGAGGAAGGGAGAACAGCGCGAACAAAAGCAGCCCTATTTCAAACACAAGCATACAGAATTTGTGCCTCTAAAAGGTAGCAGTAGCAAGAAAAACAAACGGATTCAGAAAGGAGTTGGGCAGATTCTTTCTAAAAAAAGCCAGTCTTAGGGAGGACATCATGAAAGAAACTACAGTATTACAATAGCCAATCCTTTGGGCCCTCTGTTGGTTACAGAGCCATAATCTGGATGAACTATGGTGTTAAATATTTCAGGAGTAAGACCAATAGTTTTCACAGATTTCAGATATCAATGTGCAAGATCTCAAACTTTCCCTTTCTATTTCTGGGACATCTTAGAATCACAGCAACTGTAAGGAGCGTGAGGCCCCTTTTTACAGGGAAAAATTCACTTAACAGATAATTATTGAATATCTGTTATGTTCAAGGCCCTTTGCTTGATGCTTTGGGGGCCATATTTATAGAAATATTCTCTTTCTCCAAATAGAATATAAATGTCTGATAAGCAAGGGTCACGTCTTAATCCTCCTTTGTAACCCTAGCACCTAATGTCACATAGAAGTTCCTTAAGAATTGGCATTGTTTGCATTTATGCCCCCAGTTCCTAACACAGTTCTTGGCACATGATAGTTGTTCAATAAATGCTTGTTGGTTGATAGAGTGGTTGATGATAAAGTAGGCAATTAATAAACATACATTGAGATGTGTTATGACATTCATAAGAGATGAGAGGGATCTTACAGATCATTTAGACCAAGGACTTGACCTAGGGTCAGTGATTTTGTTTTAAAAAATGTTTTTGATAACTGTCTCTCAATAGAATTGATACCTTTTGTAATTTCACATATTTTGTATTATGTATTCAAAAACATTATTCTGATAAAGAGTCCATAGGCTTTATTGGACTGCCAAAGGGGTCCATGAAACAAACAAACAAAATAAAAAACTGAAGAATCCTTTATTTTAGAGATGAGAAAACATCTCCGAGGGATAACAAATAGACTCAAACCACCAGGTAGCTTCTTCTATCACTTAATATGCACTAATCCCCTGGTTGTTTCCTTTATATTCCTCCAGGCACATGGTGTCATACACACATAGGAACCATGATCAAATTTTCAATTTGTTTCTCCATCATTTAGTACAATGCTTCTCACTTAGTAAGTGCTTAATAAATGCTTTTCCATTCATTCATTTATTCATTCAGTTACTTCATTTATAAAAAGGGGTTAGTGGCAGCCCTTACTTTATAGGTTTGTCATGAGAATCAATTGAGGTCATGAATATAAAGCACTCCGTAAACCTTAAAAGCATTGTGTAAAAAGCCATTATCGTGTTTCATTTATGTCATTGTTTCCCTAGACAATATGTCTGACACATAGCCCCTGAATAATGGTATGTTTTTTGATTAATGTTTTTGGATTTGCTGGGCTCGAGGATGGAGAAATGCAGAGATAGGGAGAGGCTCAGCCAATGACATGTGATAACCGGTTAGCAGGATGTAGTGGGACATATTGCAATACAGGAAGAGATAACCCATTTGGAGTACAGAAGAGGGCAGGGGCCAAGGCAAAGAACTGGATAAAAAAGCTCCTGTGAGGATTCCAAATTGACCAATCAGTATGGAGAAGTTAGCATAATTATTGAACCATAAGCCTTTTAGAAAGGCATATAAGCTGTTTGGAAGAGAGAGAGGAAAGGTCTAGCACAAGATGACAGCCCCAAATCCAAAGAAATGGCTTTGGGGACATAAAAAAGAGTATAATTTTTAGGTTGTATCCAATAAAAAAGTAAATGGTGGCATGAAATGCTACCGGCTTTTCTATTATCCATTTGGAGTTGCGTGATTTGAAATGCTGAGTCTTTAGAAGTAAACCTGGGGGGCAGCGAGGTGGTACAGTGAGTAGAGCACCAGCCCTGGAGTGAGGCGGACCTGAGTTCGAATCTGGCTTCAGACACTTGACACACTTACTGTGTCACATTGGGCAAGTCACTTAACCCCAATTGCCTGGCCCTCTCCCATCCAAAAAAAAAAAAAAAGAAGTAAACCTGGTGTCTATTTGGGACCCACTCCTAATTCCATGCTTAAGATAGATGAATGGGTAAGGGACTCCCTCCAGCCTTTTGAACAAACAACTAGATAAAGAGCAATACATCATCATCATCATCATCATCATCATCATCATCATCATCATCATCATCATCATCACCATCACCATCATCAGAATACTGCACCTCTGACAATTCCCATGGGCCACAGGCCAATCAGAGGTGACTCCTGCAAAAGGAGGGAATAATCATTGGTATAAGCCTCTCCCTCTGGCTTGAATAGTCAACAGTCATAAGGTACCATTCAAGGGCCACTCAAATTAGCACTCATAGGATTCAAGTCAACAACTCTGTTGCTTTTTAGTATAGGCTTTAAGCCCTGGCCCTGTCATTTTTAAACTTGAAGGAAATATGGGTATATACTCTGTGCCAGTTTTCTTTTCTAGCCAACTTTTTTATTCTCTCTATTTAAGGACTCCACAGTTAAGGGTGACATGTTAAGATTATAATCGTGGCTGTGAAAAGTCAGTTTTTAACACTTCAGTCCTTTTTTTTTTTTACTCTTGTACCTGGCAAGAAAAGAGGTCGTTAGGAAGACTGGCAATTTTTACCTCAAATGAAACGTCAGATCTGATATTCCGCATGAGCATCTACATCTTTGTTAAGGCCTCATTATCTCAAGACCATGTGGACTGAGTCCAAAAGAATTATATTTTTAATATTTGTCTATCAATGTTCACAGCATATCTGCCTCTTGCAGGTTGGGGAGGGTTTGTTAGTATCGTGTTGACTTCATTAATTTGATCCAACATGTCTTGGAGGTATAGTGCCTTCAAGAGACATCATGAAATAAATTCAGAATGGGTTATGGAGATGCCCACAGAGCAAATAACACAGGCAAATTAACTCACTGCTAAGGGGAAAATAAAAATCACATAGCTCTTTCAGACAATATGACAAAATAGGAGAGGATGCACTGAAAAAAAAATCCTCTAGGAAATTGAATCTCCACATTTTGTATTGTATGGAAGAGCCGCTTTAAATTTGTACCACTTAAAAGATTACTTTTATTTTCAAATTAAACATAGTTCTTAATAGAAACAAATAGAAGTTCTCTAAAGTAAGATGGAGCAAAATAAACTTTTGTTTCATTTTCTACATTATAATTTTGAGAGCTGCAGCTATGCATTTGCATTTTTATAAAGGTGACATTTACTTTTAATGTTACTCTTCAATTAAGCAGACATATATTAAGCACCTACTGTGTATGAGACACTGGGCTTCAAGGGGAAGGGGAAGAGAATCTAAAATGAAAAATAAATATGGCCACAGACCTTGAGAAGCTTGATACTAAATGGAGAGACAGAGAGGGGGAGGGAGGGAGGGAGGGAGAGAGAGAGAGAGAGAGAAAGAGAGAGAGAGAGAGAGAGAGAGAGAGAGAGAGAGAGAGAGAGAGAGAGAGAGAGAAAGAGAGAGAGATACACATAATACATGGTAGTTAATGACTAGAAAAGTTAGAGGTAAAAAAATTATGGCCTAAGAAAATGTAAGGATTTTCATGTAATAGGTATCTAATATCTGTTGAGGTTAGAGAAGTTTCTGGTTAGTTCAAGGAAACTGAGGTAGACCTGGAAGAAAGGAGAAGATGGTAGGCAAAGACCGAAGGTTGAAAAATTGGCCTAGGACTGAAGAATTGTACAGACAAGGAATAGAGGCAGGAGAATGATTAGAATCATTGTCATCATTCCCATCCCATTGACTATTGGAGTTGCACCAGTGATGCCTTTAGTGAGCCTACTAAAGATAAGCTTACCCCTCAATACTTTTGTTCAATTACAAAAAAAAAAAATGGTTTTATTTACTTGCTCGATTGTCCAGAGAACATTATATATAAAGGAATAATAGGATTAAAACCATGCCCCAAGACCATTTCTATTTCAACTGGATTGAAAAAAAGATGAAAATGAGATAAGAACGAAAGTAACAACTGGCACTTATGTTTTAGTGTTTCAATTCAATTTAATAAACATTTATTAAGTTCCTACTATGTTCCAGGCACTGTGCTGGGGACACTAAAAGAGGCAAAGGACAGTCTCTGCCCTCAAGGAGTTTGCAATCTAATGGGGAACATGCAAAGAATATATGCAAAGCTAGCTATATACAGGATAAATAGGAAATAATTAAAAGAGAGAAAGCACTGCAATTAAGAGAGGTTGGAGAAGGATTCCTGTAGGAGGTAGGGTTTGGGGACATTTGCAAAACATTTTACATATATTATCTCATTTGAGCCTACCAATACTCCTGGCAAAGCAGGTGTTGCAGGTATTATTATCCCCATTTTGTAGATAAGGTGACTTGCTTATAATCACAGAGCTAGGAAGTGTCAGGATCAGGAGCATGATTTGAACCCAAGCCCACATGACACTGAGAGTCTGTGCCATAAAATCATAAGAAGTAAATCAAGGAAGACAGCCAGAGCATGGAGAGTGGAATTCCAAGCTATTTATTAGGCAGTGGGGAGCCATGGCTTATATGTGAATGGTGCATTATCTGAAGCACCATTTAATAAAGGTTTCAAAAGCATGTTCTGGCCAATGATTTCAAAGAACTCTATTTGGAATACTTTGAATTTGTGTGGTATCATTCCTCCAAAAAACTTAAAGAGCATTTTTTTAAAAAATTCAAGACTGTCTATCGTTTTCCTCCCCTAAAGTCCTCTGTTGCCTCACAAAGCTATGGAAGGGTGTTAGGGTTCTTGAAAACTAGGCCAGCGGAGGACTAGTTGTAGCAGATTTTACCAAGCTGGAAACTTTGAATATAACTTTGAAAAGTTTCAACACCAGAAGGCTACCCATTAGGTGATTGTTTTCTTTTTCTGATCCTCAAGGGGGATCAGACCACTTACTATGTCATGGCAGGGCTGCAATCTGCATCAGTGGAAGTACCATCCACATGAATGAAACTAGGGATCTTTCACTCTCATTATGAAAATGCAATTCCCTTTCCTTTACTGACAGAACTCGGTACTGAGTTCTTATTTTGGAGAAAGTGAATATAAAAATCTCTGTAAGGCTTACTTCAATACTCAGCTTCCTGCTGCACCTTTTGCAGGAGGTCTTTCCTGTCCCACCTACTAACTCTGGGGTGGGGAACCTTGGGTACAGCCTTTTGACTGAGTCCTAGTTTTACAAAACACATCCTTTTATTAAGGGAATTTGTTCTATGAAGTTTGGATTCAGTCAAAGGGCTGCACAGAGGGCCACCTGTGTCCTTGAGGGCAGCTTCCCCAACCCTGTGCTTAGCTGCTATAGCCCTCCCCTCTGAGTTGACCTTCCAGCTACCCTAAGTCCAAAAGTGTACTGGTAAATGTTTAACACCTGGCTTTCTGAAAAAATTGTACCCAACACACTTTTGAGGCTAATCTACATTTTAACATTTTCTCCTTCACTTTCTTAAATCTAGACAATCAATAAAACAATAAACCAAGCTATTTGCATTGTTTACAGATTTCCAAGGTTGAAAATCTCACACTGACTATTTAACAATGATACCCCGGTACAAGCTGACTGTGTAGCAAACCCCCGCTAGGTATATCTTATATCAACTTAATTATTTACATGTTGTCTCCCCCATCAGAAGGTGAGGTCCTTGACTGTTTTGGCCTTTGCTTGTGTTCCCATCCCTTAAAACAGTGACTGGCACATAGTAAATGCTTAATAAATGCTTGTTGGCTGAATAAATAGGTCAGTGTCTACCACCTGAAACACTAGATTAAAGAGCTATGATATATAAAGGTCAAAGAGGGCCTGGTGTGAGGACCAAAATGATGTTTGCACAGATATTGTTTTACTGATAAAGTCACACCATTTCCACCTGCCTGTTCCCTAAAGCTTCTGGTCCTGTGTTTTGAGCAGGGAAGGAATATGTTCACTTTCCTTTCTTCTTTCTTTCTCCCTCTCATTCTCTTTGTGTCTGGCTTTGTCTGAATGAAGCCAAAAGCAACTAATCCAAAAATCAATCATTTCAATGAATAATAGCCTCCAAACTGCTGCTTTGCCTGATATCTTATGGATAATAATCACGTTGTTTTGTTGGGTTTTTTTTTAGTTAGGATTTTTTTTTTTAGTTTTTTATGTAAGTGCCTATAGCTTCTCTGGCTGGCCTTATGAGTAGAGTGGGTAGGAGCATGCCTACCATTCAGTGTGATTTTAGCAGTGGACAAAAGGGATTTCTCCCTTGCCATTCCACTTGCCCCCCCAAAAAAATCCCACCAATTAATTTACTCATTATGTTCAACATTTCTTTAATAGAACTATTATTAATAAAAATGAGGATAATGGTAATGGCTTACATATTGTTTTAAGGTTTACAGAGTGATTTGTATACATTATCTCATTGGATGCTGATATTGATAATGATTGATGATTGATAATGATATCATAGTACCTTAAGACTTGCAAAGAATTTTACAAATATCTCATTTTATTCTCATGATAACTCTGGAGGTAAGTGCCAGAATTTACACTCAGTACGTCTGACTCCAAATTCTTTCATCTGTGGGTAACATTATGTTCTCTGTCCTTGTGGTAGAAGTAAGGTGAACCATGCTAGCAACAAGGGGTGTGTTCAATCAAAAACGCAGCTGCATTGGGTGATAGGGAAGGGTCCATTTGCAGACTAAGGCTAAACTAATTTAGATGCTGCTTCCACTAGGTATAGACATAAGGAAGCCAAGGCGCATGACACTGACATTGACTCATCTCTTCAAGAACATTATGTCCTCAATAAAGAAGGAAATTATGCCATTCTGCCATCTGAATGAAATAGGTAACAACTGACCAGGGAGCTGGAGAATTTAGGCCTAATTCCAGGTTGTCCAAATAAGGTTATCTTCTTAAAATACATACATTAAGAGGCTCTTTGGTACAGCCTGTCTTTTTAACATTCCATTAATATTTGCCATCATTATGTCAGGAGTGATGGTCTATAATTGACTGAAGTCAGACCACAAAGAAAATCATTTAAATGTCAGATCAAGGGAACTAATAATGCTATTTAGTAACATTTCCAAAAAGGAAAGTGAAATTCTATTAAGGCTCTCATTTTCTTGATCTGATTCATTATGTCTCTTATCAAAGGTTTCCAATATTTTCCTAAGAAAGAGCCTACTCTTGACTTCCCCAAAGTGTTATGATCACTGAAGGAAAAAGAGTGTCTAAAGTACAAGTATTGGGGTGGTAGATAGTAGTTGTTGGCTCTGCCTAGTGGGAAGCCTCATGAGCCATGGAGGAGGAGGGTGGTAGAGGCAGGGGTCAGCCTAGAGATGGACAAGGTAAAGTCATTGGAGCTCTACTGGTTGATATTAGTCAATAGGTTGTGTAGTTCTCTGAGTCCTCTATTTAGGATCAGAAGATATAGGTTCAAATCCCAGCTCTGTTACTTACTACATAAGTAACATTGGGTAAATTATTTAATGGTTATTCTGGGCCTCTTTATCCTCAGATGGCAAAAGTAATGTATGGGGGCTTAAATAATCTCTAAGGTACTTTCTTGCATTAATCTCTAGGGACCTTTTATAACTCATGGTCAAGAACTGAGGAATTACTTGACATGAACCAGGTTTAATGCTGGAGACTTCTCCAAGTTTCCCCTGAGAATATCAGATTTTAGGTCATGTCTAGGCCTCCAAGGAAGGAAGGAAGAGAGAAAGAGAATAGTTTGCTCCCCCACTTCCTTGCAAGCACTCAAACTAATGAGACTTCAGGTACAGTTCGTATTGTATTTAATCCATCAGAAAACCCAAAGACCTGCATCTAACTAACCATTCTTCCTGTCCAGTGAGTCCCATTTCTCTAGAGAATTATACAGTTCTTAAGCTTTATAATGATCCCTATACAGTTCACCCACCCCACCCCCCCACCCCCCCGCTGCTGCCCATTGCCTGACAATAAGGAAAAAATAATCAAGAGTGCTATAGAGTTGTGGTTCTCCTACAATGAACTCCCACCCCAGGTGGTTCCTCTGGTGATCTCCACTTACCCCAGGAACCTTTCAATTTTTAGGACTCTCCTAGCTTTGATAAACAATCAAAAGCAGAAAATATGTAAGGGTGATTAACTAATTAACTCTTTTCTCAAAGTCCCATACAGTCCACATAACTCACAGTACCAATGAATGTCAGACAGGTTTGCTTCTCCATATCATATTTCTGGTTCTTATTTGAACCAGCAACTTGCCATTATACAGGAACTCATCCTCTGGGTCTAGGAAACCTGATCCAGTAATTAATGTTTGCTGAAGAACTTCTCCATTAATTTGCCACTTTAGTTTTATTGCTATTGAATTGCATTCTCGGCTTTGTCTCAGAACCACTCACCGCTCCACTGCTGCTTTTATCCTCTGACATCTCGGGGGCCATGTTGATTCCTCCACTTTTGATGTTATGTTGTTCCCTAACACACATGGTTCCTTGGAAGGAATTATATAGATGTCTCTCCAAAGAAGTTGCTGTACATCCAAATGGCTTCATTTAATCTGTCTCAGATCTATTTCATCACTGTTTTACAGCCCTTCATTTAAAGGTCAAGTCATGTACAAAGCCCAGATATAGGACTAGCCACAATTCTATTGTCATCCTTCATGGGGCAAGATTGCCTTAAGGTAGATAAGTTCATACCATCACAAAGAGCTAACCTTGTCAACATGGGATGAAAAAGTGTTAGGGAAGGGGCAGCTAGGTGGCGCACTGAGTAGAGCACTGGCCCTGGAGTCAGGAGGACCTGAGTTTGTATCCAGCCTCAGACACTTGACACACATTAGCCATGTGACCTTGGGCAAGTCACTTAACCCCAACCCCAACTGCTGTGCCTTCCCCCCTCAAAAAAAAAAAAAGAAAAAGAAAAATTGTTAGAGAATTATCTTGATATGGACATAAGAGGCATTCAGGAACATCTTACCATCTTCCTGGGCACACGATCTCTATTATGTTATATAGTAAAAATTTCATGATTTATTAGCTCAAAATCTGTAGTAATTAATCAGCATCTGAGCTAGGGTGGGCCTTTACTGAATCTCTGGGGAGAGGGAAGATACAGTTAAGCAAATTAATATAAATGAGATTATAGGAGGAACATTTAACCTATATAACAAATTATTTTTTTTTAGCATTTTAGCAATGTTCATTTACATACAATAAGTGCTGAAGATTCTCCTTATCTATTCCTTAAGCCATTTAGGAAGAAATATTTGACATGTTTTTAGCTATTACGTTGTATTTATATATAGATTGAACATGATAAAACTTTTTTCTTTGAAAAAAAAACATTTTATAATTGAGACTTCTTAGTTGTTCGGACAGCCTCCCTCTCATGATTCCAAATTATTAAACATTACTATAGATGTTTATATAACAAAAATATCTTTGATATTTATAATGTAATGAAGATGTTAACTACTTTTTCAGCCTCTGAAGAAGAATTAAAGTCACAGGATTAAGAGCTGGAAAAGGGCTTTAGGGATTATTAAATCTAATTCTATCATTCTTCAAATATAGAAAGTCAGCTCCAAATGAGTTGTGACTTATTCCAGGTCTCACAGATAGTACACAGAAAAACTTGAAATTCAACATAGGTCTTCTGATTCCAGAACCAGCAAACTCTCCATTGTTTTAGGTAAATATCTATAGGCAATCTAGCTGAAATAGAAACATTAAATAATTTATTTAAAGCCATAGGTAGGAGAGTGGTGGCTATATCAGAAATAAGTCTGTGGGAAAGATATTTCTCAGTGTTTTATGGCTCTTAAGAAGTATATGGTGGGCAGTTTTCAGAGGAAGAAATCCAAGCTATTAATAGCCATATGAAAATAAGGTGGTCTAAATTACTAATAATTAGAGAAATGCAATTTAAACCAATTATATGTTTTACCTTACATCCATCAGATTGTCAAAATTGATATTTTTTAAAGGAAAATGACAAATTTTGGAAAGGCTATGAGAAAACAAGCATATTCCATTCCGGAGTAGAAAGGAATTTGTAACTATACTCAAAAATATTATTAAAGTGCATACTCTTTGACCCAGTGGTACCACTACCAGTTCTATGCCCCCCAAGAGATCAAAGAAAGAAAAAAAGGACATAAAATATGCAAAAATACTTATAGCAAGTCTGTTCTCTATAGCAATGAATTAGAAACTGGGGCGGGGTGCCCATTAATAAAGGAAAGGCTGAACAGTTTTTAGTATTTGAATGTGATAGAATAGCATTGTTTTATAAGGAGAGGAAGGGAATAAACATTTATAATAAGCCAGACATTGTGCTGAGGTCATAATATTAAAAAAAATTATCTCATTTAATCCTCACAACAACCCTGTGAAGCAGATCCTATCATTACCTCCTTTTTACACTTAAGGAAACTGAGGTAAAGAAAAGTTAAGTCCAGAGTCACAAAGCTAGCAAGTACCTGAGGCTGGATATGAACTCAGCTCTTCTTGAATTCAGACCCAGGCTCTATCTAACTATCACCTACCCCAAGAAATGGTAAAGGGGATGGTTTCAGAGAAACTAGAGTAGACATGTGAACTGATGAAGAGTAAAGTGAGAAGAACTAGGAAAACACTATGTATAGTGTAAAAATAACCCACCTTGAAAATCTTAGAAAATGATCAACGTCATGATCGCAGAAAACTCATGATGAAACATGCTGCCCACCTAATAGAGAGGTGATGGACTCAGAGTACAGACTGGGGCATATTTTTTTTAATGGCCAATCCCTGAATTTATTTTACTTGACTATCCATATTTGTAACAGAGGATTTTGTTGTTTTTTCATTCTCAATGGTGCAGTGGGGGCCGGGGGGGAGGGGGGAAGGAATTAGAAGGTAGAGAAGTGGTTCAGTATTTGAAAAAACAATCTAAAAAATAAACATGAGAAGTGTATAGTGGGAATGGGAGAGGTTTTACTCTTCCTTACTCTGCTTCCATCTGTCCACACATATGAACTCTGCCTGGAATACACACCAGTGTTCTTCCACTTACATAGGAAAATGCAGATGTATCTTTTCCAATGAGAAGAGGTTGTGGTCATTCAAGTGACCATCTTTGGTCCCTATACAACCAATGTCTTATATTTATTGATGAGTCATTTCTCTGTGACTCACAAAAGGTAAAGCATCACAATTACCTAACATTCAAAAAGTAATCTTGGGGTGGGAGTGTGGGTGGGAGTGGGAGAGGGAGAAGAGCATTGGCATTTTAAAGGCATGCATTTGGCTTTTTTGTTATTGTTGTTTTGTCCTGAAGTACACAGCCAAATGAGAGACATAATTTGATGTGAATTACCTGCAAATTGCATACTGCACTTCACAACTAAGTAGCTTTTTGCAGGGCTCAGTATGAGTGTTCTCTTTTGATGAAATCATAGAAAATACTCTTTCCAAATTGTTAAGATTTTCCATGATGCATAAAAATGAGGCTTAAATTACCCCAAAGGTGACAAGAATGTTAGACAATTCATGAAACTTTATAACTGTGTATATGTTTTAAGAAACCTTTTAGTTTGAAATCTCTTGTTCTGAGAAGAAAAAAAAAAATAGAAGGAATTCTCTCTAGTCATTTATGTGATGCAGACTGACTTGGAGACTAGAGTAAGCCTTACATAGAAACCCAAAAAAACTTTCCTCAAAAAGCAGAGAGTTAAGAATGCATTTGCACAGCCTCCAAAGTACTCCTGCACATAGGAGAGAGAGCTTCAGTTGTTGTATGATTAGAATTTGGAAACATGAAAAAAACTAGAATAATGTCCTTTCCTTAAGACACTGAACCATTGTGAATTCTCATTGGCCTTGTAAGCTGAGAGTGGGATTCTTGGAACCAGTGGCATTCATTATCTTTTCAAGGTCCCTCTCCTCTTCCTCAAGGTTGGATTTGAGTGGAGGAGAAATATGTACATGCATATATTTGTATAATCTATATTTGTAGAGAAAGCATTGTGCCATATTTGAAGAGCTCTGGAAATAGCATTTTGTTGTAGTGAAGGATCAGCTGGAGTCAAATTCATTCTTGTCAAGCTGTTGAGGCACTCTTCTTCCCTTGACCTCACTCAGTACCTTTGGTTGACCTATTCCTGACTTCTTATTTTTCCCTAGGCAATTATTTCTCTTCCCCTTTAAAAACAGCTCTCTGATAGCATCTAAAGAATTGGGCTTTCTATTTATTCACCCCATGTCTCAGGTGAGTCCATCCAGATGTTTAAGTAATAGAAGGACTTCAAATAGAATAGTATTTGGTCCTCAGGGTAATAGAAAACCTAATATCAAAGTCATTGGACATACATAAAATCAAGGAAGTTACCTGAGTTTGGAAATGGAACATGAAAGACACACTGAGGTTCAGAAAACAATGAATGGAAGGAAAAATTGTTGTCACGGATGTGAGATTATCTTGCTTTTGTGGCTACCCAGATA
This sequence comes from Phalanger gymnotis, assembly GCA_028646595.1. Classification (NCBI taxonomy): domain Eukaryota; kingdom Metazoa; phylum Chordata; class Mammalia; order Diprotodontia; family Phalangeridae; genus Phalanger; species Phalanger gymnotis. The sequence goes on along the minus strand of CM053625.1, from coordinate 139,874,035 downwards.
ATACATTATATTCCAGGCTCACCTGCAGATGGGCATTAGAATGCCCTGGACCATTCCAGTCCAGAAAGAACTGTCTTCATCTCAACTGTCAAATTTTTGGATTCATGGCATTTGTTAGAAGGACTTTTTTTTTATTTCTGGCAATGTATGTACACACTTATTTCCTGAAAGTAGATATTATCTGCTAACACATTCATTCACATTAGCATTTCTTTGGGAAAATGCATTCAGTGAAAATATGTATCAGAACAAATGTTGAATGTTTCTTGGCTAGTCTTTAAAAAACCCAGTGTTGTTTTGTCTTTTTTTTATAAAGACCATAGTTTATTAAAATGAATAGACAGTTACTGTCTCATTCAGCTCTGGCAGAGATTCATTTCATCTGAGTTTGATATAATATTTTCTTCTGTAGAAGATGTTTATGTGAATTTATATGCTGAGTAAAAATATATCATATATACATATGTGTTTTTATATGCATGTAGGCTATAGAAAAGATCATAAACAGAAAAAAAATGTTAACCTTGAGGTTCAGATTTTTACATCTTGTAAAATTCTGAATTTGCAAGAACAACTTAAAAACTAAATGACCCAAGAAAGAAAATATGCTCGGGTTACAACTCTAGAACTGAAAATTTTTCTTTCTCTTAGATACAACGATTGTATGACTACTCAACAATAATCTTCATGACTTTTCAAATCATATATAACCCAAGATTCAGTTTTCTGATAACTAGCACCAAGCCTGAAGAGGAGTAATCTTCAAACTCCTCCTAGAAGAAAATAATATAAGCTACATAAGGAAGAGTAGGAAGAAAGGGCCAATAGATGACTTATAAGTTAGGGACTCTAGAACTCTAGAAATTCCTTTCTCTAATCACAAATTCCAGTCCTTCCATTTGTCATTCTCATCTCAGTCTATTCTTCATCATCATTGAGACTTCCAGTCTCTCTACCACTCCTTGTTTTCTCAGTCCATCACTTCCCTCCCATTGCCATAAATAAGCATTTTATTTTATTTTCCTGCAAATTATTCCTGAGCAGGGGAAAAATCCTGTAACAAATATGCTTAGTCAAACAATTTGCTGTGTCAAAAAATATGTCCCTCATTTTGCACCTTGAATCCATCACAACTCTTTAAAGAAGTAGGCAACATACTTCTTCATTGGTTCCCTAAATTCCTGTTTGGTTATCAGATTGATCAGAGTTTGTTGTGTTTTTTTTTAATCATTATTTATTTATTTATTTATTTAATATTTTTAGTTTTCAGCATTGATTTCCACAAGACTTTGAATTACAAATTTTCTCCCCATTTCTGCCCTCCCCCCCACTCCAAGATGGCATATATTCTGATTGTCCAATTCCCCAGTTAGCCCTCCCTTCTGTCACCGCACTCCCTTCCATCCCCTTTTCCCTTACTTTCTTATAAGGCAAGATAGATTTCTATGCCCCATCGCCTGTATATCTTGTTCCCTAGTTGCATGCAAAAACTGTTGTTTGAACATCTGCTTTTAAAACTTTGAGTTCCAAATTCTCTCCCCTCTTTCCTCCCCACCCACCTTCCCTAAAAAGGCAAACAATTCAACATAGGCCACATGTGTATCATTATGCAAAACCCTTCCACAATACTCATTTTGTGAAAGATTAACTATAGTTTGCTCCTTCCTATCCTATCCTCCTTTATTATTTTTTCCCTTGACCTGTCCCTTTTTTGAAAGTGTTTGCTTTTGATTATCTCATCCCCCTATCTGCCCTCCCTTCTATTGTCCCCCCTCTTTTATCTCCTTCCT
>CM053625.1:139840048-139871745 GCA_028646595.1 Phalanger gymnotis | reverse complement strand
ATTCTGCCTTTCAAGGCATTCCTTTCCTCATTGGCTTTTTGGAGCTCTTTTGCCATTTGAGTTACTCTATTCTTTAAGGTATTATTTTCTTCACTATTTTTTGGGGTCTTCTTTAGCAAGTCATTGACTTGTTTTCCATGGTTTTCTCACATCACTCTCATTTCTCTTCCCATTTTTTCCTCTACTTCTCTAACTTGCTTTTCCAAATCTTTTTTGAGCTCTTCCATGGCCTGAGAACAGTTCATATTTTTCTTGGAGCCTTTTGATGTAGGCTCTTTGACTTTGTTCACTTCTTCTGGCTATATGTTTTGGTCTTCTTTGTCACCAAAGAAAGACTCCAAAGTCTGAGACTGAATCTGGGTGTGTTTTCGCTGCCTGGCCATGTTCCCAGCCAACTATTTGACCATTGAGCTTTTCATCAGGGTATCAGGCTTGTAGAGTAGAGAGTACTTTGTCTCAAGGCTGACGGGCTGTGCTGTTGTTTTCAGAGCTATTTCTACACAGCAAGCTCTGCCACACCAGCACTCCTCCTCCCCTAAGAACCACCAACCCAGATTGCGACTCAGATCTAAGCAGGCTCTGTACTCCCACACCAATCTGCCACTTAATTCTTCCCACCAGGCGGGCCTGGGGCCTGATGCAACTCTGTAGCTGCACCACCTCCACCACCCCCAGGGCAGTGGCCAACCACAAACTCCTTTCACTCTGCCCGCACAGTTTTCCCACTAATCTTCTCTGTTGTCTTTGGTGTGTGTGGGCTGAGAAGTCTGGTAACTGCCACAGCTCACTGATTCAGGGCGCTAGGGCCTGTTCTGCCTGGCTCCCAGTCTGGTTGGTCCAGGTGCAACCCACACTGGGCTATGCTCCACTCTGCTCCTAGCACAATGCGATAGACCTTACCCAGCAACCATCCAGGCTGTCCTGAGCTGGAGCTTCCCTCTGCTATTCCATGGGTTATGCATTTTTAGAATTTGCTCAGAGCCATTTTTTATAGGTGTTTGGAGGGTCCTGGGGGAGAGCTTTAGGCAAGTCCCTGCTTTCCAGCTGCCATCTTAGCTCCACCCCTAAGCCCAATCAGAGTTCTTAAGTGTTTCAAGGATGTCTGTTTTTACATTTTGTTGTTATTATATTAATTATTCTCTCATTTTTGCTCACTTTAAACTGTCTCACTTCAGAGAAGTCTTCCTAGGTTTCTCCTTAATTGTCCTTTTTATCATTCATATGATTTGTTCAGCTACTTCCTAACTGATAGGCATACCCATAGTTTCCAGTTCTTCACTAAAAGAGTCACTATGAATACTTTAGTATGTGTGGTTCCTTTTTATCTTTCTTTAATCTCTTTGGAATATAGGCCTAATACAGCTATTACTATATCACAGGGTATGCAGTTTAGCAAATTTTCAACATGGTTTCATATTGTTTTCTAGAATTTGTAGATTCTATTGCTAGTAAATTAGCATTCCTTTTTTTCCGAGACCCAGGTCTTGCTTTCCTCCTTTCCTTTACATTCTTGACCCTGTACCTTACACCAACTTCCACCTTTGCATCCCTTGCCCTCATTTTCCCATTGTTTCTCATGCCTTGTTAAGCCCCAACCTTTCTTCCATCCTCCATCAATCCCTCCTGCCCTCCTGTGCCTTCCCTATTCCTCTGTTCCTGTTCTGATGCATTGAGTGTCACATTACCATGCTGACTAGGTCCAACATAAATTTGTGTTGTCTAATCTCAACTGGGCTCTAATTGCTGTACAGCAGTCATTTTATTCTTCCTTGATTTACCATCTCTAGCATTTCCCCACAGCAACTGTTCCAAACCTTCTCTCTTCCTAAAAATATGACCTTCTTTACCTGTGATGAAGATGGCACTCTTCTTACCAAGGACAGTCTCTGTTTATGCCTTTGATCTTATCCTTTGCCTGTCAATGACTCCAAAAACTTATCCCACTGATCATGCCCTGCCTTCCCCCCAAAACACACTTATACTCCAATCGTCATTCTCATCTTCTTTATTGACTGCTTTATTTCTCTGTAGCCCCCAGGTCTTCCTTATTCTTCAGAAACCTTGGCCTGACCCTTCCCTTTCCTTTAACAGCTAAACTCTTAGAGGAAGTGCTCTATACTTATCACTTCCACAGCACTTCCTCATTTCCCACTCACTTATCAAACCCTTGCAGTCTGACTCTGAACTCTAGCACCCAACTGAAACCTCTCTTTAATTTTACCAACAGTCTCTCCATAGATTATTTGTTGGCTTTTCTTAGTTCTCATCCTTCTTGACCTGCATGAATGGAACACATCCTCCCCTTCCCAATCCTAGGTGCCACCTCTCATGGAAAGAACTTACATTCTCCTAGCATAGTTACATGGCCACAGGTTCACCTCCATACCACAAGGAGAATTTCAATGGCTTGTGTGTACGTAGTAGGCAGTTAACATTTATTCAACTGAAAGTAAGAGAGAGACATAGAACCAAATCTATGACCCAGTACAAATAGACCAAAGAAAGTAGGTTTTATTTTTCCTTTATATCATGTATTTAATTTCCATTAATATTAACATGGGTTCTGCATGCAACTAGTAAGGAAAATGAACTTTAAAGTCACTAACTAGAGTTGTCACTCAGTCTGCTGTTTTCAAAACAGTTCTATCAGTCTTCTATTTATTAATGGTCTGTTCTTCCTTATTTATTTATATGTTGTACCCTTGTTTCCCTACTATTTATTCCTTTCTTTGTATTCCTGGCTCTTAGACCCATGCTTGGCACATATTAGGTACTTAATTAATGCTAGCTGACTGATTATAGATGGGAATTGTTTCATTTCTGTTTGTGTACCCCCAATACCTAGCACAGTTTTTTCCCATATAAGAGAGGATTAATAGGAACATAACGAATTAAATTACAGCAATGATCAATTCTCCGACTGTCATGACCCATATTTTCTATCTCAATTCTAGATCGGTATTTCCCATATTTTCTAAAGATTCCTCCTTGATGATAGTCTTACTATTAATAACCATAAACTGAGAAAATATGTGACAAAAAGTCATGATGAATTCAGTAACACTTTTAAATAAGTTTCTATTAATTAATTTATAGATTTGAAAAATGTGTACAGAACATATTTATTCAGCCTACAGAAGGTATGATTGTTTGCTTAGTATGCTGAGGCATATTTAATCAAATGGGCCTCTCATAATGATGTATCCTCCCAGAATTTCTATGCTAGAAGCTTTGTGGAGTGGTCTCCCTGGATACTGATGCAATGTCGGATAGCCTGCTATAAGAATAAGAACAGGACCTGTGATTTCATTGGCACAGAAGGTTATTAAAATAACCTGACTTATGCTTATAACTGCCATGTGGCATGTTAGTCAGTCAGTCAATAAACATTTATTTAGAGTCTACTATGTGCCAGACACTGTGCTAAGTACTGAGGGTACAAATAAAAGCAAAAATACATTGCTTGATCTTGAGAAGCTCACAGTCTAATGGAGGACAGAATATGTTATATTTGATCATGGAGGCAATAGGGAGTCATTGAAGTTTATCGAGTAGGGGGTAACATGGTCAATAGAAGTAATCATTAAAAACATTCAAAATACCACCCTGAGTCTGACAAATGATGCCTGCAAGTTAGTGTTGTGTCTCTGAAAGATGAATCAACAGGACATTTAGTGGCAACTTAACTTCCACAGTGCTTTCACCCAGGGCTTGTATATCAGTAAGGCAATATTCATGACATCAAGGATGACCATGAACATGCCTGTGTCATTCGGAATTGCAAAATGAAAATGAATCACAAAATGAAAATCTCTCAAGGTACAAGGCAGAAGAAATATGACATTTAATTAGACACCAGAGGATCCAATCCCAAAACCAATAACCACAATTAGTTATGGCAATAATCATCTTCTAAAACTAGGAAGCCTACCTTAATGTAGCAACAAGGAAATTATAACACAGTATTATAGCAAGGAACCAAGTCATCCTGTAACCTTTCCCCCTGCTAGGGGCTTCTTGTAAACAATCATTCATGAATCCTAACTGTCTGCTTGCCTGCATCCTGTCCCACAGTTCTAAAAGCCCTTGTAGTTCTCTGAGTCTCCTGGGTCCTCTGGATTCTTAGCTCTCCAGTCTCTCAATGCTGTGGATTCTCTACTCTTTGATCTCTACAACTCTCATGTCTGCACTTTCTGCTCTGCAGTCTCTCTCAACACTGGCTGCCCCAGTGTCTTCTTGATATCTGCTTCTCAATTCTGCTCTCAGTTCTGCTTCTCTTATACTCTGGGCTCTCTTTATACTGGCATCTAATTGGCTAGAACTCAGGTCTCTGATTGGCCGAATTTATACATGTCTGAATGGCTAGAACTAAGTGCAAATACAATTGGCTCTGCTCTTAGCACCTCTCCTTAGGGCCCTGAGGGTTTCACACTTCTAGTGACCTAAATAGCAAAAGGGTGTGGGCCTGGGGCCTCTTACCTAGTAAGTAAAGGTGGTAAGTAAATGCCCTATTGAATGGGCAGGGAAGATCTTTAATCACATTAACTCTGCACCTTGGTAGGTATACCTTTATAAATTAATGAAGGATTTATCATCCATGATTTCTTCTAACACTTTCCTGAACACTGTCATATTTTCAGCCTCTGCAATTCTCAAGAGTGCTGTTTCAGAGGCAAATGTTATTTCTGCCACTTGAGCAAGCCACTTAACCTCTAGATCTCAGTTTCCTCATTTGTAAAATGAATAAGTTTAAATAGATGGCCTCTGGTACCTTTCAGGTTTAAATCTATGATTCTGTAATGATACATATCTGCTGTGCTTAGCACAATGCCTGGCACATAATAAGTGAATAATAAATGTGTGTTCCTTTTATTTATCATCCATCCATCTATCCATCCATCCATCTATGCTTTTGTAACTCTATAGATCAGTCTGGAATATTGTTTATATGGTGACTGACATATGGTGACTACCATTCCAAATGGTGGAGTATTGAAATTCTAAGTCTCTTCTTCCTGATCTCTCCAAACATTCTCTTATTGAAAGGGAGGGTAGACCTTGGAGATTTAAACATATACTGAATATAGAAATTAGTTAATCCAGCAACATCAGGTGGTGGTTTTTGTTTGCTTTTTATTTGATTCCCCCAATGGAAATAGACCAGCAGAGTCTGCACTGCTAAGTTAGTACATTTCCTGCCAAGAGACAAAGGGGCTTGCCAGCATTTCCTAAAAGAATCAGAATTTTTGTGAAGCTCCTGGAGTTCTACAAACTGTACATTAATTCACTGGCAGTTGGCTGCCCTGCTGTGTGTTCCTCAGTGTTATGTCCTAGACTTCCCAACATCTGCTTGGCTAAGGTACAAGGCATGTTAGTGAAAGTTACCTAAGCTTTTAATAGAGTCCAGAAGCATTTGCAAATGTAAATTAGCAAATCTCATGAATTTCATTGCTGTCAAGGTACTTTCTTCCCTCCACCCCAACTCCCAGGCTTTTACGTTTCTTTTCAAGTGTTATCATCCACCATTATTTTGTGTCATACTTATACCATTAGAATGGAAACTCCTTAAGGGCAGGGAATGCCTGTCTTTTTATTCTATTCCCAGCCTTTCAATTGCTCATCAGCCTATTCAAACTGAATTCAGCCCTAAATGCCAAGGCTTTCCAGTTTAATATGACCTGCCAGAACTTACATTCCCCTAGCATAGTTACATGGTCACAAGTTCACCTCCACACCACAAGGAGAATTTCAGTGGCTCATGTGTACAGTTAACATTTGTTCAACTAAAGGTAAGAGAGACATAGAACCAGATCTATGACCCAGTATAAATAGACCAAAAAGTAGGTTTTATTTTTCCTTTATATCATGTATTTAATTTCCATTAATATTAACATGGGTTCTGCATGCAACTAATAAGGAAAATGAACTTTAAAGTCACTAACTAGAGTTGTCACTCAGTCTGCTGTTTTCAAAACAATTCTATCAGAACTAGAATTGAGGCAATATTTGCTTTTCGTTTTTGTTTTTAAATCACCTTGGAAATATCAGTACAGGTAAAATTAGACACATAAACAGATCTTCAGCGTACTTCGGGGCATAAACTAAGGATGGTTAATTTGTTACCTAAGCAGTAAAACCAAATTGAAGCTTTTCATGCAAACACAATAAACAACTTTCTTTTCTCCTGCTGAAAATTGTTTTATCATCCAGGAAATTCAGTGAAGTCATTCACTGGCTTTGTTAGGAGTCCTTGTACCATAGATTTTGCTGATTATGTTATATAGATATGTATACCTCTCCTTGTTCCTCTTTCACCAGCCCAAGCAAAATTTAATTGGTGAAAGTATAGCCTCTGAGATTGAGTGAAACAAATCGAACCTTATCTTGTTGGCCCAAGGAGTTACCCTATCAACCTAATCTGCCTATCTCCCTCTTTTTAGTATCATAGAGTCATACATAGATTTAGAGCTGAAAGGGACCCTGGAGGTCGCTGAGCCCAATCCTTTCATTTTATATTAGGGAACAGGTCCAAAGAGGAGAATTACCTTGCCCAGGGTCACACAATAAGTTTGTAAGACAGGTTTTGACAATTCAGTTCAATTTAACATGCATAGTTTGAACACTCATTACATGCCTGTGTGCCAGCTACATGAGAGGGCTGGGGATACAAAGATAAAAATGAAACAGTCCCTGCCTTCAAGGAGCATACATTCTATTAGGAGAAAACAACTTATATGTTCAGGTAAGTTTGAATGAAATGTAGAGAAAATAAACACAAGGTAATTTTAGTGAGAGAAGTGGCAGGGAGTACTAAAGGTTTTCTGTTCTAATGTCCTGTTCTCAGTCTCTGTATTTCTTGACTTCTTTGTAGCTTTAACACTGTCAACCACACCTCTTTTTATATTCTTTCTCACCTCTACTTTTTATGCCATTGCTCTCTTAGTTTCCTTTCACCTGTCTGACTGCTCCTCACTTTCCTTTGTTAGATCATCATACTTTCTAACTGTAGGTGTTCCCCAAGTCCCAGTTCTGGGTCCTCTTCTCTTTTCTCTCTTAATACCCTTATCGGTTCCCATGGATTTCATTGCCATTTCCATGCTGATGATCCTTGCATCTGTATAGCTTTTTTTTTTCTTTTTTCTGTACTCCACGTACATGTCACAAATAGTCTATTGGACATTTTGAAGCAAGTGATCCCCAAAGCAGCTCAAATTCCATGACCAAAGCATAATTCATTTCCCCAGTTCTTATAAACTTTCCTATTCTTGTTGAGAGTGTCATCATCCTTCTTGTCACTTATGTCTGCCACCATGGATTATACTCAGTTTTTCACTCTCACCTATTCAATATAGCTAATCACTTGCCGTATCATCTTGTCTTCTGTCTCCACAACATCTCTCACATCTATCTGCTTCTTTCTACTCATATGGCCACCACCCTACTTCAGGCCCTAAGTCTCTCTTCCCTCAATTGCTGTGATAACCTTCTAATTAGTGCTCCTGGCTCAGTCTCTCCCCACTCCAACCATCCTCTGCACAGTTGTCAAAGTTATTTTCCTAAATCTCATTTGTAACCATCTCAATCCCTTACTCAGTAAACTCCAGTGGCTCTCTATTACCTTTAGAATTACATATAAATACCTCTGTTTGACACTGAAAGCCCTTCATAACCTGCCCCATTCTACCCTCACAGGTTTCTATACTACTTCCCTTCACATACACTCCGTTCTAGCTGAACTGGTCTTTCTGTTCCTCTTAACTAACATTCCACCTCTACATTGATTTGCCTTTAGACCTCAAATGTACTCCCTCTTAGAATCCAAAGTTCAAAGCTCATTTCAAGGTCTTATGAAGAGGTCAAGGTTTCTTCATGAAGCCTTTCCTTAGCCTTCCCAGCTACTAGTACCCTAACTTGTCTTGTTTTCTTATATGTACCTTTCTACGTTCATATTGTCTACCCATATTAGGCTATAAGCACCTGAAGGATGGAATTGTTTTTCCTTTTCTTGTTTAATTGCAGTGCCTGGTACATAATAAGTACTTAATAAATGCTTGTAAATTGATTGGAAAAGATTGGAAAATGGATTTTCACATGTATAATTCTTCTCCAAAAGGAAGAGGATTTACACAAGACCAGGAACCTTCCTTTTAACTAATTTTACTCATGACTGTGGACAAGTGACTTAATCTTTGTCAGCTTCAGTTTCCTCATTTGTGAAAAAGAATAATAGCCCCAACCTCCCAAGGTTGTTGTGATGGTCAAATAAGATAATATTTGCAAAGTGTTTTACAAATCATAATGCACTATATCAATGCTTATTGTTATTACCTATTAAAGGGATTTCAGTGTTGCGAAGAAGATAGTATTAAGATGACACTAATTCAGAGGAACATCCCCATTCCTAGCTACATCCCTTCTTCAACTAGTGGATAGAGAAGTGTGAACTTGCTGACTCAGGTGATAGTTTAATCACTGATTTTATTTTAATTCTACTAAATAAGCCATAGTGACATTTTTAGGAACTGTTTCAAGTACAAAGAGGAACTTTATTTGAAAATAGATTTGACAATGTAAAATAAGGTAGTGCTTCCTTTCAGGCAAACAAACCCACTTATGGTTTTAAATTCCCAAGCAAATGATTTGGAAATTTTTTCTCCCCCTAAAGCATGATCAAAGAGAAGCCTTGACAGGTAGCATTTATCACAGGTAGTACCTTCTACTCAGTAAGCACTTGATGAGGCAAAAAAAATTAAAATTGTAGTTTATAGTTACATGATCAGCTATTGCATCTAGAGTACTAAAAGACCTTTTCTATTTTTTTTCCTCCCCAGATGACTTAACTTACATCAAAGGCAAGAAAGTTTCAATATTAAAAATCTTTTCCCAGAAGGAAATAAATTTAATTTAGCAATAGATTAATTTAATCCAGGAATTTAGTGCTAGGAAGGACCTTTAAGATCATCTAGTCCAGTCATTTCATTGTATAGATTAAAAAAAAAATTAAGCTCTGTGAATTTTATTCAACCTTTAAGACTTGACTGAAGTCTGACATTTTCCAAATCATTCCCATCTAACATAGGACTTTCCTTCCTAGGAACTCAACAGCATTGTACATTCCTCAGTGGACACTTAGTATAGTCCAATACTTACACCAATTCATTGTCTCATTGATTTAGAATTTTCCTTCCAATGCTGTAGTGCACAACCCACTCATGCCTGCTGGTCCTGCGCAACTCTTAATTACATTCTCCTATCAGTCCACCATAAGAGGTCTGTCTATACAGTGTGCTGGTAGCCATGCTCACCTTCTGATATCTCCAGAATTCCAGTAGAGCCCTCAGGCTTCTCCATGTCTTCTCGCTCACTCTTGTCACATGGCCAGACCTCTTATTTTTCACTCATATGTTTACCTGATGACATATTCTTCAAAGTCCCTCTGGCTTTCTTCTTGTGACTCTTCAAAGTCCCCCTGGCTTTCTTCTAATGACTCATTTTTTGTCTGTTTCAACCTGCTGGTGTCTATCATGTTTCTTTTTGTAGCCCTCATGTAATGTGCATTTTTATTTCTTCAGAGATTATCATGACTCAGAGCTGTATAGGACACTTGTCTCTGGATCTGGCTTTAGCTCCCCAGACCCCTCTCTCCTAACTTTCTCTTAATTCTCCTTATCCTTTCCCTTCCCTCTCTCTTTCTATTCCCCTCCTTTTCCTTCTCCTAGCCTATCCTTCCCCATACACATATATTTGCGTGTGTGTATATATATATACATATATATACATACATATAAATATATATAACAATACAATATAAACATATAATTATATATTATGTATCTATCCTTCTCTACATATATGTAGAATATGTATGTATGCATAATATATTCTCCAGTTATTTCATTGTACAATTTTTTAAAAAACCTATCTAAATCTTATTCAAGATTCAAATAGAATCATCAAGACCCAGCTGAAATCCCACATTTTCCATGTCTTCCCCATCTTACACAGAACTCTCCTTCCTAGGAACCCTGAGAGCAAGCTAGATAGATAGATGGATGGATGGCTGTAGATATCTATGTGTATCTACATCTACTTGTATTTATCTCTATCTCTGTGTGTATGTATATAGAGATAAATATATTTATAGGTATGTATATAGGTATACACATATACCTATATACATATATAATTATAATATATTTGTGAAGAGGCAATTTCCTGGCCCAGGCAAAGGTCAGTGGAGTGGGTCAGTATGGCTGGAATGTAGACATGTATATGTGTTTGTTTACATATATATGTGCATGTATATCTACAAGCAAGCTCTATGGACTGTCTAATCAGTCAAAAAACATGTATTAAGCATTTACTGTGTTCCAGACACTGTGCTAACATTTAACCGCATGTCATAATCTGAACAATGGATGTTCTTCTCTCTATGTTTTCCCCATGTTGGATGACTAAGGCAAACACTTTTGAGTGGTCACAGATCTCTTACAAGAAGCTCTTCAATGTTCCAAAGCTTGATAAAAACCAACACAATGTCATCTGCAAATAGGAGCAAATGGAAGACCTTATAATTTATGGGAAATCTCTTTTCAGCTTGTATTCTCTTCTAGATCTCTTCCATGATGGTGGCAAACACCTTTAGCAAGCACATGCCTCCCTGTTTTATGCCTTGCCTGGCACTTAACATATCATTAACAGCTATACTGCTAATATGTTTTTAGATATGTGTAATATCTCCCCTACTTGATTCAATTGAACAAGTATTCATTGAACTCCTATATTAAACAGATGCCTGTGCTAGGTGTTAAGGGAATTGAAGGATATATTAGATATTGTCCCACCTTTTAAGAGCTTTTACCCTAGATAAGATGGACATGAATAGCTAGAATACAAAATAAGTTCATGAGAGAGATGCAAATGGAAGGTACTTTTTATATTTTACAGAAGGATGAGATCATTTTTATTTAGAGGGAAGCAAAGACTATGTATGTCCATGGTGTCATAAAATCCTAGATGCTCAAGAAGCATTTATTGACTAAATATTTTTTAAAGGAAGCCCATTGCTGGTGGGGCTTTTAGGAAAATTACCGTTCTATCACACTATTGGTAAAACTTCAGACTGATACAGAAATTTTGGAGAGCACTATGACAAGAATAAGAGTTAAATAACTGATCATACCATTTGACCCAACAATTCCATTGCTAGGACTCTATCTGTAAAAAAAAAATTATAAAAATTAAAAATTAACATTTATGTACAAATCTATTCATAGCTACTCTAATCATAAAGAAAAATTACATCATATTCTATGCCCAACCATTAGAAAACCAAATGAATTGTTGTATACTGATGTAGTGGAATAACATAGTGCTTCAAAAATTAAGTATGAAACATATAAGAAAATATAAATAGACCTATGTGAGATGATGCAGGGTGGCATCATCAGAACCAGAACTGTATATACACTAACTACAACTTTATTTAAAAAGAAAGAAAGAAAAGGTGAGAAAAAAGGAGGAATGCAAAGAAAATAGAGTTTTAGCCATATCTGACAAGGGATTAAAAAATGAATTATCTGCTTATTTTAGTTTGTTAATTCTCTGGTTCTGCTTTATTAAATGCTGGGAGGTTTTGGTAAGATTTTATCCCTTTTGCATGTCTATTGCTATTGATTATTAAGTTAATCCTTCTTTTATATAAACATTTAAGTATTGATTGATTCATTGCGAGTGGGGAAAAAAAAGATATCTCCTCCTGTTTCTTAAACAATTGTCCATGATAACCCAGTTTTGTTCTATTACTGAGAGAGAAGAAGAAAAAGGAAGTGAAAATATAAATACTGTGTTACTTGACTTGTTGCTTTTTTTTTTTTTTGTTAAATGAAGTTAGTATGATTCCATAGATATAGTCATCTGTTAATTAAGGAGGGGGCAAATGTTAGATTCAGATGGTGAGCTTGTGATCTGAGCTGCACAGTCTTGATCTCACCATAACTCTGAAAGTTCCTGTTTGAGGTTCAGGAAGTCACAGTAGAACTGGGTGGCTCTCAGTCTGATCATCTTGGAGTACAGGTTCTAAGTATTCTATTAAAACCAACACTGGATAAAAGTTTTTCTTCAGTGAATGTGAAGCTACTGTAGTCTACATTTATGAAACAGAATGAATAAAGGGAAAGGATGTCTAGGCCAAAAGTGTTTCTAGTGAATGATAAACAAATCCCTTGAATCATCCTCCTATTTATTCTTCCTATCTCTTGCTATGTTTTCTTTCTTTCTTTTTTCTCTTTTGGTTATACTATGCTACCAGAATAGATCAGGCTTTTTTAGAGCTATTCTACTTTCTAAAGCATAGTGGCTTAGCATATGATACTTAAGATGGGTTTTTTGTTGTTGCTAATTCAGTCAAGTATCCGTCAAACATCCACTATATAGAAGCTCCCAAGTGAGGTAATGTGGGAGAAACAAGGAAAAATAAAACATGGTTCCTGTCCTGAAGGAGCTTTAGTCTAGTTTTCTTACCTAAAAATGAAAGAACTGGAGCAACTTTCAAAGATCCCTTCTATTTCTAGTGTTAGTGAGGGATATAGGCAATACTATAGGAATCCAGGGGAAGAATATATGGCTGTTGGTTAGAGGGCTGAGCAAAAACAGAAGAGAAGAGCAGAGGATTAGAAGGAGATTGGTTAGAAACATGGAACCTTAGAGTTAGAAAGGACCACACAGGGTGTCTAATAGAAGCCATGCCTGAGCAAGCATCCCTATGAACATGCTTGACTCCCTTCTGTAGGCTTACACAACTCTTTTCTGTCTTCTCTGTTACCTTCATTGTCTCAGTCAAATATGACAGCATGTTAGGCAACTGCAAGCATGAAAGCCTAGAAGAGGATGGGGGTGGGGGCAGAGAAGGACAATTGGCAGTGGGGCCAGGGAGCCTTTGTTGAAAACACTGGTGGAGTTCCTTAAGAACCCTGGAGAACTTGTTCTGCTCAGCTCCAGAGAGCAGAGCTAGTAACAATATGTAGAACTTGGTAAAAGGAAAACTTGGGCTTGATGTAAGAAAAATCTTTCTAACAATTAGAGTGATCCAAAAGTGCAATGGCCTGCCTCAGGAGGTGATGGGTTTTCCCTCTCTAAAGCTCTTCAGTGATGCATTTCTAACTCAGTAAACCTTTGTTAAGTGCCTAGTATGTGTCAGGTGGGCTTCGAGGTGGCTCAGTGGATAGAGCACTGGATCTGGAGTCAGGAAGGCCAGAATTCAAATCTGGCCTCAGACACTTACAAACTCTCACTTTGGACAAGTCAGTTAGCTCTGGTTGCTTCAGTTTCCTCATCTATAAAATGATCTGGAGAAGGAAATGTGTCTTGTGAAATGTGCCCCAAATAGGGTCACAAAGAGTCAGACATGACCAAAAGGATGGAACAAGAAGAAAATGTGTCAGATACTATATAAAGCAGAAGAAATATAAAAGTAAAAATTCACCTGTACCTGCCCACAAAGGAACCTGTTTCTCTCAGGATAAGCAAATCACCAGAAATCTCATCATGCTGTTTAATTCAGCTTTGGATATATTCAACTCCTTTCCAATTCCCTCAGCTTCCTCACCCGTCTCATTGGAGAACATTGGAGAACACTAAACTCCACCCAATGCTTTCGTTTATGGATAGTAGAACCTGGATGCTGAGGCTCACTCCGCTTTCTATCTATACCTCTGCTGGGCCTGAATGCCACAAAACAAGACGTCTTATTGCTGGGTACACCCTGGCATCCTCCCCACTCCCTTCCCCTACCATCTTTACTTTCCAGCTTCCTTTTGTGTGTTGTCTTCCCACATTAGACTGTAAGCTCATTCAGGGCAAGAAATTGTCTTGCTTGTAACCCCAGTACTTAGGACAGAGCATGGCACATAGTATGTGCTTAATAAATATTTAATGGATTGAATCAATTTGAATTGAATTAAATTAAGGAGAGAAGAATTTCAGCCTCAAAGCTAGGTGGGAACTGGAAAGGTCTCCTGTAGGAAGGGGCACCTGAAAAATGAGCCTCGAAGCAAGCTAGGGATGCTAAGAGGTAGAGGCAAATAGGGACTTCTTTCCAGATATAGGAAACAGACTCTGCCAAGGTCAGTGGAAGGACATGGCATGTTGAGCTTTGGGAAAGATCAAGTCTGGCTAGAGTGTAGAGTATATGACACGTAATATGAAATGATATTTGATGGTTTCTGGGAAACAAATTGTGGACATCTTTAAATGCCAAGACAAAAGAAAGATGTATTAGAGAAGGCAAAGGCTGGAAACAGGAAGGACATTTTGGAAGCTATTGTACTAGTCTAAGTAAGAGGTGATGAGGACCTGAGTTAAGAGAGTTCTTCAAGCAAGGCCAGGTAGGTGAGAACCTCAAGTACTTACTGAAGAGATAGGTACACTGGTAACATGAATCATACTCTTGGAAGCAGTTTCTTCTTCAACCAAATTCTTCCCATTCATCATAAATCTTTAGTTCACCACTTCTACTGTCATTCATCGGCAATGCCAAGATCCTAGAAAGACTCCGTTGGCATGTCCCAATGCCCAGAGCTTTCATGGAAATTCCATGCCTTAAAGGTAATATTTTGTACTTCTTGGCAGCTGAGGAGAAAAAAAGGGTCTTTTCCTTTAGTTACTTTGTATATAGGCTGAATCCTCCCTCTCATAAGAGGTTAATGGGCAAAAAAACTGAATTTGGGGTTGCCAGCTGCTGGAATATTAAAACTCCAAGCTGTATGTTGATATTCAAGTTCTCTGCCAGTTTATTTGTGAGCCAGATTCTTCCTTCCAAATTCTACAAAGGATCACCCTTTCATTGCCTTTTTTGGATTTTATCACCATTATCACACGTTTTTAAGCTTTTTGTTTTTTGAGATCCTACTAGGTGCATAAACTGGATCTGGGTTTTATAAGATTACAGTATAAGAAAATAATGCCCCCTTTGCTTCCATCGCTTTTATTATTTTCCTGGAAGAAATAAGAAACATAGATGAGTAATAGGATGCAGATAGGCATAAATACATTGGGTGAGATAATGACACTCAAACATACTGATGAAGGAAAATTGCAGTGATTTTGTGAGGAGGTTAATGATCATTTGTATTGTGTTAATCAGAAGGCTTCCTGAAAGTGTTTAAAAGAATGAAGAATTCATTCAATAGAAGAACAAAGGGCATTCTGGGGGCACGGTATGGACTGACCTATGGAAAGGCCTATAAGCCAGTCTTGAAGTACCTAGGGAGGGAAGGAAGGTGGGATGGGTGGATGGATGAATGGATGTCTAGATATTAGATAGTTGATAGAAAATAGATCGGTGGATGATAAATAGCTTTTGGGAAGAGAGATGCAGGGGAGCTAAGATGATCATAAAATTAAATCCACAAGACATCTCAGAGATCCTCTAGGCCAACCTATATCTGAATAGGAATCTCTTCTCAAATAACTGCCACACAGCCTCTCTTTGAAGATTATAGGATAGTCAGCACTTCCTGGTACGGCCCATTACACTTCCTATTAGCTATAATTGTTAGGATATTTCCTATGATGTCTAACTAAAATTCATCTCTCTGTAATGTCTCCCCCTTGATCCTGGTTCTGCCCTCTGTGGCCCAGCAGAACAAATCTAATTTCTTCTTAACTCAACAGCTCTTCAAATGCTTGAAGTCAGCTAGTAATCACTGTCTCCCCTGCTGAATATTCTCTTCTCCATGTTAAATAACACCAGGTCCATTAAGTATTCCTCCTATGACATGGTCTCAAGTACCCTCAGTATCTAGGTCACTTTCCTTTGAATATGTTTCACTTTGTATGTCTGAAATTCTGAGTGCCGGAGGCGGGGATGGGGTGGGGTGGGGTGGGGTAGGGAAATTTGTCCCATACAGCAGGGTCAGTTAGTAATACATGCCTCTACATTTAATTTCCATTGAAATAGTCATTATATCCTTAGTATATCATCATAGGCACATAAGGCTGGGCCATAGCCAGTGCTCTAGAAGGCTAATGACTTTGCACAGCTCTGCCTCACTTAAATCCTATTTACTCGAAAGTCAAGACATCACCCTCCTGATGTCATCAGTCTTCTTCGAGAATGAAGGATGAACAACAAGGCAAATAACTTTGGTTTAAATTTTCATTGAAATAGTGGTTATATCATTACTATGTCATTATAGGCACATAATATGCATAACTTTAGAGTTGGAAGGGACTTTACGTATAATTTTCAATTACATATAAATTTCGTATAAATTTACGTATAAATATCCTGCATTTTATAGATGAAGAAACTAAAGGCCATAGAGGTTAAATGATTTGTCTAAGATCAGATAGGTAATTAAGTAAGAAAAATGGTATTTGAACTCAAGTCCTCTGACTTCAGAAGGAATGCCTTTCCTGCAGTACTATCCTGCCTTTCAAGGTATTTTATAGAGATAGATTCAAGGGTATCAAAGATCTCGCCAAATCTTCCTTTATTTCATTTGATTTTTATTTTTTTACCAGTAACCTATTCCCCTTGATAAAAATTCTAACTCTAACAGTTCTCAGAACTATAATGATTATTTAATCCCCAACTTTATCCCTAGTTGGAATAGCTCCTGGTGTGGTCTCTGCCAAGCAGATACAATCTCATGTGGGTTTTTGTCATTCTGGAGTCACTGAGTCACTTATTCCTCAGGTGTCTATCCACTAGGTCAGATTCATGATTGTAGAGGTCAAGGATGAAGATCAGTGGAGAAGGCAACTGGGTCTGCTTAAAATGAGCAGAATACCTCCCGCTTTAGTGCTCTTCTTAACTTTTGCAAGTGTCCTCATTGAACAAATGCCTGTGGTCCTTGTCTTTGATTAAAATTCATATCAACATGAGAACATGTTCTAGGCATTGAAGACAAGAGATCTTGCTTCATCTTCTTTTGGGGGTCGGGGATGGAGGTAAGCGTCAATGTATAGTTTTGTTTTCTTTCTCTGTGTTGTCAAATTTAATCAAGAAATTTGTCATAGTAATTATTGTCTTTTACTTGAAATCCAGGGATGTATAAAGTAGTGTGGGGCTGCTAGGTGGCACAGTGTACTGGGCCCAAAGTCAGGAAGACTCATCTTCCTGAGTTCAAATATGTTCTCAGACACTTAGTATCCATGTGACCCTAGGCAGGTCATTTAACTCTGTTTGCCTCAGTTTCCTCATCTGTAAAATAAGTTGGAGAAGGAAATGGCAAACCACTCTAGTATATTTGCCAAGAAAACCCCAGATGGAGTCATGAAAACCCAGACATGACTGAAATGACTGAACAACAACAGTAGAGTAGTATATTTCCTTTTTGGTCATCATTTAACTAAAGGGAACTATTAGAAAGATGAGCTGACAGGCCTAAGCTAATCACTCTTCTAGCTTATGAAGAGGGGAAAAAATAAGAATAGAAAATTCTTCACATACTTCTAAAATCACATGATTTGCTTAGAGTAGGTGTATTTTATGGCAGATTTCCTAATAAGCATTTATTGATTGAACTAGGAAATTTTTGAGGATATGTATCCCTGCCAAGGAGTCCCAATCCACTAAAGTATACTGGGGCAGGGGGCAAATTTATAACAACTTTACACAATCTCAAAAACCCATCTGTGCTCAGTAGGACTCAATTTATTCCCACTTATAAATGTTTCTACAGCAATTGATCAGAAAAATTGATTTAGATTCTATTGAAATGCTCTATTTTTCACTAGAAAATGTTTCTACAAATGTTAGAAAGGTCCTCAAAATATCCTCATGGTTATTTTATGCCTTGGCCAATCAAGAGCACATTTTCCAAAGCCTATAAACCTAAACTGCCTGTGTCTATACCACACAGGTCAAGCAGAGATTTTTTTTTAAAAATATTCCATTTAACTTAAGCCATGTAGACTGCTAATCAGATCATTCAAAGCAAGGAAAGTACCACTCTGTATCCTGAATAAGCTGATTTGCCTGCCTATGTGAATCGTATTACCTGCATAATTATCTAATCTTTTTTTCACTCTGCAAACACCGACAGAGGGAATTATATTATTTTTCTAAAATAATAAGCCCAGAGAAAGAAGGGTCCATGTCTGAGGGTTATATAACCTAGAACAAAATCATGTTATGCATGTATGTAATTTCTAACCATTTGATAGTAAGAGAGAGGTGAAGGATACCCGACACTCTCTTCTCTGTCTTTCTGGAATTCCCTGTTAACAAGCCATGGTCTGTCAACACAAGACATGCAAGGGCAATCATGGACCAAATGAAACAAGGTCTCTGGGCAATAGCCAGGTGCCTTTGTTGACATCTGCCCCTGTTTCCAATCCCTAGCTACAGGGATAGGAACATAAGTTGAAAATATCATTACAGTGTGGATGTTACATGGTGATTTAGATTGAAGGGTTTCTATAAGGAGCTAGGTCCATAAGCTGCTTTCACATTTAAACACTTTGGTTCTCCTTCAGTAAAAATAGCCTATGAACCTTTGCATAAGGATGCCCATGTTGACATGGCAAACAGAGAGCTCCATTTAGAATTACTTGAGTACTCAAGAGATAAACAGGTTTGGTTTGTTTTGGTTTGATTTTTCAAATCATCAATTAACAAATGTCTAGCATGCAATCTCTGTGTGCCAGGCACTGGAAATACAAGTAAAGAGAAAATATCCAGTTACTTTTAGCTTACACACGTTTTATATAATGATGAGAACCTAGTGTTGCTTCCATTAAGACAAAATGTACCTAACTAAAAATCAAACCTCTCATTGTCTAAAATAGATCCTTATACATAATAAACACTTTAAAAATGATTGTTGAATAAGTGAATGACAAAGAAAAGTATCAAGAAAGAGCACTAGATTTGGAGATCAAGAGCAAACTGAATTTACATCCTATCGCTGACATTAGCTGTGTGACCATGGACAAGCCACTTCTCTGTACCTCACTTTCCTCATGGGTGGAATATGTAAAATGGTAATGTCTATAAAACCTAACTTAAAGATTAGTAAGGTTCAATTAACATAATCTATTAATAGCATTTTGTAAACTTTAAAGTGCTCTATCAATGTCAGCCATTTTGTTGATTGATCTCATTCTTTATGTAATTGAACAAAGTCTTATTATTTCATTCTCAATTTTTATGGACATCAGACAGAAATGATAAAGGATGTTATTGTAGTACTATCATTCTTTGCTCTTTAATGTTCTACAAGCAAATATGCAAATAGATAAAATAACTGGTTTTTCTAAGTCTGCTTATAGATAAAACTGCTTTTGCATAAGAGTAGTACTATGCAAGTTCATTTTCTATATAGTCACTGAAAGTATCTTTGGGTTAACTCCAGTAGAAGACAGGAAAACAGGGATGAAACATTCCTTGTGGTTTTAATTTTTTCTACTTGGTCTCTGTACTTTGCAAATGTTCCAATATAACTTGGAGATTACGAATATTCTATAAGGTCACATCTATTAAAAACATTGTTCTTACAATTTTTAGGGTTCCAAAGAGATCACACAAGTGGGAAAGGGACCTATATGTACAAAAATATTTATAGCTGCTCTTTTTGTGGTGGCAAAGAATTGGAAATCAAGGGGATGGCCATGAATTGGGGAATGGCTGAACAAGTTATGGTATATGAATGTAATGGAATACTATTGTGCTATAAGAAATGGGGAAGATATGAACTTCATAATAACCTGGAAAGACCTACATGATCTGATGCTGAGTGAGAGGAGCAGAACCAGGAGAACCTTATACACAACCACACACATATTGATTCTGTGATGACTAACTTTGATAGACTTCTCTCTCCTCAGCAATACAAGGCTCAAAGACAGCTCCAAAGGACTCATGATGGAAAAAGCTAGCTATATCCAGAGAAAGAACTGTGGAGTCTGAATGCAGATTGAGGCAAACTGTTTGCCCTCTCTCTCTTTTTTTTCCTCTTTTTTGGGGGGTTTTGTTTCTTCTCTCTCATGACTCATTCCATTGGTCATAATTCTTTGCAATTTGACTATTGTGTAAATAAGCTTAATGCGAAGGTTTATATAGAATCTATATCGGACTGCATGCCATCTTGGGGGGTGGGGAAGGGAAGGAAGGGAAGAAAATTTGAAACTCAAGAACATGTATAACTAAGTGTTGTAAATTAAAAATAAAAAATCTAATTATAAAAAAGATTTTAAAAAATTCAAAAAAATTTTAGGGTTCAGTATTATACCTGGGTAGTTGTAGGCAACAGTTCTTTCTCTAATGGTGCCCCTATTCCAATAAAATTTATTTCTTGAACTCTCAAGGATATTTTGGAATTTGTCATACAGGGTTTATCATCTGTTAGTTTATAAAGACTATCAAGTGGTACATGCATAATTCTAGTTACCTGATATTGTCTTTCTAGATGGTAGATACAAAATATTTATAACCTGAAATGGTATGTTGCATAGTTTCAAGCACTTCACCACATAATCTACCCTGAGTCCCTGTTCCTTAGGAATTACCTTTCCATCATTTCTGGTAGAAACGAACTAATCCTGACTCATTGTCATAACCTTCTCCATTTCTATAAACAGATCTATATGACTGAACAATTCCTTTGATATTTCTTTGTCAATACCTAGTATTGGTTTAGTTCATGTGCTTGTACCCACAGAGAGCCTTTAGATTTCATTCTTACATCTTAGCTCTTTCATAGGCTCCTTCCTGAGATAAACTACTTTTGACTACATTGAACAAATCCAATGGTGTATGCCTGTTGTCAGCATTTACCATTGCCTTTGAAATGAGGTCTGTTTGTTCCAATTGTATTCCTCTAAATTTTAACCTTTATTATTGTTTTTCTTATTCCTATCACATACATTTACTGGCCTCATGTTGTATACTTCTGCATGACTGTTAAACACTTTTTAAGGCTCACATAAATGTCTTCTTGCCTTTTTGCTTTTTTTTTGACAAAATGTGTTTTTATATTTATTTGAACTTTTTTTAGGCGGAAAGGCAAAAATAGAGCAATCATACATACATAGAGAGCCCAGGGCATCACATCCAATTTTACAAAGGAAGGAACAAGGGAAATTAAGTGTCCTGGGTCACATCAGAGGTGGAATTTGATCCCAAGTCCTCTGACTCCAGAAAGACTATACAGACTCTATAATCTTCTCTGTCTCTGTTTTTTTAAATGTATTTTTCCCAATTCTGTATCAAGACAATTTTTAGCATTCATTTTTTACAAGATTTTGAGTTCCAAATTTTTCTGCCTCCCTCTCCTCCCCCCCCTCTGCCCCTTCCCTCTTACTAAAATGGTAGGCAGTTTGAGATAGGTTATGCATGTGCTATCATGTAAAATATATTTCCATATTGGTCATCTTTGCAATAGAAGAAATAGATCAAAAGGGGAAAAAACATGAAAAAAAATAAAGTAAGTAAAAAAAAAAGTATGCTTCAACCTGCATTCCGAGTCTATCAGTTCTTTATCTGAATGTGGATAGCATTTTCCTTCATGAGACCTTTGTACTTGTCTTGGATCATTGTGTTGCTGAGAAGAGCTGAGTCATTCATAGCTGATCATTACACAATGTTGCTGATACTGTGTACAGTGTTTTCCTGGTTCTGCTTATTTCACTTTGCATCAGTTTGTACACCTTTCCAGGTTTTTCTGAAGTCTGCCAGTTCGTCATTTCTTATTGCGCAATAGTATTCTATTACATTCATATACCACAGCTTGTTCAGCCATTCCCCAACTGATGGGCATCCCCTCTATTTCTAAAATTTTGCGGCCACAGAAAAGGCTGTTATTAATATTTTTCCACATGTAGGTCCTTTTCCCTTTTTATGATCTCTTTAGGTTACAGATCTAGTACTGGTATCCCTGGATCAAAGAGTATACACAATTTGTTTCCCCTCTAGGCATAGTTCCAAATTGCTTTCCGTAATGGTTGGATCACTTCACTGATCTACCAACTAGTGCATTGGTATCCCAATTTTTCTACATCCTCTCCAACATTTATCATTTTCTCTGCTTTATCATATTAGCCTATTTGATAGGTATGAGGTGGTACCTCAGAGTTATTTTAATTTGCATTTCTCTAACCAAAAGTAATTTAGAGCACTTCTTCCTATGCCTGTAGATAGCTTTGATTTCTTCATCTGAAAACTGCTTGTTCATATCTGTTAACCAGTTATCAATTGGGGAATGGCTTGTATTCTTATAAATTTACTCAGTTCTCTATATATTTGAGAAATGAGGTCTTTATCAGAAATACTTGCTATAAAGGTTGCTTCCCAGCTTTCTGCTTTCCTTCTAATCTTGGTTGCATTCATTTTGCTTGTGCAAAAGCTTTTTAATTTAATATGATCAAAAATATCTGTCTTACATTTCATGATGTTGTCTATCTCTTATTTGGTCACAAACCTGTAGCTCACTTAACTTCTTAACTTCATTTTTGACAATTTGGATGCTTACCATTTGGTGCATATATGTTTAGTATTGATATTACTTCATTGTCTATGGTACTTTTTAGCAAGATGTAGTTTTCTTCCTTATCTCTTTTAATTAGGTCTGATTTTGCTTTTACTTTGTTTTAGATTAGGAGTGCTACCCATGCTGATATGTACATATGTGTATATATATATATATATATATATATATATGTGTGTGTGTGTGTGTGTGTGTGTACATATATATATATATATTTAATGTATGTATGTATAATCTGAAGTGTAATAGAGTCTGCTCCATCCCCTTACCTTTACCCCGTGTGTGTCCTTCTGCTTCAAATGTGTTTCTTGTAAACAGCATATTGTAGGATTCTGGTTTTTAACCTACTTTGCTATCTGCTTCCCTTTTATTGGAGAGTTCATCCCATTCACATTCACAGTTCTGATTACTAACTGTATATTTTCCTCCATCCTATTTTTCCTTCTGTTTCTTCTCTCTCTCTTTTTACCTTTTCCCTCCTCGACAGTGTTTTGCTTCTGTCTGCTACCTCCCCTGGTCTGCCCTCTCTTCTGTCAGTCCCCTCCCCCCCCCACACACACCCATTTACTTAATCTCCTCCCCTCCTACTTTATTGTTGGGTAAGATAAATTTCTATATTCATCTGATTGTGCATATTATTCCCGATGAGCCAATACCCATGAGAGTAAGGTTCAAGTGATGCCCATCACCCACTCTCCCATCTTTCCCTCCAGCATAATAGGTTTTTCATGCCTCTTCATGTGAAATAATTTACCCTAACCTACCTCTCCCTCATCCCTTAATTATTTTTTATGTCATTCCTTCAAATTTACCTTATACCCATACCCTCTGTCTACATATATTCCTTCTAGCTGTATTATTATTTGTACAATTTTTAAGAATTATAAGTATCATCTTCCCATGCAGGGGTGTAAACAATTCAGTTCCATTGAATCTCTTGTTTTCTTTTTCATTTTTTTTAACCTCTTTAGGCTTCTTTTGGGTCTTGATATTAGAGTTCAGACTTTTTGTTCAATGCTGGTCTTCTTCTGAAAGCTTGAAATCCTTCTATTTCATTGAATAACTTCTTTTTTTCCTTTCGAGTATTATGGTTGATTTCACTGACTAGGAATTCATGGTCGTAGTCCTAGCTCCTTTGCCTTCTGGAATATCATCTCCCATGACCTCTGATCTTTTAATGTTATAACTGCTAAATCCTGTGTCATTGTGAATGTGGTTCCTTGATATTTGAATTGTTTCTTTCTGGCCACTTGAAGTATTTTTTCCTTGGCCTGATAGTTCTATAATGACTATAGTGTCCCTTGGAGTTTTTATTTTGGGGATCTCTTTCCTGAACTGATCAGTAGATTCTTTCAATACCTATTTTGCCCTCTGGTTCCAGGATATCAGAGTAGTTTCCTTGACAATTTCTTGAAAGATGTTGTTCAGGTCCTCCTTTAGATTCTGGCTTTAAGGTAGGTCAGTGATTCTGACATTATCTCTCTATTTTCCAGGTCAGTTGTTTTTCCATGAGGTATTTTACATTTTTTTCAATTCTTTCATTCTTTTGAATTTGTTTAATTGATTCTTGATGTATCATAGAGCCATTAACTTCCAGTTATGCAATTCTAACTTTTAAGGAGTTGTTTTCCTCAGTTATCTTTGTACTTCCTTTTCCATTTGACCAATTCTACTTTTTAGGGAGTTTTTTTTTTCCAGTGTTTTTTTTGGATCTCCTTTTCCATTTGGCCAATCCTACTTTTCTAGCAGTCATTTTCTTTTTCTAAGCTGTTAACTCTTTTTCATACTACTCTTGCATTGTTCAAATTTCTTTTCCCAAATTTTCTTCTACCTTTCTTATATGATTTTAAAGCTCCTTTTTGAGCTCTTCTATGAATTCTTTCTGGGCTTGAGACCGCTCCCCATTTTTCTTTGAGGTTTTGCCCATAGATGTTTTGACATGGTTGTCCTTTTCTGAATTTGTGCTTTGTTCTTCCCTGTCACCATTGTAATTTTCTATGGTTAGATTCTTTTTGTTGTTGTTTTTTGTTCATCTTTTTTGGCCTTTTTTCTTTCTTTTAAGTTTGAGCTCTTCTCCAAGTATGGAAGGGGCTCTCTCTCAGGCTTCTTGTGACAGGGGCTACAGGCCCTGGCTGTTTAGCTGATGTTGCACTAATGTTGCCCTGAGGCCCATGGGGGACCTTCATATCTGGTGCTGTGCTGAGGGGGTGGAGTAGGGGTGGCTGGTGCTGCTGGAGGCCATAGGGGTCTGGCAGCTTACTTGGTGCTAAGATGGGGTCCTGTTGCATGTACTGGGGCCAATGCAGTGTTTCTGCATTTCCCCAGGGCTACACTGAAGCATGTGGCTGTCTGGCTGCGGGAGGTTGCCTATTTGCCTGGGGCTATACTGAAGCACATGGTGGTTCTTGGACCTGGAGTCTGCCAATTCCCCGGGCTATGCTGAGGCATGTGGGGGTTCCTGGTGTTGACATTTGCCTACTCCACCACAGGGCTCAGTATCACCTGCTGGTTTGCTGAGGTGGGGCTTGCTGGTAGCTTAACTGGAGTGCTTCATATCCTGGACTGCACTCCCCTTTCAACTGAGTAAGACAGATCTTTCTTGCTGTTCTTCCAAGTTTCTTGGGCTAAAAGATTATTTTGCCCCATCCTTTTGCTGGTTCTGCTGTTCTAGGATTTGTTTGGGAGTACTATTTTATGGTTGTTTGGAGGTGAATATGGTAGAGTTGCAGCGGTTTACTGCTTACTCCACTATCTTGACTCCCAGAAGTGTCTCTCCTTGCCTTTTTTTCTTTAGTGATTGTAACCATGAATGTATCACTTGCCTGAATGGATCTGATGTACCAGAGAAATTTATTTCCCATTTAGTTTGGAGCAGAAATATTTAGATGACCCCTTGACCAAGAGAGAAAGGTGATATCAACTTGTAAATATACCTTGCCAGAGAGAAATGTGGAGTGGTATTTTCAGCATGAAAATTAGCCTATTTTTCCTGAGGCAATATCCTATGACTAGCAAATGGTATCTGTGCTGAGTAGTGTTCCTGATAGAAAGAGGACCACCCTGAGGAAGAATAGATTGGGCTGCTGGAATATAGCAGCAAAAGGGCTTAAAAATGTGTGTCTGTGGTCTACTACCACCAGACATATACTATAAGTTTGTTAGCTCTTGTACTTTGAAAATCTTCTGTGTTCATTTGAGGTGACAAGCCACTCCCACCCTCCAAATTCTTTAAAGAAAAGATTAGCAAGCATTTTATCCTGTGCATATGAGCTGCCCATCAAGAATATTTTCAGCCGTACACCAGTGATACACAGCAGATAGTGCTGACAAAAGCTAAAGTGAAATGTCATACATTCAGATCCGATGCTCCATGGAGTTGGAAGAGGGCCTGTTCTGCCTTCAGAGACTGACAGCTAAATTCTTCATTCTTTCAGCTTCCAACATATGGCATGAAGTAGGGTGTGAAAGATAAATTTCTTTGGATAGGTGCAGAAAATATGTGCAACATTTTTTTACTGTGTGGCTGCATAGAAAGATCAAAACAGCCATGTTTTCAGAGAGCAGAATTTTAATGCTTTGAAATCATGCCTCCAGATTGGTAATGTTGATACAGAGTTAATACCTGCTTGGAGTAATTAGCAGTTTACTCTGTAAGCACAGGGGTAGCCCACTAAGTGGAGGATTCGCTGTAAAATGGACAGCCTTCACATTTCAAAAGGTTACCATCCCATTTACAGCTAGGAGTTTATCGTTGTTGTTGCTTTTTCTCCCCTGTGCAATGGTAGAAATGTCTGGGATCTTATTCTGCAGGTTGACCATCCCCTCGGAAATAAGATGTGTTCAGGACAGCAGTACAGAAAATTATTTGGTCCGAGACTAGCCAATGAAGAGAAATATTCATATTTTTATGGAGTCAAAGTCGTTCAAAAATTATTGCTTTCCTATTGCATTCTAGTAAATCAGGCCTTTACTGAAATATTACACATTAATGAGTAGGTGAGTAAAGTCAAGAGAGCAGATGAGAAAAACTTGCTATATTCAGTTATATGGAACTGAATATAGAACTGACATAGTCATGTCAGACTGGGGCATGGCACAGTATAGTTCAAGTGGGAACAAGGCAGGTCATTGTTAAACACAACATGGGGTAGGTAGTACAACAATATGAAGTCAGGAGTCATAACAACACTGCAAGTCTTAGTACATGACCTACATGGAAAATGCTGGAGGAAGCATTCATTTTTGATAGAGAGGGAATTGATTTGGAAAATAACTAACACAAACAAATCATCAGGGGCCTAGAACATATTTTTCTAAGAATTCATGTCAACCTCATTTTCATCTAATACATTTGATCTTTCAAGGGTGGCAAAAAAACACTGAGATGCACAGAATCATAGAATTTGAGAACAAGCAGGGCCTCAGTGGCCATCTAGTCCAACCCATACACAAAAGGAATATAAGAAACCTGACAAGCAGTCATCCAGCTTCTCCTTGAAGACTTTCATGGAAAGGGAATCTGCTCTGTCTTGAGGCATCCTAATCCTGTTTTGGAATTATCAGCAAGTTTTTTAAATTTACCTTGAGATAGTATGTAAGCTGCTCTATCCTGCCTAAGATGTTGTTTTTGTTCTTTGATTTCTTTCCAAAGAATCTAGAGTGATCTGCTAGTCCAGATCTCACCCATCATTCAGTTTGCACCTCCCTCCTTGAACAAGCCTACTTTGACTAAACTTGCCACACACTGATC
This sequence comes from Phalanger gymnotis, assembly GCA_028646595.1. Lineage (NCBI taxonomy): Eukaryota > Metazoa > Chordata > Mammalia > Diprotodontia > Phalangeridae > Phalanger > Phalanger gymnotis. The sequence continues at coordinate 139,844,505 of CM053625.1, read as the reverse complement.
GCTCCCTCTCCTGAATTCCTACTATATTCATTTATTGTATCACATTATGTCACATTTGATTGTATAGGTTCATGTTCTTTAGAGTATTTTTTAAAGTATGTGCTGTCTGTCTACCATGAATATAGCACCTTGAGAATTTGATAATGGGTTTGGGTTTGCTGTTGTTGTTTGTTTTTTGCCAATTTTTGCCAAATTTGAAAGAATAACTGGGGCACAGAAAGAAGACTTGACTTGTCCAAGACCATGCAGTGAGTCGGAAAGGATTAGCTGAAATGGCCTTAGAACTCATGTCTATTTTCTTTAAGTTCAGTGTTCTCTGCCTAAGCATCATTACCTCTTATCACTATGCTGTGTATTAATGCCCTGTGGATGGGCATTAGACTGGTAATTCAGAGATTTGGAGTTTATTCTGTCATTCAACAAAAGTATTAAGCAACTGCTCTGTATAGACTACATGTTTGTTGCAGGGAGTACAAAGCCAAAAAAGGAAACAGTTCTTGCCTTCAAGTAGTTTACATTCTATTGGGGGGGGGGGCTGGAGGGGAGCAACACCTTAACACAAGGAAATACAAAGCATCCCAGCTTGCTCACTATCTTAGTTTGCAGCCTTAGAGATGTCTCCTTTCCCTCTGGGAGCATTGAAAGCCCTTCCTATTGGAATCAGGAAATGGTACTCATGTACTTCATAAAATTATTAGGCAGGATCACTAATCAATGCCATTATATTAAACTTCACAAAATGCAAGTCACCCCCTTCCACCCCAACCCCAAAGCATTATAATTAATTCAGTAATAAGGATGTTATCTGTCTTGTGGTGCTGGTTTCTCATACAGGTCACTTCTGCTATATGGGATTTCATAACGCGGTTGGTCATTGGATTACAAGGTTAACCAGTCATATGAATGTCGTGTGTTAATGGATGTAAGAAGTGACAGAAGAGAGTGAGATGGCTTTAACAGTGATAAGTGTGAAACTAAGAAAGGAATGTGGAAAGACCTGTAGGGAGTGGTGCAAAGTTAAATCAGAAGAACCAAAAGTATATACATATTAGCTATAACTATTAACAAGAGGGAAGAAGGAAGGGAGAGGGGCCAGATATAGTGGAACCTATTTAGAAGTAAAAAACAACACATAGCAAAATCATTTTTCCTTGTTTGCTAGTTCATAAGTCATTTGCTTCTACATCATTAAAAGTAAAATTTTACCACTTGGTCTCTAATTCATTTAGCTTTTTGTGTATGGTTATTAAGTGTAATATTTTTCTTATTTAAAAAGGGTGAGAAGGTTGCAAAAGAAAGTGTTGTCACTTGTGTTTCTGGTCCCACTTTTCTCACTAATTCATAAAAATAATGATAGCTAGCGTTTACATAGCACCTTCAAATTGGCAAAGTGCAATACATGTATTATTTTATTTTATCTTCACAACAACCCTGTAGCCACCGGAACCTCACTTGGCACTAGGGAGAAGACTATTTAAGGATGCCCAAGGGTGATGCAGAATCCTTAAAGGGGCCCTGGCTAAATCACATAAAGGACTTTACCAATGATCCTCATGGTCCAATTCCCTCTTCTCCGAGAGAGGGGAAGTGACTTGCCTAAAGTCATTCAATTATTAAGTACAGGAGGTTCCACTCAAACTTTGGTTTCTGGTTGTCCATTTAGAGTTCTTTCTAGTCTACCTTGTGAATCACTGATTTTTAGAGATGAAAAGAAATTATCTTGGGCAACCACTTCATTTTGTAGATAAGAAAACTGAAACCTGAGGAAGTGAAATGACTCTGTTAGAGTCATCCAGCCAGTTAACGATATAGTTGAACCTAGAAAAAAAAATCTTTGAGTTAGAAGGAATCTCAAAGATCATCCAGGTTGGGCTGTGCTTTTGAATCCTGTCTACATCACTGTTCAACCAGGCTGACTGTGAAAAGGTTCCCTAACAAAGGAAGCCCACTCCCTCCTGAAGCAGTTTATTCCACTCTGAGGGGAGCTCCAAGTGGTAGGGAGTTTTTACTTGTATTGGGGTAACAGTCTAACTCCTACCATGTTCCTAGTTCTGATCATTGCAACCAAGCATAACTTCCCTTCCATAGGACAGTCTTTCAGTGAATACTTGAATATGACTGTGATGCTCCCATCACATATTTTTCATCTAAATATTCCTTATTATTATTATGAAATACCCTCCAGTTTTCTTATTAACCTGGTCACTCTACATTTTAATATATTTTCAAATATGTCTCTAAGAGTTGAAGATAATACCTCAGATGTGATCTGACAAGGCCTGATTGATTCTGTATACTAGGAGTACATTAATGTAATATAATAGCTATTTAGGGTCCCTTTGCTTTGGTTTCCATATCATACTTTTAATTCATATTGAGCTTATTATCAGTCAATAAGCAGATCTTTGTTCATATAAACTGCTATCCAGCCATACTCTCTTTCATCCTGTATTTTCATAGCTTATTTTTAAACCATAGAGTACATTTACCCTTTTAAATTTAATCATCATAGATTTAGCGTATCATTCTAGACTGTTAAGATATCTTAAAATTGTGATCCCGTTGTCTAATGTGTCAGCTATTCTGCTCAGCTTTTTTGTCATCCAAGAATTTGATAGGCATGCCTTCATCCAAGTGATTGATAATAATGTCAAATAGCCCAGGGCTAGGGATAGCTTCCTTGGAAACTCCAAAAGAATCCTCTCTTCACTGATATTGATTCACTATTTGTGTCCAGTCATTAAACTAGTCCCAAAAACACTTAAATGAATTATCAACTATCCTCCATCTGTCCTTCTTCTCCAGAAGGATATCATGAGAGTCTTTGCCATATAGCCTACAGGAATCCAGAAAAGAATGTCTGTTGCTTTCCCTGATATAGCATTCTACGAACCTTGTCAAAAAGGGAAATAAGGTTGGTCTGACATGGCCTGTTCTTAATAAAGCCATTCTGGCACTTAATGATCAGTACTTCCTTATGCCTTTATTAATGCTTTCCAAAAATTTTCCAATTCTTGAAGTTTATGTAATGATAATTATAGTATTTTAAAGTTTTGCAAAGTGCTTTACCTGCAATTTGTCCTTTGATTCTCACAACCATATGAGGTAGAGACTGCAGATATTAATATCACCTTTTTATTCATTTTTTTTGAACATCAGGACAGGGAGAAGAAGGTGGTAGATGTGGAGGTTTTTACCAGTATGAGAAGGCTACCAGAGCAGAAATTAGGAAATAGCCTGGGAATTCATGAAACCAGCTAGTTTTGAAGCAATGAGGTTGCATCTAAATTCGTAAAGGAGAAGTTTAATTAGAATTGTAAGACATAAATAGTAACATTGTAATGGTAAAAGACTTAAGTATGGAGGGTGGAGCCAAGATGGCAGCACCTTGTTTAAGTTCCCCTCCCCAGGTCCCTCCAACACCTATTAAAAAATGGGTCTGAACAAATTCTAGAGCTTCAGAACCCATGAAATATCAGAGGGAAGCAGGGCTGTAGCCCTGGACAGCCTGGATGGTTGCTAGGGAGTGTCTATCGCACGGAGCTGGGAGTGGAGTGGAGCAGAGCCCAGCCTGGGCCACGCCAGGGCCAACCAGACCCAGAGCCGGGTGGAACAGGCATAGCACCCTGAATCAGTGAGCTGCAGCAGTTACCAGACTTCTCAACCCACAAATGCCAAACACAACAGAGAAGGTTAGTGGGAAAAGCTGCTGGGACAGAGTGAAAAAAGTTCATGGTTAGACACCTCCCCGGGGGCGGCAGAGGGAGTGCAGCTCTGAGGCTGCTTCCAGAGCTACAGCTGCAGTTGCTTCTGGCCCCAGGCCCACCTGGGGGGAGGAATTAAGTAGCAGATTAGAGCCAGAGTGCAAAATCTGCTTTGCCCAGCCTGAATCTGGGCCACAATCCTGGTTGGCGGTTCTTGGGGGAGAAGGAACATTGGCATGGTGGAGCTTACCATGTAGAGCTCTGAAAATAGCAGCGCAGCCCCTCAAGCTTGGGACAAAGTACTCTAATCTACAAGCAGTTTTACCCAGACGAAAAACTCAAGGGTCAAGTAGTTGGCTGGGAACATAAACAGGCAGATAAAATGGACTCAAATTCAGACTCAGACTTTGGAATCTTTTTTTTGGTGACAAAGAAGACCAGAACATACAGCCAGAAGAAGTCAACAAAGTCAAAGAGCATATATCAAAAGCCTCAAAGAAAAATATGGATTGGGCTCAGGCCATGGAAGAGATCAAAAAGGATTTGGAAAAGCAAGTTAGGGAAGTAGAGGAAAAATTGGGAAGAGAAATGAGAGTGATGTGAGAAAACCATGAAAAACAAGTCAATGACTTGCTAAAGGAGACCCAAAAAAATACTGAAGAAAATAACACCTTAAAAAATAGACTAACACAAATGGCAAAAAAGCTCCAAAAAGCCAATGAGAAGAAGAATGCCTTGAAAGGCAGAATTAGC
>CM053625.1:139821390-139839548 GCA_028646595.1 Phalanger gymnotis | reverse complement strand
CAATAGAGCTAGGGTTAAAACCAAGAATCACCTACCCAGCAAAACCAAGTATAATGCTCCAAGGCAAAATATGGATTTTCAATAAAATAGAGGACTTTCAAGCTTTCTCAGTGAAAAGACCAGAGATGAATAGGAAATTTGACTTTCAAACAGAAGAATCAAGGGAAGCATGAAAAGATAAACAAGAAAAAGAAATCATAAGGGATTTACTAAAGTTGAACTGTTTTGTTTACTTCCTACATGGAAAGATGATGTGTGTAATTCATGAGACCTCAGTATTAGGGCAGCTGAAGGGAACATGCAGATATGTGTGTGTGTATATATATAATCAAATTAAGGGATGAGAGAGGAATATATTGAGAGAGGGAGAAACAGAGAGATAGTATGGGGTAAATTATCTCACATAAAAATGGCAAGAAAAAGCTGTTGGAAGGGAAGAGGGGGCAGGTGAGGGGGAATGAGTGAATCTTGCTCTCATCATATTTGACTTGAGGAGGAAATAACATACACACTCAATTGGATATCTTACCCCAAAGGAAAGAAGGAGGAAGGGGATAAAAAAGGAGGGGAACAATAGAAGGGAGGGCAGATAGGGGGAGGAGGTAATCAAAAACAAACTGAAAAGGGACAGGGTCAAGGGAAAAATTGAAAAAAGGGGGACAGCATAGGAGGGAGCAAAATATAGTTAGTCTTTTACAACATGAGTATTGTGGAAGGGTTTTACATAATGAGACAGGTGTGATCTATGTTGAATTGCTTGCCTTCATAGGGAGGGTGGGTGGGGAGGGAAGAGGGGAGAGAATTTGGAATTCAAAGTTTTAAAAGCAGGTGTTCATAAAAAAGGGTATTTTTGCATGCAACTGGGAATTCATATATACAGGCAACGGGGCATAGAAATCTAACTTGCCCTACAAGAATGTAAGGGAAAAGGGGTTGGGGAGGAATGGGGTGACAGAAAGGAGGGCTGACTGGGGAATGGGGCAATCAGAATATATGCCATCTTGGAGAGGGGGGGGGGAAGGTAGAAATGGGGAGAAAATTTGTAATTCAAAATCTTGTGGAAATCAATGCTGAAAACTAAAAATATTAAATAAAAATGTAGATATGCACTGTTAAAAAAGACTTAAGTATTACTCTCTACACTTAAAAAATAAGCAAAACAGGAAACATAGAACTGAATAAGGTGTTAGAAAAATTAAATCTGAAAAATTTAAGACATCTTTAAAAAAATTATTATTGTTTTGTTTTTTACCTTGTAAGCTCTTAAAGATTATTCACACTGTGTGAGAGGTACCTTGTAACAAAAGTTCAGTTAAATAAAACTAATTATATATCACCCCCCAAAAAAATCAGGATAAATATATGCACATTTCCAGTTCTGTGCCAACTCTCCCATTTCCTCCAGTTTTTCATAGATTGCTAATAGTGACGCCTAAGGTATATTTTGCAGAATAACTATTTTTGCAGAATAACTATTTACAGCTTCCTAGTCTTTCTATAGCCTGGGATGCAGTTTGCCCAGGTCTGAAGATTTAAATAAGTGAGGGACTTTAGCTTCTTTGTTACCATCCCCTTATTACTTTGGGCTTTGCCAACCCACTAGGTATTTTTGTTCTAACCTAGTCTCTTCCTTTCACCAGATCTCTTGACTTTCCAGTGCAGTGTACTATTTTCCTACACTAGACTGCTCACTGCACATCAAACATTCCGTTTGAGCTATCTTTCATTCCTTTTATATTAATACACAACCACTATTCTCACTGTATCAGTGTGAAAGCTAGGTGATACAAATGGAAAGAACCTGGAACAAGATCTGAATGATCCTGGGCAAGTCATTTACCATTTGTAAAATGATTATACCTCCTATGCCTGTTGTGAGGATTCAATGAGATATTTGTAAAGTGCTTCGCAAACCTTAAAGTGCTATATAAATGATATCATCATCATCATTTTCAGCTGGCTACCTCCCATATGTTCCCCTCTCTTCCCTTCCTCTCATCCCCCTCCCTCTCTCTCTCCCTTTCTCTCTTTCTCTCTGTCTTTTTTCTCCCCAAAATCTGTGACTTCATCAACATAGGGAACTTTCAGTGATGAAACACCCACTAATATTGCAGATTTCCAATCTTTCTTCAATTTGTAGTTTTAGAGAGCTGCCAGTGCCACTTAGAGCTTAAATTCATTTTCCCAGGGTCACATAGATAGCATGTATTAGAAACAGGACTTGAAGCCATGCCTTCATGTCTCTGAAGCTGATTCTCTAGCCATTATGCATAAATCGTCTTTTAGTTATTTCTTGTGTATTGTTCTTGTATTCTCAAGTAGAAGATTTTTTTAAATAAATGGACCATTTCCTTAGATTTTGTTTTTATTTTGCATTCTCAGTAGTGCTTTTTTTCCATCAGATTGAGCACATAGCATAGACTCACAAACATTTGATTGATTTGGGTATATATGTGACTGACAAAAGAATAAATATTGCTTGCTAACTGTAGTGTCTTTTTCCACAAAGTCACTTTTATGACCATAGTTCACTTAAATATTGGCCAAGATTTTGTTATGCAAGAAAGCAGTAGTTTCAAGGAGTTAAATGTGCACCTTTTATCTTTAGCAAAGCAGTGTTTTGGGTTTGTTTTTTTTTTTTAAAGAGAGGCATGTTCTCGTTACTGTCCACATCACAGGAATGATTTATTAAAACTTTAATGTGAACTATATGGTAGTATGTGGTGTATTCTGACCTTCTTGGTATTCTCTGTTTTAATTGGGTAACCATTTCTTTCTTCCATAAAGGTTATCATGGCTGTAAACCTAAAAGAAAAGGGACTAGACCTCGAAGCAAGCCACACATACTGATAAGGTCAAAGCAGAAAAGCACATTACTATGATTCACAAAATCTGTTGCGCATCTAAAGTGTAGTCTTATACGTGTGTTACATGTGGCAATATAAACACACAGAGGACCTAAAATTAATCGTCAGGAGAGTGACTGTAATAAGGTTACCAAATGGTACAAAGGAAGCCACTCTTCATTGTAACTATTAACCTGAAGGCTGCCTAGGCACAGAGCAGGCCAGGCCTCTGCAGAAAGATGTCAGTGCTTAAATAATGAATGCTATTGGACAGTCTGGGCAACATGGAAGCAGTTTTATTGTCTCCGACACCATTGTTGACATCAGAAATTATTACTTTCAGCAGGATAGTTCCTACCAATGCTATTTTCCAAGTTATTTTCCAGGCACAAAGAAATGTGGCCCAACTGAACCTTTTGTACTGATAGCATTCAAAATTGTTTTATAGAGGTCAGCATGTCATTACAAAGTTAAAATGAAGACAGAGCGGAAGATAAATTAGAATGAAACAGAAGACTTTTCTGAAAAATTGGCTGGGTCAGGAAAAGAGTGAAATGCATGTGATATGGGCCTGTTCTTTTCAGTGGCTTTTCCTGATCCGAATTCACACACTTCTCTCTTAGGAAGCAATAAAACCATCTCCAAATCCAAAGCGTTTTGAGATAGGATACCTGAAGGAGCTGCGAGAACACAAATGAGAAAATGGAAAGAACAGATTAGAAAAGGGATTGAAAAGTGTCCCGTAGTTCCTCCACATTTCTAAGAGAATGGTCTGAATGAGGATTTTGTTCACTGAAGAGAGGGCATGTGGTTGTTTAATCATTTCAGTCATGTCTGATTCTTTATGACCCCATTCGAAGTTTTCTTGGCAAAGATATTGTAGTGGTTTGCCATTTCCTTTTCCAGCTCATTTTAGAGTTGAGGAAACTGAGGCAAACAGAGTTGAGTGATTTGCCCACGCAGCTAATATCTGAAGTCACATTTGAACTCAAGTCCTCCTAACTCGAGGCCCAGAGCTCTATCCACTTGCATACTTAGGAGATGAGGAAAGAGTTCAGGTGGTGGTGTCAAATACATGGTGTCCCAAAAATCTTAGTGCAGTGTTAAGCTATTAGTTTAAAGACTTTTGAAACACCTTGTAGAGTTGTCTCTTGGGACACAGAGTCATCATTGCCCAGCCTTTGGGTTCCATCTGTGTACCTCAGACTTCAAACAGCTTGCTGCCATAGCCCAATGCATAAGAATGTCCCAGGATACATATAATATAGGAGATCAGAGACACAGGAAAATCACCCAGATAACCAGATTGCCTAGAGCTGTACAACTTTGTCACATTGAGGTCTCACTTGCCTCCTTTGCCTTTATTACCAGTGATCACCCTGGATTCTACAGTCACAAAAAAGGGGAAGTTCTGGGCAGATGAGCCCAGAGGCTCTTCTCTACTACCTATAGCTAGCCTCAGAGTGAAAGAAAGGCTGATGTCCTTGTTAGTGCTTCTGACTGCAACTCAACTTCCCCACCTCCCAGATCATATTAATTTAACAAAAAGGAGGAAACAGGTCAGAAAATTGTTAAAGAAAATTACAAATAATGTCTGTCTGCATCCCTGTATGTTTATATATTATAATTGATAATGCATATATGTATGTGGCTATGAGAAAGAGAAAGGTGGTTATTTGGACATAGAGAATGGAAAAGTCCATGTGTAAATGGAGAGTGGGTGCATCTCTATTAATAATATATGCCAAGTATCTATTTAAATTATCAGCCTTTCTCTTGTTATGCTATGTAGCTGCTTTTTAGTTCAAAACATAAACTTTCACACAGGTAGAAATGGATGGACAATAAAAGCTATTGTCAGATATAACCATCTATATCTTAAGCAAATAGATAATGCAGGTAAATAGATTCTGCAGGTGGTATATTTAGTGGTATAACATTTACTGACTGCATGACTTAGAGCTGGTAGGTGAGGACAAGTGGAAATCAATTTTTCCCAATTGAAAAGACTTTCCATTGTGCCATTCCAACTATGGAGGGGTAACAGAATTGTTTAGCCACCCCAAAAAGTGTTTCAGATGAACCCTCCTATTGACACCTTGTGGAGCACATAATAAAATAGGTCTCAATAATTCATGTATCAGTGTTGATGGACTACATTATACCTACTCTCAGTTTCTGATTGCATTGGCCTTGGTCTGAATAAGGAAACTCTTTCAGGGTTTTAAATTCTCTCTGACTCATAAATAAGCTCTCCAACTGTTTTCCTCATGCATTGGCAATAACAAGACCCCAAAGAATGCACCATGCCATTCATCTTTTCCCAGAAGGACAAAGTACTATTAAAGGATCATAGAGGTAGAGCTGGAAAGAAGCTTAGAGGTTAACTCATCCAACCTACATTTTACAGATGAGGAAACTGAGGCTCACGGAAGTTAAGTGACTTGCTCAAGGGCACATAACTAGTAAGAGGTATAGTCAGTATTTGATGCCAGGTCCTCAGTATCCAAAGCTGGAGCTCTTTCCACTTCTACTATGTGCTTTTCACTCATTTGATTCATTCCATTCACTTCCCTTCATTTGGTAAACACAAATTAAGCACTTACTAGATACAGAGCTTCTACTGAAGGAGAGGTAAGGTTCAGATGGGAATATGTCCCTTAGAAGAAGAGCCAAGCCAAATTAGTCTACAAGGTGCTTTTTGCAAAAAATATATAAGAATTAGGGTTGCAGTTAAAGTCCCCATTTCCATATATACACACATGATATGTATATCTTATAGTTTCTAAGTCTAATTGTATAATTGCTTTTAGATAAGAAATTTATGCAGGGCAAATTTCTAGGGATACTTATCTTTCCTTCTTTTGAGGCTTTTCTCAAAGTCCAGTGTAATAGCAGAGTATAAACTCTACAACAGTAGAAACTACAATTTCAGATTTTATTTAGATAATGAACACAGTGTCATATGTAATTATGTACTTAATTACAGCTTGATTAAAGTGAATATAGCACCTGACTTCTAGAAGGAAATGATTGGTATTGACAAGCATGGCATCATGGATAGAGATCTTCATGCGATCTTGCTTCAGAGATGGAAAGGCCTGCACTGTCCTCTCTCTGATACATGTAGACTGTATGACTCTGAGTAAGTAACTTAACCTCTCTGTGTCCCCATGCACCTCTCCAAAGTTATAAACATTGAGGAGTAGTGGATGTTCAGCATCTGGAGAGGTGCTTTCATCATTTGGAATTTCATACGATGATGAAATTCCAGTCAAGTCCACCAATAACACTTGTAATTATTATAGGAAGTACAACTTTCAGCACTTAAGTGTGAAGGAGGACTTGCATGGCTCAGATACCCACATATAAGACTTTGGGGGAAAGCTCCTTGTAGGCAAGGACTATCTTTAACCTTTCTTTGTATCCATAGTGCTGCACAATTGTGAGAACATAGTGAGAACACTTAATAACTGTTTAGTGTCTGACCTAATGAGAGGAATATATCTGAATGAGAGTTCATAAAAACTACCATTTCTTATAGTACAGTAGTATTCCATCAAAATGATATACCACAACTTGTTCAGCTATTCACATGAGCTCAATGATCTTAGAAAAACACGGAAAGACTTGCATGAAATAATGAAGAACGAAATGAGCAGAACCAAGAGAACATTGTATACGGTAACAGCAATGTTGTTTTAAGAGCAAGAGGACCAAACAAGCCATTTTGACTATTATAAATACTCAGATTAACTACAAAGAACATATGAAGATGCTGTCTGCATCCAGAGAAAGAACTGATGAATAGAAATATGTATAGAATGATGTTACATATATATTCATACATAATTGTGTCTAATGGTAGCCATCTCTAGGGTGGGGGGAGGAGGGAAGAAAAAAGAAGGAAAAAATTTACATGATAACTTTAATATATATTTAATAGGAATAGCAAGTTGTACATAATAGATTTGCAGTTTCATTTGCAATAATCTTTTTATTATACTATGTTATGAAAATGCATATTTTATTTCATAAGTTAAAAATAAAATAAAAACCACCAAAGTGCATCTTTTTTTTCTTAAGCCATAACTCAAAGGGAAGATCCTTTACCCTTCTCTGGCTAGGGAGAGGAATAATTCTTCCAGTTAATGTGGTTTTCAACTTACCTTTCTTGCAGAATGCCATATGCATGGCAGATTGATTTATCTGGGGGTCTTTCTGTGCTCGTTACCACATGGAATGGATTTTATTTCAGGCCCCTTTGAGTCTCATGCCTAGTTTGGTTCTTAATAAATAGAAACAATTTCATTATCTAGGTGGTTTGGTTGGGGATGGTTGAGTGTGGCCCGATAGGCACAGCACTATGCTGATCGTCAGGTAGTTTCACCTTGAACATAGTCACATGACTGTCCTCAGCTATGGGAAATCTATTTTCAAATAATGCTAGTCTGATCTTTTGGAAAGGAATATGGTAATAGACCAAACAAAAACAACTGACTTATCCTCGTCTTGGATACTCATCAACCCATCAGCAAATTCTAAGATCCTAGGATCAGAGATTTAGATTTAAAAGGGACTTGAGAGGCCATATAGTTCAGCCTCATTAGATGTGGAATCCAAGGCCCAAAGTGGTCAAGTGACTTTTTCAGTCAAACAGGGAGCACATGAAAGAGGCAGCATCTTAACCCACATCCTCTGATTTCAAATCCAGTATAAATTCCATTGTACCCTACTTCCTATTTTAAGTCCAGTCCGTTGTTATTGCTGACATCTACTGAAATGGAAGGGAAGAGAATTATGCCAAAGAGAAAATAAACTGCAGGAAGTTATCATTGCTTTATTCTGTAGTTTCCACTGTCCTTTCAGCTCTACCGAGCAAGATTCTTATATTAATAACTCCTCAAGAAGCTGTAAAAATGCATAATAGTGTTTTGCTACTTTCTCCAAAAAGCCGTCATTTTCTTTCTCATTGTACCATTTCAGGTAAAGTGAGTTTTTATTGAGACCTATGTAAAGAGGGCAAAATAAGAGTGGTTTGTAATTATCCGTTTTGTGATCCTTGTAAAATAGGATGGCCCAGGATGGGAATTTAACAAAGGTATATGCAGAATTGAGCAAGCCCAGAACAATACCAAAGGATCCTTTTGTCCTTCAGGAAAATGCCAAACAAACCCCTACAAAGCATTTCTTTTGTGAAAGAAAAGTCCCAGCAATTCTCCAGCATCCAGTCAATGCAGTCGGTGTCATCGATGAATCTTTTTTGCTGTTTGTATGTTATGGCTAATCCTTGTAGGCATGTCAGTGATGCAGTTAATTACCCCAAGGTATAGGAAAGTGGCATATGACCTTGACGTGGTGCTCTCAAAGGGATGCAGAACAATGAAGCAACTGTTCCCAATTATGCATTTTATCTGTGTACGTATCTTAAAAATCACAAAAAAAATGAAAAACTTTGTACTCAAGTTGCAGATTTGGAAATGCTCAGAACTCCAATTATGGTCCAAGGTAGTTTGTGGAACATCTCAGAGTGTTTATGTCTTGTTTAGCATGTTATTTTTCAAAAGCACTTTGAAGCATTTTTGCAATTAATTTGTAGCTCTTTTTGATTAAAATGTAGAGTTCTTGATCTACATCTGTCACTCTCCCTCAAAACAAATGTGGAATATTTCATTCCCTGTTTAAACCACAACAGGGGTACTCCATAGGTATGCCTATGTTTTCATATGTGCACGTCTTTGAAGAATACACAGATGTCTGAGTAAGCATTAGTCAAGAGATCAGCACAATGTAATAAAGAAATATTAGAAATAATAGAGCAGGGCCTGGACTCATCCAGATTCCACTGGTCTTGGGAACCCTCTGGTGAGGAAACTCTCCTTACCAAAGTCCTTTGGCATCCTTTTTGCAGCTTCTAATCTTAGATGGTTGCCCAGGCCATGGAGAGATTAAATGATTTGCCCAAGATCACCTAGCCAGTAGGTATCGGAGGCAAGATTAGAACTACGGTCTTTCTGATTCTGAGTTCAGCTCTCTGTCAACTGTAGCAAGTTACTTCTACCAGTAATAATGACAATGATTTATATTCAATAGTCTACCAGTGGGCCTACCTGCTTTAAGTCACTCTACACTCCATTCCATCCTCCATTTTGCCACCCAAAGGATTTTTCCTAAAGCTCAGGCCTTGAACCCTTAGCCAAAAAACTCCAGTGGGTCCCTATCACCTCTAGGATAAAATTCAAAATCCTATGTTTGGCATAACCTAACCCCCTTCCACCATAACAGTCTTCTTACTTCTTTTTTTTTTAGTCTTCTTACTTCTTACTCTTAAAACCAATAGCACTAGCCTGCTTGCTGTACCACAAATAAGACCCTACATCTGTCAACTCCTGCCATTTTTCTCTGGCTTTCATTCATGCCTGGAATCCCCACCCTCCTTATCTCTGCCCGCTTGTTTCCATAGCTTCCTTTAAATCCCAACTAAAAGTCCTGTCTTCTACAGGAAGCCTTTCCCAACCCATCTTAATTCTGATGCCTTCCCTCTCTTATTTATTTCCTATGTATCCTGTATAAAGCTTGTTTGTACATATTTATTTGCTTGTCTCCTCAATTAGATTATGAGCTCCTTGAAGTCAGAAATTTTTTTTTGCCTCTCTTTGTATCTGCAGTATTTAGCACAGTGCCTGGAACCTAGTAGGTGTTTGGTATTTATTAATTGACTGACTGATAGAGTGCCTTAAGATTTTCAAAGCCTTTTATATACATTATCTCATTATATCCTCACAACACTACAAGACAGGTACTATGATTATTCCCATCGTACAGGTAGGAGAAGGTAAGTCATTTGCTCAGCCATAGAGTTTTTAAGTATCTGAGGCAGGCTCTGAACCCATTGCTTCTGCCTGAAAGTCCTCTGAGCCATCCTGCCTCTGGATAATGCTTCAGTAGGAGATGGGGTGATTTTTTTTGGAGCAAATACAAGATTTCTTTTGGGAGGCAAGAGGCTTTCCACACAGCGGTAACACCTGAAGATTGGGCCTGTGATATGTAGCAAAGAGTCCATTAAAGTCAGGCATTAATATTTGGCAACATTTTCTTCTGGGGCTAGGTTTGGTTGGTGGTGTCATTATACCCAAAGCATGGTAGGTAAAAAAGCAAATGTGGTCCTTGTGTTTTCAAAAGCATAGTATCCAGAATGAGGGAGATGGTTCAACTTGAGGTACCACATTTTAGGCAGGATGAGACAAACTTAGTGATATCTGGAAGAGGGTGTCCCCAGGTAGTGAGGGCACACAAAATCATGAAATTTATGCATCGGTTGAAAGAAGTAGAGATGCTTAGCCCAGAAAAGAGATTTAGGGCTGTCATTTAGAAGGAAGGTTAGATTGGTTTAGGTTGGTCCCAGAGGGCAGAACAAGAACAGCAGCTGCAGAGGCAGATTTTGCTTCGTTATGAGGAAAAATTTTAACGGAACTGTCTAAACATGAAATCATTAGGAGGTAGTGGCTTCCTGTCACTGGAAGTAGGTGAGCACTTGTTGGAGATGCTGTAGAGAGTACTTCTGTTCTGGTCCAGATTGGACTAGATCGGGGTCAGCAAACTACAGCCTGCAAGCCAAATCCTGCTCTCCGCTTAGTTTTTGTATGGCTCATGAGCCAAGAGCTAAGAATAATTCTCACATTTTTAAATACAATAAAACTTTATTTACTACATGTACAAACTATTCTTATTTTGCAGGCTATACAAAAATGGGCAGCTGGCCAGATTTGGCCCATGGGTCTAAGTTTGCCATCCTCTAGACTAGATGACCAGTGAGATCTCTTCCTGTTCTGTGGCTCTATGATCCCATAGATCCATGTAATTATAGAAAAAGAAGAATGCCTGTTTGGATATTCTCTCTGGTGTAATGCAGTCTCCTTCATTCCTGAGCAACAGAAAAAACAGCCCTCATCATTCATTTTCAACTATGTTTGACCATCCCTTTTTTATAGACCAAGCTCACAGTCTTATCTTTCTCTCCATTATCTTTTCATTTTCATCTTAAGCACATTAAATCAGTTATGGATTTAAAATATGTTTATTCAAGGCTGCTTTAACTTTTATTTTTCATTTGAAAATCTTAATTATGACCTTTCAGAACTCTCAATTAAACTTTTCCAATAAAATGAAAAGGTTGAGGTTTTCTATGTCTGCAGCACAGTCAAGCAGGGGCATTCTGAGGACTGATGGAGTCAGAAAGAAGGGCATCTCGGCATTCTTGCCAGTTATAAGTCATCTTGGCAACCAGCCCAGAATTCAGTGGTGTTTGTTTTATGAGCCTCAGATGTCCAAAAAACTAGGTCCCTGTCCTGGAGTGGGGAAAAGAAACCACCTTACAAAAGAGCCCACAGATGCCTCGCTCACAATTTGTTCCAAGAAGGCCTGATTGCAGTTTCCATTTGTTGAGGTTTTCACTCCCAAGAGTATTGATAAGCTCCAAGTCCAGGGTAAATGGCTGGACTTCATTGCCGCACAACCATAACCATAGCATACATACTGCACTCCTTTAAGCCATAGGTCATGAAGCAATGGACCTAAATTGGAGGGCAGCCCCTTTTGTGGAATGGCTTTCTTTGGACTGTGTGATCTCAGGATTTATGTGGAGGAGTTGACTTGATGCTCTATTATTCCTATTTGCAAACAGAAAAAAAGCCAAACAAAGAATTTAAGCATCTTTTTCCCCCAAAAGTAGAATTATAGATTTAGATCTTGAAGATACCTTAGACACCTTCTAATACAGAGGTGTTTTGTCTATATGGATTCTTTTTGCTGTCTGCTAAAATCGATGGATCCCTCCTCAGAATGATGTTTTTACATTCACATTTTAAAAAAAAAAAATACATGATTGTAAATGAAACTAATTATCCGGGTGTCCTAAAAGTCTTAGTGCAATTTTAAGTGGTAGTTGCTTAAAACAATATGTCAAGCTCTGATTTGTAGTACTTGCAAGTTTCCAAGGTATACATGCTTACACTCAAAATTTAATAATCATCTCTGAGTCAGTTCAAGCTGACTCTGGCATATCTTTGATAATTATTTTACAGCTATCTCTAACACAGTGTAGATAATTGGTGCCAATAAGGAGAAAGAAAAAGTTTGAATAAGGGACAGAGCTAAGCAAAGATAGTGTTGGTCTTTGAGAAAGTGCCTAAACTCCTTTAAAAAGAAAGTCCCAGTACCCAAGCTTTAGTTCCTTAAAACTTCACTAAGACATTTATTTGGACTCTGCGTATTGAAATGCGGCATATACATATATGTGTGTGTGTGTGCGTGTGTGTATGTGTATGTATGTGCAAGGTTGTGTGTGTGTGTGTGTGTTGCATGTACCTTAACTCCAGGTTAAGAACCCTGAGATACAAGAGGTATGCTGTTTTTCCCAAGGTCAACCAAGTACTAAGTGGCAGAAATAGGATTAAAATCATATTCTATGAGAGCGGAGCCAAAGTTCTCCCTCCTGCACCACACCATTGATCAGGCTAGTCAGATAGAAGAAGAAATCATGGAGGAATATTCTGGTAAATATTTAACAACCAGCTTTCAGGAGGGTGGGAGGAATAGGCAGGACACACTTTTACATTTAATCTGCATTATTATCATTTTCTCCATTAATTTCTTAAGTCTAAACAATCAACAGAATAATAAACTGAGCCCTGATCTGTAGCATTTGCCCATTTCTGAGATGTAAATGCTCACTCTAAAAATTTAGTGATCAGGTTGGTTAGTGAGCTGGTATGAACTGGCTCCAGCACACCCCTGAAATAATGTGTGGTGGCAGAAGACAGAACTGGGAGCAAGTGAATGGGCATCCCATTTGTCAGGGGATTCTTGTTCAGGTACAGGTTGTGCCAATTGACCCCGAGGCCCCTTCCAGCTCAGATATTCTATGCTGCTAGAAAAAGTGAACTAATCTAGGCCATTTAGACATAACTTAGAACCATGAGTCAGTCTTTGATGAGTTATTTTCTCATATTCAGTAAATTCTCTACAAATTTTTTTCCCTCAATGTAAAACTTTATTCTGTCCTTAAAGTATATTAACATCAGAGCTAGACAAATCACCAGGGATCCAGGAATGTGTCTTTGAATGTGTCCATGATGTGGATCCCTCTTCATCCACAAATCAGTGTCAGGATTAAAATCCAAGTTTTGAACTTCTTGAACTTCAAATGATCTCATTTTATAAGGAATAATAAGATGGAGTAAATGACCTAGGACCCAGAAAAGAAAAAAAAAACATATCTATCTGTTTGGAGGCCTATATTCTCTCCAGCTCAAACACCCACCTTAAGCAGGGGGACTCCACAGGCTCTGTTAGAGAAAGGTAGGGTTCATGCTCATTTTATAAATTAAGCTGCTTCCTCATGGAAAAGTTATAATGTACCATAATAGATCAGATCATCATAGACTTTCTAAAATGGAAAGATGTCAAAATTCACCTAGCCCAGTCCATTATCTAAGGTAGTAAGATAGTTATCCTAGCTTCCTAATATGTTTTCTTCTTCAGTATAAACATTTCCAATTCATTCAAATGATCCTCATATAGCATGACTTCAAGTCTTTTCCCCATCCTAGCTGCATCCCCTGGGCATACTGTAGCATGTCAATGGCCTTCCTAAAATGTGGTGCCAAGAACTGTATCCTTAATATAGTCTCATTAGGCAAAATAAAGATTATTATCTCTGTCATTCTGGACACCAGGTCTCTCATAATATAGCCTAACATCACAATAACTTTTTTTGGCTTCCTTTTTGTACTATTGATTCATATTGAGCTTTCCGTATACTAAAACCCTCAGGGTCTTTTCATATAAACTTATCTGACCGTACCTTTCCTGTTCTGGAGCTATCCACTGTAGCTGTAGCATCTCTTGCCCACTCTATGTCCTGCATTTTGTTTCTGGGCTGTGTTTGTTTGGAAGTAAATCCCAGTAGCTGACAACTTTAGAAAATTGTTTCATAAGACAATGTTTGTTCACATCTTCTCAGTGACTTTGGTGCTTCATCTCACCTTATACCCTCAGGTAGTTTTATTATTATTGATTCCATTAAAGGAGCAGAGAGCCCATATTCTGCCCAGGATTTGATGAATATCGTGCACCCAGGAAAGATGATTGCATGTAACATCGAATCTGTAGAATTCTTTGCCACCTTCTCCCCACCCCACCCTCTTACCAGGAGGCCTACATTATGCATGCTTTTTCCTTTAGAATTGGTTTTCAGGTTTACATTTGTTGTTTATGTAATAACACTGGCTGATACTGGGAATGACCTTCTACAATTGAATACATTGTGGGAAGAAGCTTGTGGAAAGCTGGTGAGATGATCCCCAGCAGTGTCTTTATAAATCTTAGCTATACATGACAGACAGCAGTTCACTGGAACAGCAGGCAATAGCTTTTTCCATCTACTTTAAAAGGGACACTTTGACACATTATCCATCAGGAAAGTCAAACCTCCTAGGGCCAGCTTTTGTATCATTGTAGGAAACATAAGAGGGATGTTAAATAAAAGGTAAATTAATTGTTACTTTATCTGTCAATAGACTTCCTCCCACCTCATCCTTGCTGGGGCATCCTTGCAGTGAGTGGTCAGTTACTTGTGATGGCAGAAGCTTAAAATCTGAACCCAATGAAGTTGAAATTAGGTTAATGCCAAGAGAATGGCTAAAAGGCTCCATTTACAAGAAGTTGGCTGGGCTCTTCCGCACATGGCTGTGTCAGAAATGAAAAATTGCATCCCTGAAGGGCAGATCAAATACCCCAGTTGTGTCAAGATTCCCAAGATAGAAAAAGCCTGACTTTGAACACCTTGTAAATCCACATAGCTTTCTTTTGAAAGGAGTTTGGACTTTTTCTTGAAGATCAACACTAGCTTTGCTCAGCTCTCTTCCTTATTTGAACTTTCTCCTTATTGTCACCAATTATCAATACTGTGGTAGAGATAGCCATAAAATAATTACCAGGAGTATGCTGAATCCAAATTTAGCTGGCTCAGGGCCAATTGTTCAATTTTGCACTGTAAGCATATACACCTCAGAAATTGGCAAACACCACAAATCAGGGCTTGATTTATTATTTTGTTGATTGTCTAGACTTTAAAATGTGATGTAGAAAATGTTAATGATGCAGATTAAGTTTATAAATATCTTGTACATACTATTTTTTTTGGATAACTCTTTGTTAAGCATTTCCCAGCACACCTCTGATAATAGCTTCCATTTATATAGTACTTGAAGGTTTATAAAGTACTTTACATGTGCCATTTCACACAATCTTCACAATGACTCTATGAAGTGGGTAAGACAAGTATTACTATTCCCATTTATAGATTGGGAAGCTGAGACTGACTTTAAGTGACCTGTTCATGGTAATAGAGCTAGTAAGTGAACAATCTATTACTTGAACTCATGCCCTCTGACTCCATACTGAGTGCTAATCTTACAGCTACCTGGATAACAAAGGGGGAGAGGATAGGAGAGTGGTCATAACTCACAAAGTCATAACAACATAAGGGCATAGTAGAAAGAGGGCTTGATTTGGAATTAGAGTTCAAATCCAGCCTCTGATTAATTAAAAGTTAGATGACCTTGGGCAGGTCCCTTCACTTCTCACACTGCCTTCCGTTGAACCCTGTGTTAAATGGGGGAAACAATGCCAGTAGTATTGACTTCAAACAATCATGGAGAAGATCAAATGTATGGTAAGCACCTTGCAAACCTTAAAACCCTTTCTAAATCACAATTAAATGTATTATTCCAAGTCACTAAGGGAAAGCATGACAGAATAGGTATAAAGCTTGCCTCAGAGCTGAAAAAACCTGGGTTCAAGTCTTACCTCTAATACACACTAGCTGTGGGACCTTGAGGGCAAGTCATTTAACCTCTCATTGTCTGCCACCTGACAGCTCTGTAAGTGTACAAACTGTAGGATAGGTGTAGTTTCCTTTAAGAATTAAATCATCAATCCGGCAATGCATACATGCATATGTATATATGTATGCATGTGTTTTATGTGTATATATATATGTATGTATATATATATCACACATACACGTACCCACATCAGTCAATATAGGGATACTCAGAGACAGATAGGTTTTATTTTATTTTGTGACTAAGGCATAATATTTATGCCCAAGGAAGCATTGCTCCCCACACTGGACATGGAACACAATCCAGATAGCACATGTGGGTTCTATTGCCTTTGTCTCCACCTCACAGTAAAAATAGGGGTAGGGGTAGGATTGAAAGCAGATAGCAATTATTTTTATAACGCATTTGAAATTGCATTATTACCATTTCAATGGTTTCAGGAACGCAGATAAGGCACTTGACATTGCCTAAGAACCCAAGAAGAAGCAGCCAGCACCTCCCCATACTCCCACCTTCACCCCTGCCCCAGGACTTGTGAATCAGCCATGTTCTACAAGCAGGCATTTCTAACTTAAAACACACCAGTTCTGAAAGTAAAAGCAATGAGACCATGATTGCAAAGTCTCAGGGAAGGGAGTTGCTTCTGAAGAGATATTTTCCAGAAGAAAAGGCTAGGGCCAAGGAGCAAAGGTTCCAATTCTCTGGCGTGACATAGCTGGAGACCTGCTCTACTAGGTAGGCCCTGACCGAATTATTCACATCATGCCCACAATTCTCCATTCCATTTTGACTGCAAAAACTGAACTCAATTCAACTTAACAAACATTTATTAAGTATATGCTATATTCAAGTTCTGTGTTAAGGGATATAAAAGCAAAACAAAACAAGAACAGACACTTCCCTCAAGGAGCTTATAGCCTACTGGCCATCTTTTCAAAGGCAAGCCAGAAAGAATCAATTTCCAGTGATTTCTTCTCTTGTATGTACAATACCTTATAAGATCACATATTTGGCCTGTAATGGGACAAATATCAGAGAAAAAAAATTAAGGTTACACCTGTTAGTCCTAATCATAGGATTCTCAATTAAGAACCCAGGATTAAGCAAAAAAGTACCTTCTATCAAACCCAATGCATCCCCTGTGCATGCTCTTCTCCTTCCTCTCTCTCTCCTAGTCTAATGGCTAATATAATCCTTACCACTCACCTCTATACTAGCCCATATCCTACTAATCCTTTAAGGCCCAGCTTAAGTACCACCTCTTCCAAGAAGTCTTCTCAACTAACCTCAACACCTATAGTTATCTTTTCATATACTCTAAATTCCTAAAGAACTTGTATAAATAATTTATATCATATGTTCTACCACTGATACAAAGTTATAGGTGTGACAGAAATAAGCAAGTTGAATTTTCTTCTCATAGCTGTTAAAAACACCGCTCTGAGATAACCATTCATCTCCCTTTTCCAGCCAGCAACATTTACAGTATTTTTACATTTGGCCCAAACAGCATCATAGGGGGCTAACTCTCAATAAAAGACATGACTTTACTTTAGAAAGGGATATTTATTTAAGAAGGAATAACAAGCTAGAATAATCTGTAACTCAATACTAACATGTAAATCTATCAAAAAAGGAGTTATAAAACACAAGGTAATGATTTTCAACTGTCCTAAAGACATAAACATACACATTCCTACGAAGGAAATAGAATTAAATTACAAATCAGCACATACTAGATCCCATTGGGCCTTCTTTACGCTATGTCCTGTCACCTACCAGATCCAAATTGACTGATAAAGAGTGCAATAAAGAAGATGGAGAATCAAAAAAAAGGTCAATATCCAACCGCCTCTGCTTCCTTGTCCCCCATCCTTCCTCTTTATTTCTCATCAGCTACACTGCTTTTGAATTTCTTGGAAACTCTGAATCATGCCCCTATATCAGGTACCTTCTCTCTGTAGTAGGAAGGCCGAATTTATAATCTCAAATATAATCATGTATATGTTTGAATGGTTCGAAATCGCAAGGTATGAGAAAACAACAAGAAATTTATTTAGGCCCCACCACAGCTGATCCGTGAACCAGCCTCCCCATTCCGACATCTTGACAAAAAGACTCCAGGCCCAGAAAGCCCACCTCACAAGAGTAACCAAGAGGCCACAGAAAAACAAGATAGTATTTAGCCAAATCATTTTTACTGGCCTCAAGTTCCTGCTTGCACTCCTGGGTCTACACACGGGTAAGCCCTGCTTCTGCAGCTTCCTGCCTCTGCAGCTTCCTGCCTCCGCAGCTTCCTGCCTCCACAGCTTCTGGCTTCCGCAGCAGCTTCCACTTCCACTGAAACTGTCTCTTGGCTCACCTTTCCTGGCAGCCGAGCCTCTGGCGTTCTCAAGCCCTGCCT
>CM053625.1:139805029-139820890 GCA_028646595.1 Phalanger gymnotis | reverse complement strand
TTTGTGGGTTCTGCAGCTCTAAAATTGGTTCAGAGCCATTGTTTTATAGGTTTTTGGAGGAACTTGGTGGGGAGCTCACGCCAGTCACTGCTTCCCGGCCGCCATCTTGGCCTGTTTGGAATTTCTTTATCAAATGCTTGTGGACATGGGAAAATGATCTATTTAATTTGCTATTAGCCTAGGAATGCAGACACTTGTCCAGGCTAAAGCTTCACTGTTGCATACAGCAGAGGCTGATTCCTTCCTACATGACATGCCTTTCTCTATAGGCACCAGCTCCAGTTACAAGGATATTAGGCATCCTCATTCTGAATCTTCACAGCTTCATTCCCCACAGCTGAAGTTTGGGATCATACATGAGATCCCTAGAAGACATGCTCAGCTACACTATGACACTTCCAAAGGGCTGTATGATATCAAACAGTAGAATGTACTGATTACTTTGTTAGGCAAATGCACACCAGGACAATAGTTACTGGTTTAATATTGGTATCTATCTACCTACCTAATATTATATGTATGTATGTATATATATATACATATACATATATATATATACATGTGTGTATATATATATATATACATATATATATATACATGTGTATATATATATATATATATATATATATATACACATGTGTATGTATGTATATATGTCAGTGTTTTTAAGTTCTCACAAAGTTTGATTTAAGATGCAGATTCTACTTTGGCAATATGTCTTGTATCTTGCCCCTCTTCCTTATTCCCCCTGCCACTACCCTAATATAGGTACTCCTAACTCTCCTTTCTTCCCATCCTCTAATACATTCTTTATTCTGCTGCCAAAATACTTTTCCTTATTGATAGATCATGTAATTTCAGGTTTCTGATAAAAAAAAATGGCTCCCTATTGCCTCCTGAGTTCAAATTCCTTTGCCTGGAATTCAGTTCCCTCCATACACTCTCTCCCTTTCTCTTCTGAAACAATGTAATAGCATACTCTATTTTCTCCAGCCAAACTACTCCTTGCCATTGAAGCATTTCCTAATCTTTTTTTCCCCTCAATGCCTTTGGTCACAAATGTCTAACCCTGAAATGCTTCTATTCCTGAAATGCTCCCATTTATTGCCTCAGTCTGCCTCTTTCGGCAGTTTGGTTCCAAATGCTAACCCTTCTTCACTATGATCTTATCCACTTAGACTCTAAACTCCAGACTGCCAGAGGCCATGTGTTAATTGAGCTTTGTATTCCTCACCCCCTAGCCCCCACCTCTGAGGCTAGAAAAATACTCTTGTGTGTAATAAGCATTTAAAAAATAATTCCATGGGGGTTCCAGAAAGAGGTGCTCTATCTCCTTTAATATCCACATATACCATTAAGCATACTGGGGGCTCTCAACCGTGGATATGGAGGAATAGTATGAAGCCAAAATTTTCCTATGGAGAAAGACCAAACAAGATACTTTTTTATGAGAGACATATCTAGTGAGCAAAACATGGGGAGAAGTACAAAGTTAAGATACCAGAACCTCTTTCTTTGCTAATTTAAAACCCTGAATTTTTTTAAAAGAAAATTCAATCATTTAGTTTTCTTCTCATCAAAGAACTGACACTGAAATTTCTAGGAAGTCCACCCTATTACTTCCACAGAGATGCTCTGAAGCCTATCTGTCATTCTAAAATGGAACATCATACATAATTAGAACTAAACTATATCAGAAAGTACAAGGAATGAAGTCAATTTTGTGAGGCTGAGGGGGAAAAACTTTTAAGGATTAATATATAATGAATATCAGTATACCATATATTATGTATACATTATACTATACATAATGTATGCAAGTATAGTATATATAAATATATACTTATAGAATATATACTTTTATAATATATTCAAGTAGAATATATAATGTATATAAGTATAATGTAGACAAGTATAGCATATACAAATATATTGTATATATTATATAATGCACACAAGCATTTATACACATGTGTATATATACATACATGAATGCATGCATACATGCATGAATAAATATATACATATATGTATATGTACATACATATATGCACATATATATATATATATATGTGTGTGTGTGTGTGTGTGTGTGTGTGTGTGTATAATCTGCCTGGAAATTGAGCTCCTTTGAAAATCAGGGTGAAAATATAGATCAGGGTTTATCACCTCCCACCTATAAGAAAAATACTGTCAAGTTAAAGGTGGCTATGGATTAATTCCTTAAAATCTCTCTTTTGCCTTTAGTTACCAGTTTATCAAGTCCCCTAACCATCCTCTGTGAACTAGTAAAGGTTTAATATTTGTCTTGACTCATTCCATTTAGCTTTATTTCCTTTTGATTCTTACCCCCTTCCCTTTAACCTTCTTATATATTCAAAAATAAAATATACAATAATATATACTGGGCAGTTAAGGAAAGGGACTGTGATCTAAGCAGTTGAAGGTATATGAGTAGAACCATAGGATAGTACCCTACCTCATACTTACCAGTAACAATACTTATATTGACTTAATTATTATTCCTAGAGCAACAAGGAGACTTGGAAAATGGCCGGGCTGGGGGAGGAGACCAGCTAAATAAAATAGGTTAGGTGAGTTTTCATCTACTCAATCATCAACCAGGACATCTGAGCCCCTGGGCAGATTCCCCAAAGTTGAGCGGATTAATTCCCCCTCGGGGTCCAGGAGAAATGATCTCTGAAGGTCTAGATCTAAAAGGTCAAACTATTCTTCATGGGGAGAAGAGAATCTGTTCCTAAAATCTAAGATCTCCTGGAAAACTCTACTGAATTGACTAAGAGAGAGCTAACAGCTATCCAGTGTGATTGGGGTGGAAACTTCCAGAGTTGATTATTCCTCTACTTCCCATACAAATTATTTTGACCTTTGCCTCTAACTACAGTTAACCTTTGACTTAGTATTACCACTTTACTGCCCAGTACTTAATTCCTCTGAACCCCAGTTTCCTCATTTAGCAAATAAGATGGATAGAGTAGACCACCAAGGTCACTTTCCAGCCCTCAGGGAAGGTGAGTCTATATACTCTGTGCATATCAGCATTGCCTCTCATGGCTTGGAAGCATCCGGATCCTACTTAGTCTATTACCTAGCTTGTATGTACCCACATGAAAAGACTCTTCACAAATACTTTCTGACGATATCAAGAAGGCAGAAAGCCTGAATTATACACTTTCTAAGTATGCCAAGGGCATGTCATACATCTTAAACCCCAGGAATCCAATAAACCTATCTGATCCCGGGCTATGGGCTACTTCAGATCTTTAGGAAAAAGCTATTTGTCTAACCCAATTAATAGTAGACCCAAATCGCTAGATCTGAGCACCTGCCTGCTCCTACCACTGTGTAACTGATTCTGCCAAGTGCCATGTTAGCAGGCTTAGGTGAGTTAAGAATTATAATTGGGGCTGAATGTAATTAATTATATTATTAAATTTATGTCACCCATACATCCATAGGATTTCTTATCAAGTGACCCATTACTGAGAACACAACAAAACAAATCTTGGATAGTTCTACCTTGAATCTTACTTGTAACTTCTCATTAGGCCTTTTAATGTAACCCCTGAAACTTGCCATGTTTGGAGATGTAGGTCTCCTGTGGCAGAAACATAATCAGTCCAGATGCCATGTATGTGTTAATCTATTATAATGTTAATCAGGGCAGGATATTTTTTTGCTGTTCTTCTCTTAAGTGTCTTTAATGAGTCTGGCCTTTGTTTGAACGGGGCAGGTAAAGTGGGATCTTTTGTCTTGGAATGTTTCTCAGCACTAAAACAATTGAGATTTGTTGGTTTTTATATGATGTGGTGCTTTCCCACACTCTGGTGTTAGTGATTTCTCATAACCTAAATGTTTGAGCCTCTAGCCCTTAGGGCCCTGAACATCCCCGAGGGTTAGCAGTTCACTTTTAGGAGTACACTCATTGAAAGAATGTGGGCAAGAAGCCTCTGGGCAAGCCATTGAATCCCCCCCACCCCGGCTTTGTAATCCAGATGTTGGGGCTTCTATGGTAACTATGAATTGTGATTTGATTCAGACCAGGTCTATCTGTTGATTTTTGTAATTTCTGTTTTTATTTGCCCTGAAGTTCAGGAGGCTGATCCTTTCCCCCTGAACTAAGTGAATGATATATGTATGTTTAATTAAACTGAGATTGTTAACCCCTTAAAGTTGCTTTCCTTAGGAAAGCAGATCAAAGAACTTGTCTTGGCAGCCCTTCTGTGTGCTGTTGTTGTTGGTCTTGCAGCCCCATAGCAGCTGCCAGCCACATTGCTGTTACATCTATCCACATTACTGATTAAAGAGGAGTAGCCCTTAGCATAACTGTGAAGTAGACAAAGATCATATGCCAATTTCTGAGCACCCTTGGTCAGTGCTCTTACCATTTATCAGTGGTCTATCACCATAGTCTTGCCTGCCCTTTCTGATCCAGTTCTTTTGTATTCATTCCTGGTATTAATTAGTTTGTCTATCTATGTATCTATCCATGTATTTATGTATATATGTATATATTTCTCTATTTATCTCTTTTGAGGTCTCTCAGCTTTGATTTGCCTTTTCCAAAAGGGGTTGGTTTGACCCTCCTTAGGCAGTCTCCCAGGGTAGGGGTGGGGGTAGGGTATATCACAAGGCAGCCAGGTGTCTCAGTCTAGATTGCATCTTGGGCCTGGAGTCAGGAAGACGAGTTCAAATCCGGTTTTGGACACTTACTAGTTGTGTGACCCTGGGCAAGTCACTTAACCTTTACCTCAGTTATTTCAACTGGAAAATAGTGATGATAATAGCATCTACTTTTTAAGGTTCTTGTGAGGATTAAATGAAATAATATAACAGAGTTGGACTTCCTTGGCTGGACTTATTAACAGATACCAAGAACAGCTTAGCACAGTTCAGCTCTGAACTCAGGAAGAGAGTTTCAGCCTCCTGAGTAGCAGGAATTACAGGCACATACCACCCACACCCAGCCCTCTTCCCTTGATATGACCACCAAACTGCAATATGCCTGTTTTGTTTCTTATGACCTTAATAGCTAAAGTTTCTTATGACCTTAATAGCTAAAGTTCCAGCTCACCAAACTTCCAATGAGCCAATGAGCTAGCCAATCTGATGACCTATTCCTCCACCCTTCCCCAACTCCAAATGCTAATGGTAGGGGACCAGAAGCATTTGTAGCATATGCAAATTTTAAGTGTGGCCCTTGAAGGATACTATCTTTCAAAAAATACTGGACTTAAAAGGGGAAAGACATGGGTTTGAGTTCCAGTTCTGAAACTTCTTAGTTACATAGCTATGAGCATATTACCCCCCCCCCCAGAATTAGAAACAGCTGTAAAATACGAATAATAATATTTGCATTACCTATCCCAGAGAGTGGTTGTGCAAAAATCACTTTCCAAACTTTTATATCTTTTTACATTAAACTTTTTACATTAATTAGCTGTATAAACACAAATAATCGTGGTCACTTAACCTATTAATGACTCTGGGGTGGACAAAGGGAACATCATGATGGCAGATGGATAGAGAAGATATTGGCACCAATTAGGTGATAATTTCCTTTGCTTATATGTAAAGTGCACCCTGATAGGTGACTTTCTTTATGTTGGTCCATACTGATTAACACCACTTAGAGTGCTGGATTTAGGGTCAAGAAGACCTGGAAGACTTTGAACCAAATCCATCCTCATATGCTTATGAGGTGGGCAACCCTCTGCAAATGGCTTAGCCTCTTTGAGCCTCAGTTGTAAAATGAGGATAATGCTACCAATCTACCAGGGTTGTTAGTAAGGAAAGTACTCTTTATAAGAACGAATTATTTCCATCATCACCTTTGGAAGGTAGATAAAGTTAAAGTGCTAGGGAGCACTTACTACAAAGCAGTGAGGATTCTTTCTATTCTTTGCCCACCCTTGTAAGAGTGGTAAGGACCCTCTGTCTCTCCCTCCTCCTCCCCCTCCCTACCCCACCCAGAGTCAGAAATGATTTCTATCTAAGCAGAACAGGGAATCTCTGAAATGGGGTGTCACATGATTAATGTCTTAGACGGTTTACTAAATATCCTGAGGGAAAAGTAGGATATTCACAATACAGAGAATTGACCATGGCAGCATCACTTTTCATATGTTTTCAGAATATTGTGATGTATTACAATTCACATATAGATTTATTAATTATTAATTATTTTATATTAATTATATTATCTGATTTTTTATATTATCTGATTAATTGTATTATCTGATTTCAACTACACCAATTCTCATAAACTAGACAAGCAACTTAAAATTATTGCTACAAAGAAACAACAGATTTAAGATAATAATAACAATAGCATAGTTGAACCACAAGAAAACAAGAAGGTTGACATTTCTCCTAATCCTAGTATAAGCTGCTTGTCAGCCACATTATTAGGTAAAATCAATGATGATTGGACAAGTTACCACCCCATCCCCTAAAAAACCAACTTGAAATTATCAAGATTATTTGAAACACAAAGGCAAAAGAATAAGGGCTAGAGAGTCGGCCTCAAAGCCAGCAAGATCTGGGTTCAAATCTTGCCCCGGAAACAAACTGGCTGTCACTAGGCAAGTCTTTTAGTCTCTCAGTGCTTTAGGTAACTCTCTAAGACCCTAAATTTCAGAGAAGGGGCCAGCTTTCACTGGTACAGGAAAATAATGGACTCAGTCCCTATCCCTTATTGCTATCATCAATGATAAACCTCACCCTAAGTGTACATTGTGCCTTGAGATATTAGCTATTGATTGTATAAAGCTATTGCCATTTGCAAGATAGTTAAAAACTAATCTTCTGTTGCTAAATACCATGTGGGTCACCCTTAAAAATTCTCATATCTGCACACTTAAAAATCTTGGAAACAATTTTCTAAGTCATCTAAAAACTTCCACGTGAAGTATTTCTATTGATTTTGAATTCACTTGTTAAAAATATAAAATAATGCTTACCATAAAAATCGCTAACATTTATATAGTTTATTACCCTTACTATGTGCCAGGTGCTGTGCCAAGCATTTAACAATTATTATCTCATTTGGGTCTTACAACAACCCTAGGAGGCAAGTGCTACTATTTGGGAAATTTTCCAGATGAGGAAATTGAGGCAGATAGAAGTCAAATGACATGCTTCAGGTCACACAGTTAGTATGTTCCTTAGGCCAGATTTGAACTTGGGTCTTCCTGATTCTGGGCCCAGTGCTCTATCTACCTAGTCACCTAGCTATCTCCAAAAAAAGCTACTGCTTTCAATTAGTCCTCAAGAACAACTGATTGATATCAAGGAAGATGGAAATGTGCTAGCTCGACCAAAAAAGCCGCTTCACTTTTGCATAACAGGTAGATGGAACTGAAAAAGGGGACTGACGATTTAATAAATACAGCCAAAGATATACTTCTTTTCTTGGGATCTGTTTCCCTTAGCCAGGGAAACCCATGATTTGTTTTGACTGTCTCACTGCTATTAGTCATTTAGACCAAGAATCAGAATAACTTGAACTTAGGTTCAGATCTTTGAATCGCTCAATTACAAAGTATTAAACCAAGACTTACCAAAAAATAATGAAGCACATTCAGCCATATTACACAGGTATTTATTATCATATTGCTCTCACTAAATTATTCCTAATAATATGTTATCATGAGAGCAGAAAAAAGGTTTTTAGAGCCATAAAATAACATTTTTAGAAATGTTATTTATTTCATCCTCAATTTAAAAAATTTTTATTTTTGTGTCTTATGATTAACAAGAATATCAGTACCATAGTACATGTATATTAAGGCAGGTAAGTAGTAGAAAGAATAAAATGCTGAGCCTGGAGTTAGGAAGACTCATCTTCCTGAGTCGAAATGTGTCTTCAGACACTTACTGGCTATGTGACCCTGGGCAAGTCACTTAACCCTGTTGGTCTCAGTTTTCTCATCTGTAAAATGAGCAGGAGAAGGAACTGGAAAGTCACTCTATTATCTTTGCCAAGAAAACCTCAAATGTGGTTACGAAGAGTCAGACATGACTCAACAACAACAACAATATATATGTTATTTATAAATAAATCAATATACCCACCTTGGGGTTATGAGATCAAAAACATTTAGACATCACTGGCCTAGGGCAAGCTCAGCTCAGGGGTGTAAGCTTAAAAGGGAATTCTTTTGCCTTTGCCTCCCTGGTTGCTAGAATACATTTTGCTAGCCTTCAGCACTGGAAGACATTTTGAAGACCTTTCTTTTCAATGATGGTGTCTCAGGTTTCCTTTGACTCTGTCGTTCTCTTCTACAAACCCTATCTGTTCTGCCACTTTTATAATGGTCCCATCGGACTATGCTGGGCTGCTGGGTGGCAGCTGGGGGGGGGGGTTGGGGGGGCGGGGCGTGGAATGGGGGCAGGAATCACATTGCAGAGTCAGTGTTCATCAATGTCAATTGATTTAATTATAAATTACTATTTAACTGATAGTTTCTAGTATAAATATACATTTAAACCTCAGTAGGAGGGAGTGCCCTGACTCAGAGCTATGACTCATTTACTTTAAAGGTAACAGATCCTTGGAAATGTGCTTCAGCTATTTGGTACCAAACCAATGCAGACTATTTATTTTCTAGATTAATCTGTGAGGAAGCTCTAGTATGTGGCTGGATATTAGAACATTGTAGAATCACAGAGATGGAGAGGGCATGAAAGATGATCTGGTATAACCCCTTTATTTTATTGGTGAGAAAACTGAGGCCCTGAGAAGGGAGGGGGAAAATACTTGCCTAAGACCACATAGGAATTAGTGTCAAAGCCAGGGCTAGAACCCAGAGCTCAGGATTCACAGTAAATTGCTCCCTCTAACACCTGTCTTGTCTCTTCTGCTCAGTTAACATGAGCTCAGGGAATTTAAAAAAATATGTAAAATCACAACCAATCATACAATTACAAAGAGAAATGACTTTTAGACTATTCTGACTGTCCTACAGTTTGGGATGATTCATTATATTGCTCAGCTCCATTAAGATCATAGGATTATAGATGTAGTACTGTAAGGGACATTAGAGGCTATATACTAATCATTTTACAGATGAGGAAACTGCGGTCCAGAGAGGTAAGTGATTCACCCAGGGTCACACAGCTATTAAGTACCCAAGGTGGGATTTGAAGCCCAAGTAAAGTCCCACTCTCCCATACTGCCTCTTTAGCATGGAGACAATCCAGATTCAATTGTATGTGGGCAGATGAGAAAGGCTCCATTCAGCTATTGTTTTAAAGTTTTAATTCACTGTTGGTGGTAAACTTTTCACTAAAATACACAGATGGTCCTGCCTGAACTTGTTAATGAAAAAACTCTCACACGGCTACAAAAACAGACGTGATCATCTGTTTTCCAACATTTTGAAAAAAATCTACAGAGGTGTAAGGTGCTACACAAATGAGAATAATTAGCTTGTGCCATCTGTGAAAACTTAAAAAAAAACCCACACATATACAAACCACACCTCCTTCCCTCTCCCCTTTCCCTGGCTCTACAGTCATGAGTATTATATGGAACCCATCGAAAAGTATGGAGTTAATAACTTTTCAATTTATTTTGACCTTCTGTTCTAATTTACTTAAGAAACTACAATACTAGCAGTGACTTACACCCTTTTTTCACCTCCTAATTAGCAAGCAATAAAAAATGTCATTAAAAAGTAATAAGTCTAAAGCTTCCTGACAGCCCTCTGATTAATTTTGCAGATTGTAAAGCACTTTGGAAACTACTTGGCTGGGTCACCAGTTTTATCCATTTGCTCTCAAGCTGTTGGCGAGTGGAGGCTCAAGAATGCCCGAACATTGGAATTTACGTATCGATCACACCATGTTTCGTGCATTGGTAGCACTGCGGTAGAAGCTTGTTAACTCTTAGTTGGCAGGAATGCTGTTTTTCTAGACCTTTTCATTCTTTTATTCATGTGGGCACTGTGTGTGTTTGTTTGCAAGGGAGTGTGGATATGTCTAGCAGGACAAGATAATTATATTTTGGTTCAATTCAATTCTGTTTAACAAATATTTATTGCTACCTATTTTGCATGAGGTTCAGTGTTAAGCAATTTGGATGTTCAAATATTGTGAGAGCTCATTGGGAGTTCCCTCGAGGGATTGTGACCCTTCCTAGCCTGCCTATCATGTATGACTATTGAGCACGTCCTCTCAAAAGTTTACCAGAAGGAGGGTCGAATAGGAGACCTTTCTCCATTTTTCCTGATACCATAAAGATAAAAATGGAGCACTCTGGTCATCTTACCTGCTTTCCTTCACTCTCAACAAGTGACCAGTG
Organism: Phalanger gymnotis; assembly: GCA_028646595.1. Taxonomy (NCBI): domain Eukaryota; kingdom Metazoa; phylum Chordata; class Mammalia; order Diprotodontia; family Phalangeridae; genus Phalanger; species Phalanger gymnotis. The sequence continues at coordinate 139,810,563 of CM053625.1, read as the reverse complement.
CACCGTCTCTTTCTGTCATGCAATTTTTTGATGATATCTTTTACTCCTGTTCTACAAGGTTGTTCATTGATTATATCCTGCAAACTTTCTATATACAATGAGCTATTCCACTGCCCTCTGTTTGATGCTCATCTTGAGCTCTTCAGATGAAGTAGTTTTCTAGGTCTCATTGACATATTACAACATCGGTAAAATGTTTATATTGAAAAGACGGGCTTTAGATGCTATGCAAAGTTCAGAGCGCATTTTTCATGGATTACAAAGTACTTATGTTACTTTGTAATATTTATCCCCTGGAGAATGGGGCTGGAATAGGGATACAAAGAAAAAACAAATTAGTTCCAGCCCCCAAAGAACTTAGATTCTACTTAAATTTCTGTAGCATTTTAAGTATCATCAACATCATTATCATTATCATTTCTATGAGGTTGGTAGTGCATAAATTATTATATTCCCTGCTTTGAAGAAGAGATAACTGAGATTTTGAGATTTGTCCTTGGTCACATAGAGTAAATCTCAAATTTAGAGCTGGGTCTTCAATCTAGACACTTCTACTCTAAGAACAATGTTTTGGTTGAAATTTTCCCCTTAGTAATTCATTTGCTGTTATTACTATACTACCTTTCCAGGCATCCTCCTTCAAAATGCAAGGGTGCTTTAGTCACCCATACCATAGCATGCCATAGTGTTAATGCTAGCCAATGGTCTACTATGTGTTATTGGAAGGTGGTAGTTAATATGTCTTTTTTTTGGGGGGGGAGTGGTTCTGTGTATGCTTCCTCTCCCTCTTCTCCCCACTTCCTGCTGGTGACAAATATGAATGATGTTCCTGAGACTGATTAGGCTCTAAATATTACTTATATCCAAGGGTTTCAGAAATTCTCATCCTTTCTATAGGATAAACCATAGGCAGTGCTTAAGCGGAACATCTCCCAGCTCCTCTCCCTCTCTCCCTCTAAAGTGTTATCATTTTAATAGTTTTCCATTTATATTTAAGGAAAACAAATCAACAATGGAAAATTGCCAGTACTCTAGAGAGCTCTAACAGGAGGGCTGTTCTGTGTTAAGTGACAGGCAGCCTGATAGAGTATAGAGGAGGAAAAAAAACCTGGACTGAGAGTTAGGAGGGGTGGATTCTAATCCCAGATCCACCACGAAGTGGCTGTGAAACTCTGGGAAAGTCATTTTCTACTTCTGGATCTCAGTTTCTTCATTTGTTAAATAAAAGTGAACTCTAATATTCTATGGTTTCCCCTATTCCTGGGACTGGCACTTGGCCTATGATTTCAATGGCATAGATAACTCCAAAACAAGGAAACCTCTTGTACCATTCATGTGGCATTTTCTCTGCAATTCAGAGTCTTACAGAGTTGCCTAGAGCATTGAGAGGTTGATAGAATTGCTCAGAATCACAGAGCCATTATGTGTCAGAGGTCACTTTGAGGTTAGCTCTCCATCAACTTCACCATTCTGCCTCTCATAATCAGGGCCATGTATTGGCTTACGAGCGCTCTTGACTTTCATTGGTCAATCTTATAGCCAGGTCCGGCCTCACACATAGGCAGGATAATCAGGCATTTCTCCCTCAGGGTCCTTCAAGCCAAATAAAAAATTCTCTTGCAACCCTACGTGATATCTTTGTAGCACCTGATATTCTATTATTAGTAATTCAATCCTTTGGGTTAAGATGCTGTCACCAGAAGTCAGAGAACTGTGGACCACTGAGGTCAGAAAGCATCCTAGAGATCAACTGATTGGATACCCTCATTTTACAGATGAGAAAACTGAGACTTATAGAGGAAAAGTACCTTTCCCCACAAGCCCACATCATGCATTAATGACAGAACTAATATTAAAAGCCAAGTCTCCTGACTTCCCACTCAGTGTTCTTTATATTAGCTGGCTCTCTTTTAAAATACAAACCATATTGGGAAAAGGAAACACATATAACAATCAATCACTAGCATGTTTATAAGACAGTGTCATTCATCCATCCGTTCCTTAAACAAGCATTTTTGGAGGCCTATTAGGTGCATAGCCAGTAGAAAAGAGACTACTACTAGAATGGGAAATTGATGTGGGTAGAAGGAATGAAAGTAGGGTGAAGGCTGAGGAGTGTTTAAGGCTTGTCCCAACAACGGCAGGCTTGTCTAGATGTTGCAGCACTAGACCCTCAGTGAAGGTAGCATGAAGGCGTAGGATATCATGGATCTGTGAAGATAGGCAATGTACCAAGTCTGTGGAAAGGCCTCTTCTAAGAGTCGACATATAGCCCAGATAGACAATGTGTTCTTTCTATCTGCTCACATTACACATACACTCCTGTTCCTTTCTCAAAGAGCTCATCTTCACTACAGCTCTGCTATCATACCACTCACTGGGGATCTTAGAGACTTCGGTGGATACTGGGCAGCAAGAGCCAAAGAAGAGGTTGACATATTAAGAAGATTGCAGGTGGTTTTGATTGGGAACTCTTTTTATAATAAGCTCTATTAGATGAAAGCTGCTTAGCTTTTCTCTTGGATAATTCCACTAAGGGGTGGGGTGGAAGAGCCTACTCTACAGCCTTCACTATGTGCTTAGCAGACAGATTATCTCACCTCATGAAGACCATGTTCACAAAGAGGGAAGGAAATATGGGTACTAGTGACAGAGATGCAAACACAACCTATTTGGAACAGGGGAGAGAGAAGGAAAGAGATGAGGATAAAAGACCTTCATTGGGATCATAGATTTAGAGGGACCTTAGAGGGCATCAAATTAGACTCTGGTTTTACAGATGAGGAAATAGAGGCCCAGAGGAGTTAAATGACTTGCCAAGAGTCACACAGCTAGTGTATGAAGTAGAATTTGAACCCAGGTCTAACTGACTCCAATTCCATTACATCATTCTGCCTTCTCATTAGGTGAAGCAGTGTGATGTAGAAGGAAGAACACATTAGAAAGCAGACACCTTCCATTCTAACGCCCTCTTTGCCACTTACAAGCTGTGTGACCTTGGGCAAGTCAATTAATATCTCTGTGTCTTGTGATGGAATAATCTTTCTCTTGCTCTTATTGGGAATTATATACTTTTTAGATTTAAAAAGATCATAAACTGCTCCTTTTGTAAGTGGACATTTTAGTTGCTGAAAGGAATATAAAAAGAATATTTGTGCATTAAAAACTGATAAAATCAACTTATGAAGAAACACAGTCCCTCAGATAAAATGTTGAGAAGAGACACAGAGTGTTTTGAAGACCAGAGAGAAAAATGCTCCTCAGATGAATGAACTGAGAGGAGCTGTTTGAAGGTAGAGCAAAGGCTGTAGTAATAATATCTGCAGGGCATTGTGGTCCATCATATTCATTTGTGTGCAGCTCATTCTGGAGTTCTGAAGTTTATAACTGAGAAATTGTCAATTAAACTACTGTTTGGGGAAATACAGGAAGATTATGTAAAGACTGTTGGATTATTACCTATCCAAAATGTCAATTTCCTGAGTTTTACCTCATCAGTTAGAGATGAGCCATTGCTTAGGAGGCTGTATTTATTTGAGCAGAAGCCAGAGAGATAAGAAATTATAGGAAGAGAGAGGGAGGGAGGGAAAGAGGGGGAGGGGGAAAGGGAGAGTAAGACACAGAGAGAAAGACAGAGAGAGAGGCAGAGACACGCAGAGAGAATGAGAGAGGGAGAGAGGGAGGGAGAGACGGAGAGAGAGGGGGGGCGGGGAGGTCATAGGAAAAGATGGAAGAATGAGGAAGTAATCTGAGTGCAGGAGTCACAAGTGAGGGTGGGAGACTGAAGATAGTAGATAGGAGTGATCCTATGAATCTTTGCACTAGATAGGACAGGCAACATGGTGTGGTAGGAAATGTAATGGATTATAAGCCAGAGAACTTGAATTAGAATCCTGACTCTTCTATTTACTACTTTTTTTTTTTTTTTGGTAATTTTAGGTGGGTAATTTCCCTTAACTAGGTAACCTCCAATATCTCTTCCAGTTAATGATTTTACATCACTCCTATGAATCTCATAGGCCACTCACAAAAACTCATTCCAAATGCCATTGTCATACACATGGGTGGAATCATATTCCTAAAGGTAAAAGAGTCACCTACGATATGCTCCATAAACTGAAGCAATCAGGTCTCTCTAATGGCCTATGCATTTGAGCTCATGTCGACATCATGAAAGAGTTGTTAAGTTAAACTAAAACTGATGCAAAAACCATGTTCATTTCATATTTGAACTTTGTTGTTAACATCTGGGCGAAACAAGGTTTTCATGAAATTCTGAATCATTCTACACATTGAACTATAAGAACTGTACATAAGAGACTTTGGCTTCATGGTTTTTTTTAAATGTCAGAGAGTCAGTACAATTTATATGAAGCTAAAAAAAAGATACATAAGCCTTTATTTACAACTATCCTGATGGGCTTAAGCAATTTGTATTTTGTACTCCTGGAAATGGGTCTTCGTGTCATTTTTTCCCTTCTATTCTTTCTCTCTTCTCTATTTCCCTTGCCAGTACAGTTTACCTTGAGGGAATTTTTTTTCTGCTAAGTTTCTACTTCTCAAAAAGGGATGGGGATAGCGACTGAACCTGTGATTTCATTTCTATATGGGGCTCCCCGGGGAAGAAAAAAAAATCCCTCTACCGATGTAGGTCAGCACCTTCTCTACATATACAGTTTCCTAGGGTTTTGCTGTCGTGAAGTCGTTTCAGTCACGTCTGATTCATCGTGACCCCATTTGGGCACTGAGAGGTTAATGACTTGCTTAGAGGAACATGTTCAGTATATGCCAGAGGCAGGACCTACACCATGTCTTCCTGGCCTTGACATTGCTTCCATATCCACTACTCCACACTGTTTCTTGCCTTTCAGTTACTGACCATAATTCTATTGTGTTATCCACATCATTTAAAAAAAAATTTAATTTAATATATTTAGTTTTCAGCATTGATTTTCACAAGAGTTTGAATTGCAACTTTTCTCCCCATTTCTACCCTCCTCCCCAATCCAAGATGGCATGTATTCGGGTTTCGCTGTTCCCAGTCAGCCCTCCCTTCTGTCACCCCATTCCCCTCCCATCCCCTTTGCCCTTCCTTTCTTGTAGGGCAAGATAAATTTCTATGCCCCATTGCCTGTGTATCTTATTTTCTAGTTGCATGCAAAAACCTTTTTTTTTTTTGGTTTTTGAACATCTGTTTTTAAAACTTTGAGTTCCAAATTCTCTCCCCTCTTCCCTTCCCACCCGCCCTCCCTAAGAAGTCAAGCAATTCAACATGGGCCACATGCGTATCATTATGTATAACCCTTCCACAATACTCATGTTGTGAAAGACTAACTATATTTTGCTTCTTCCTAACCTATCCCCCTTTATTGAATTTTCTCCCTTGACCCTGTCCCTTTTCAAAAGTGTTTGTTTTTGATTACCTCCACCCTCATCTGTCCTCCCTTCTATCATCCCCCCGCTTTATTTTTATCTTCTTCTTCCTTCTTTCCTGTGGGGTAAGATACCCAATTGAGTATGTATGGTATTCCCTC
>CM053625.1:139783229-139804529 GCA_028646595.1 Phalanger gymnotis | reverse complement strand
GCCTCAATGACCAGAGACCATTGGTTCCCTAGCTGGCCCCTCCTAAGTCACCAATCCACACCCACACAGGTTTCACACCTGACGGGCTTAGCACTTAACAGCTGAAAGTACTTCCACTCAAAAGAAACAAAAGCCATGCTAATGAGACAATTTTGCTTAACAACACACATGTACACAGCTAAGCCAATGCTATATATGTGCAAAGTAAATAACAGTAATTTCATGGGGGATATTAATGCCTAGAGGAGATGGGGGGGGGGGGGGCTCTTGTAGGAGGTGTCACTTAAGCTGAGCCTTGAAAGGAAGTAGAGCGAACCAGGAGAACATGGTGCACAGTAACAGCAACATTGTGTGATAACTAAATTTGATAGACTTTGGTCTTCTCAGCAATGTAAGGATCTAAGACAATTCCAAAGGATCATGATGGAAAATGCTATCTACATCCAGAAAAAGAGCTGTGGAGTCTGAATGCAGACCAAAGCATACTATTTGCTCTCCTTTTTTTTGTTTGTTTGTTCCTTCTTTCTTGTGGTTCCTACGATTGATTCTAATTCTTCTTTACAACATGACTAATGAGAAAATATTTTTAACATGAATGTATATGTAGAGCCCATATCAGACTGCTCACCATTATGGGGAGCAGGGAGGGGAAGGAGAGAAGGGGAGAAATTTAAAACTCAAAATCTGATGGAAGTGAATGTTGAACACTAAAAATAAATTAATTTTTTTTAAAAGAGAAAGGAAGGAAGTGGAGCTTTCAAAGGTAGAATTGAGGGAGAGCATTCCTGGCATAGGGGACAACTTATATAAATAGGCCAGTTTTGCTGAGATACAGAGACTGTAAGGGGAGCAATGTATAATTAGTTTGAAAATACAGACGAAAGCCAGAAGATAGAGTGCTTATGAATTCAGTAGCAAGGTCTCTCTTTCTGCTTTCCTTACCTTAAGAAATTTCATTTATGAGAGCTCCTTTAATCCCATTAGCCCAAAGAGTTGAGGAAGGGGAGGGATCCTATAGACAGACCTTCACCTAAAACAGAATAAGAAAGCTTCAGCAATAGTTGCCTGTAGCCATTTCTGCTCTCCTGCTTATCATTGGCTCAAGAGAGTGCATCTTTGTAATGGATGCCCCTCTTCCACATAAGGGCTGTTGTGGTTACAAGGACTTCTGTTCCCCCTCAGGTGTTGAAATTGTTCTTATCCAAGCTGGCCTGGGTAATAGTAACTGAACTTCTCACCTCCCATGCTCTTGTCAGTGTCCAGAATTGTCCAGAAGAAAGCTTCTATAGATCTTAGAGGGAAAAATCCCTAAGATGGGGTGGGGGTGCCTCCAATCTCCTGGTAGAAGTAGTTTATGGATTGTAAAAAAAAAAACTTTCATTGACAGGTAGGGGCCACAAATTGTACTTTATTCTGAAATGCAACAAAATCATGGAGAAGCTATGAGGTCAATCAGTTTGTCTCCCTGATTAAGTAGAGACTTAATCATGTAGTGCTCTTGTGGCGTGACTGAGAGGAATGTGGGGTTGTTTAAAGCTGCTGAGCAGGGGAATGGGGCCTCTCTCACATAATAAAGCAAGCCATCCCTCTACCTGGACCTTAATTGCAAATGATCTCATTAGCACAATCATGATGTGCTGGACCCTAATGAGATGCTGGCAGATTCTAAAAATAGCCAAGATCTTGTTTCTTGTATATTAAAGGCTATTCCCTGGGGCCACTCTCCCCATTGTACAAACTGTCAATTCACACAACTTTTTTCATCACCACCTAATATATATTGAATGCCCAAAGTGTACTACATTCTGCAGAAGATGTGTAAGAGGCCTTTATTTCACAAAACTGAAAGAGAGGTGATCAATGGGAAAATGGATATCTTTCAAAATCTGTCTTTGAGAGTTCTTAGAACATTTCATTAAGAAAAATTACAAAAAGCAACAAATTATTTTGGTGAATTTGTGTTTTCGGAGCTTTTGGGCAATTTTATGGTGTTGAAGGGAGTGGCAAAAGCACTGTGTTCCTTTGATTCAGGAGAGACCCGAGTCCAGAGGCTGCCATGAGCAAATCAGTTCACCCTGCAGTCTCCATTTCTCCATCTGTAAAATGGGTGTAATAATAGCCATAGTACCCATCTTGCAGATTCATTATGAGGTTCCAATGAGCTAATATTTGTGTGGCACTTTGAAAACTTTAAAGCCCTGTGTAAATATCAGCTATTATTTATCTTACAACACTAGCTATGCGACAATGGGCAAGCTATTTCATCTGTCTCCACTGTATTCCTCATCTCTAAAATGAGATATCATGCAAATAATACCTATTTCATAGGATTGTTGTGAGGTTCAGATGATATGTGTGTGTATACATATATACATATGTATATGTATATATATATATATATACACACATATACACACAAAAAAATTTGGAAAATGTAAAGCTCTATGTAGTCAACTATCAATATTAGTGTTGCTAATTAAGATATTACTACTGCCATCACAAATAATAACAGCAGTAATAATAACACCAAGAACAAAAGGCATTTGCAGAGTGCTTTAAAATTTACAAAGCTCAAACCCTGAGAAGTTTGTTGCTGACCATGCTTGCATATAAAAGGCAGAGATAGGGGTGAAGTTGCTAGAGGACAATGATTTTACCTTTTTATCTTTGCTTTTGTGCCTGCCCACATTCATTTGCTCATCAATTCTAAAAAGATTTCTAGCCCTAGCTCATACATTGTTTCTGGATGGTTTCTATGGCAGAACCCCTTCAATTGGGATTGGGGGCATAGGATTTCCATTAGGGGTTGTGTGAGTTGCAACCAATTTCTAACCCTAAATCATATAGTTGTCTGAGATAACACATTTCAGTTTAACTCAGATGTAGTTATTCAACAGAATAGATATTTTACTGCACCTAGTTTAATGTTGTAGCTCAAAGCCAAATGATTAAAGAGGAGGCTCTCTAGTCATTTCACCCTAGCAGAAAATAGTCAGGGTGGCTAGCAGGTGATAATAAAGAGAAGAAACTCAGACATTGGTAAATGAAAGAAGTTTGGTGACCATAAGACCAGAGAAATACACCCAGCAAAGATAATTGAATGCCTAGCACAAAGGCCATGCACTTAGCACAGACTTTATATACTCACAAAAGTGTATGTCCAACAGAGAGCAGCGAAATGATATCACCTGAGGATATTAATAGCCCTGAAGTTGTGAATGTACAACAGATCTACTTTCTGAGCCTATGCCCTAGCCATTTCCTACATGAACATTCTTCTCCACCACAACTTTCCTCCTCCCCCACTTCCTCCCCCACCAAAAAAGCTGGGGCACATTCTCCCACAAATATACCACTGAGTGGAAAGAAGGAATTGCTTCTGGAGGGGCATAAAAATCAGTTATCAGAAAAGCTAAGTTAAAAGAGAAAAATCATTATCTTTTGTACTCACATTCCTGCCTTTCACATTCAAATCTGACCAACAATAAAATGCCCAGGCTTTAGACTGTTTCCTCTGAATCTTATGTCTACCTGTCAGGTGGACACTTCAGGGATAATTTCCCACTTCAAGGATAAGGAAACCTGAAGTTCACTTGTCTGTTGTCACACAGCCAGTGTCAAAAATAGATTTGAACCTAGGTCTTCCTAATTTGTATGCAGTGTTTTATCCACTACACTAGTGGCATGTGAAGTGAGTGCCTTGACCAGGGAAGGAGGTGTGGCATGATCCCAATAGGTATATGAACAGCCAATTCAGGGTGAAAAGATGGGTAACACGCTACCTTCCCCTCCTCCATATGTTTTGCCCACTCCCAAGGCTGTCTAATCTTATACCCTACTTCTTTCTGCTCCAGCATGGGTCTGTAAGGGTAGTTAAAACCTTACCTCAGGCCAGGTAAACACAAGACCATTTATGCAGGTGCCATTCAGAGACTTTCCACCCTACCAGTCGTGGTCCCCTAGGTCATCCTGTAGTTGTGTCAAGCAAACCTTGGTTGGTCCTATATCCCTTAGCTGACTCTGTACTCTGGGGCAGGGACTACAGTGAATGAGAGGCCTCCCCCAACACTAACACTTCTCTTTTTGTCCTAGATATTTTAATTTCATATGTGCAAGAACTTTTAAATTTCTTGTAATCAAATTACCTATTTTATTTTTGATAATTATCTCTATTTGGCTAAAAACTCATCTCCTACTCCTAGCTGTGAAAAGTATATGACTTGCTTCTCTTCTAAATTTTTTTTCTATTAATACCTTTAGCAACAGCACATCCACTTTGAATTGTGAAATATAGTATAAGATGTTATTGTAAGCCTCGTTTCCACCAGAATACTTTCTGGTTTTCCCAGAAGTTCCTATCAAACAGGGAGTCTTTTCCTAAGTAATTTGGATGACTGATGTTTTATAGCTTAGCTTGAAGTCTCTAGAAGTATCATCCCTCCCTGATTGCTACCTCTTTTTATTATTTTCCTTGATATTATAGATCTTTGTTCCTCCAAATGAATTTTGTTGAAAGGCCTCCTATTTGGGTGTTTTGGGGTTTTTTGTTTTGTTTTGTTTTTTGGCCAATCTAATCCAATCCATTCCAAGAAGTTCCAGGTCACTGGGCTGACCCAGCCTGGTAGTATGTTGAAACTAACTGTGCCAGTGGGTGAATTGAGGCTGAGACAAACCAAGGTCATACTTTTGGCTTATTCCGTTCTCATGCTACAAAATAACAGATATTGCTTGAAGAATATTTTCTAACACATACCCAGAGGAGTTGATTTGTAAAACAAAATGTACCCACTGTCTTATTTTCTCAATCACAGCTCTTGGGTATGTTTTCCCCGCTGTAGTGTAAGAGATTGATTGACCCTAAATAGAAAAGCCTTAGGGGCTTGAGAGCTGAGACTTTAGCTTTGGAAAAATTGAATGAAGTATGTTAATATACAGAAAGGAGACCAGCTTAATTGGACCCATCTCCTGACTTAGGAAGAATTAGGTGGTCGTTCTGAAAACACAGCCGTGATTCATCGTGTTCTCTATCGAATGCAGGCATCATTCTCTCCAGGGGGTGCCCGCTCTTCTCAGCACTTCCCAAACCAAAGCAAAATATGATTTTTCTTTCCCTTAAACACTCTCTTTATTTGAATTAGTTTAGAGTGGGTGGAAGGATCAAAAGCCACCCTAGGGAGCTATGTTGATAATGGGGTTGGCATATATGGAATGGGAATTGCATCCAAAATCCAGTTGTCTCCCCCACCATGTTTTCCCTCCTCGTTGCTACCAGGTTCCAAGTTCATCATCCAAATCCAATTGCATTGTGGTGTATGGAGGCTTTTCATGTCTGGTTTTGGCACAAAATGATACCATTTCAGAGCAAAGAATCTATTGTTGTTAGCCTGGAACTTGGTTTGCAGATTACCTTCTGGGTGCTTGAGAGAGAGGCACATCCTATCGTTGGCTGGTTTCCTGTTATTTTTATGATCGGGACTGCTGTTTTCACACATTTGTTAGCACCATGATGATTGTTAAGCCCTCGTATTATACTCACCACTGCACCAAGGGAACAAGGAAGACGGGCCTTGCTCCTCAGTTCTGCAGTTGATGAACATTATAAGACATGAGAATAAACCTGGAAGAGGTTTTTCTGCTCAGTTTGATGCACACAAAGAGGTGTGAAAACAATATCAGCAGGGAGAAAAATGTTAGTGGCCACAGGTGCTAATGGGAGATGGATGGCACAACCAGGTTTATTTCATTGCAGAAAATTTAAGGTATACGCTACTGCAATGGAACTCTTCCTCAAACAAATAGAGTCCACACATACATAGACATAGACACACATGTGCACACACACACACAAACCCCTACAGAGCAATGGCAGACACCATGAGATGCAAACAAATACTACTAACACAATGGAATTTGGAGAACACCTATTCTATGCCAAATTTTGTACTAAGCATTGGAGCATAAAGACAAAAATCAGTCTTTAATCTCAAGGATCTAACATCCTAATTGGTGGGTTGGTGGGGGAGGAACAATATGAATGAAAATAAATAAATATAAAATATATACAATGTATTTGGCGGAAAAGCAGTAACAGCTACGGGAATCAGTCATTGGAGGGGAGCTTTGAAGGCAGTTAAGGGTTGCCTTGAAATTAGGTAGGCAATTATTGAAGGCAATAATGCTAAAAGGTGTAGAGGAGGAGGGAGTCCATGAAAGGCTTTGTCAAGTCCTGAGTGTAGGTTTAAAAATTTGACTACCTGAGCACAGAATTGGATATATATGAATGGACAGCAAAATGATGCGGAGAATTAACGAGACTGTATGTTAGAATGATGCACGGACCAATAACAAAAAGCTTAATGTTATTTTAGAGTTGTTCAGTCATTCAGTCATGCCCAGCTCTTGTGACCCTGTGGACCACAGCATGCCAGGCCCTTCTGTCTCTTGAAGTCTATCCAAGTTCACGTTCATTGTTTCCATGAAACTTTCTACTCATCTCATCGTCTACCATCACCTCCTTTTGCTTTCATTCTTTCCCAACATCAGGATTTCTTCCAATGAATTTTGTCTTCTCATTATGTAGTCATATTCTAGGTTATATTGCTGTAATATTTGGAATGAGGAAAGTTATACTTCATTTGTATTGTGCACTGGTCAGACCACATATGGAATACAGGGTTCATTCTGAGTGTTGTATTTTAAGAAGGGCCTTGATAAATTGGAGCAGGTCCATAAGAGGTCAACCAAGACGGCAAAAGGAAATCAAAGGAAGATCAGGTGGAGGAACTAGTGTTTTTTAGCCTGGGAAATACGATAATTTGGGGAGGATAAAAATAGCTGGTATTAAATACATGAAGAGCTGTCATGGGAACAAGGATTAGGTTTGTTTTTCTTGGTCCCAAAAGGCAAAAGCTTTCCTGAGAGGCAGATTTGGACTACTTATAAAGAAAAAATAACTTCCCCCAAATTAGAATTGCCCTAAGTAAAAAGGACTTTCCTGACAGGTAGTGAGTTTCCTATCGTTAGAGATTTCAGATGGAGGCTAGCAAGCACATCACATATTGTAAAATCTGCTGCTTCTGCCATGAGTTGGAATAGAAGGCCTCTAAGTTCCTTTCCAATCCTGTCTGTCTATCTCTCTAGCCTTTTTGAAAGAGAGAATACAAATTTTTATAGGGCGTCCCAAAAGTCTTAGTGCAGTTCAAAACTTAATAGCTTTAATACTATCAAGTGAATATGACTTTTTAAAAAATATATAGGGTGTCCCAAAAGTCTTGGTGCTGATTTAAGCTAGTAAAATTGTTTTTGGTTAAAAAACAGAAAAGCAATTAAAGTTTAAAATTGCACTAAGACTTTTGGGCTACTTCATACAACAATAATGCTGATTAAAATAACAGCAGCTAACATCTAGATAGTTCCTTAAGGTTTACAAACTGCTGAAAATATGTGCATAAAGATACATGTATGTGCATGCATATGTGTACATGCATGTCCTATGTGTATATACATATATATAAATGTGTGTATATACATACACATGCACATACAGTAAATGCATGTCAAACATGTTTATGCACATATATACATTTAAATTAAATCTATGATTTCCTTGATATAGAGAGTTCTCAGGCAAAGAGACTCCCTCTACCAATGCTGATCACCATTCACTCTGCAACTTACAGTCTTACGTGGCACTGAGAACTTGAGTGCCTTGCTCAGGGTCACATAGCCAGGATAAACCAGAGGCACAAATTGAATCGGTCTTCCTGATTCTGAGGCCAACTGTCTGCTGCTGTCTATCTTGCCCCCCCCCATATCCCTTGTCTTCTCCCTCTTTCAGAACACATACACCACACACACTGTCCCAAAAGTCTTAGTACAGTTTTAAGCTTTAATAGCTTCATTGTTAATAATGGAATTAGCATGGACAGGATGGAAAACACTCCATATAAGGTTTAATAAACAACTCAGATAAACTTTAATAGCTCAAAACTTCACTAAGACTTTGGGGACTCTATGGGCGAGTATGTGTGTGTGTGTGTGTGTGTGCGTGTGTGTTCTGAAAGAGGCATGCCCATTTGATACACTAAGGATTTGTGACTGCATCTGTATGGTTATCCCTCCACCTGTGTTCATGAGGTTGCTGTGGCCAAAAAGAATTAGTCACCTGGTGGCCAGCCTTCTGGTGATGAGCCTCTTTAAACAGCCATTCGGGTTGTCACCCAGCAAACATGCAGACTATTGCCAGGCACTTAGTAAAAGCCTTTCTGACTTGGTTTTAGGATAACCCAGTGCTACAAGATGAGCCTGACCTTTGAGGATCTGGGGCCACCTCTAAACCAAGATGAGGGAATAATATAGGGTTTTAGTGAAAAAGAAAGAGAGTGGGAAGGACAGAGAAGAGAGAAGAGAGGGGAGTGGAGAGAGGAGAAAGGAAAGATGGGAGGGAAGAGAGGAGGAAGGAAAGAAGAGAGGGAAGAAAGGAGAAAGGAGAAAGGGGAAAGGATCAAGGGGAGAAGGAAGAGGGGAAGAGAAGTGGGGAGGGAGGGAAGGAGGGAGAGAGGAAGGGAATTTGCATAGTGGATACAAAGCCAGTTTTGGAAACAAGGAGTCAGTCAACAATAGTCAACAAGCATTTATTAAGTGCTTCTTATATGTTAGGCATTAAGCACTGGGAATATAAATACAAACCAAAAGAAAGATAGCCCCTTTCTTCAAGCAGTTTACATTCTAATGGGGATAGACAACACATGAAAGGAAGAATGAAGTACAATGCAATTCCATCAGTATCATCTTGGGGACATGCTAGAGATAAAGTCTAGAGTGAAACCAAGAGAGAGAGGATTGAAGACCCAGGAAAACCTAGGTTCAAGTCCCTCCTCTAACACATATTGGTTATTTGTTCCTGGGCAAGTTACTTAGACAACTCTCTAAGACTATACGTTTCATAGAATATGATAACCCATATTAGTAAAAGGACTTTCCTCATGTGGGGAGTTCCCTAAGCCAAGGAGATTACAGAGCCATTCCCCTCCCCTATCCCTATAGATAAATACTGTGTGTGTGTGTGTGTGTGTGTACACACACACACATATATATACGTACACACATACATATAGCTATACACAGATATATAGATATATATACTCAAAGTTTGATCTATATAGTACTAGAATGATTGCCCATGCAACTGATCCATCAGTACACATGTCTTGAATAAAAATTTTAGAGTGACAGTGATTTGCACTCACAGATGAATAGCAAGAACAGCATAGGTTATATTGCATATGAGAAATTATTCAATGCTTTTGATAAACTCAAGCTTTTCTCCGAAAATCCTGTCTTTAAAACAAACAAAATAAAAGTATTCTTCCTACAACGCTAAATTGCAGGAATCATGGAATGCCATAGTCCAACAAATTTAAGCTGTGGATAAGCCAAAGGATAGTAGAGAAATGTGTACTAGGCTTGAATAAGCTACGACATATAGCCAATCAAATATGCAAAACAAATTAAGATCAATGAGTGTAAGATCAATGAAAGTAGAGGCATTCCAGTAATGAAGTTAGAATGAGGACTAAGGAAATGGTCAACTTACATTTTCCATTAAATTAAGTAAAGAGGCCTAAACTGCCTGTGGAAGATTTACTAGAATATATAGGAAAAGAATCAAAAGCAGGGAGAGGGGGGATGCATTATAACTGCACATTTGTACGAAGTACTCATATCAGTGAGATAACAGATATCAGAATCAAATTGAGCATGTGTATAAACATATTTATGTAACAAACTTCTAGCTTACTATGTGATCCTGGGTAAATCACATTCCTTCTTGATGCCTCAGTTTCCTTATTTGCCAAATGAGGGTAATAATAGCTCATGCCTCCTTGTAGGTTAAAAATGTACAGCAATAATGTAATATATGTGAGGTCTGTTTCAGCAATCCGGCTAGCAGCTGCTGTGGGGATGTAAAGCTAACAACAACCAGCTCACAGAACGCTGCAAGCCCAGGTCCTTTTCATCTGCTTTATTAAAGAAAGCAATGTTAAGGGGTTAACAATCTTACTTTAATCCAGCATACAAATATCATTTACTTAGTTCAAGGGGAAAAAACCAGCACCCCGAATTACAGACCAAATACAATTCGTAGTTATCAACATCTGGGTGTTCAGCCGGGGAGCTCGTTATAACGGCTGGCCCAGAGTCACTCACCACTCCTGCTGTGGCTCAGAGCTCCAAGAGAGAATGCTAACCTTTGTGTTTATGTATCCTGACTCACCCAGGCTAGGTGTGGAGAAGTTCCTCACCCCTAATATCACATCAGATACAAATCAATGGCTCCCAGTTGTCTCAGTGCTGAGAAATACAAAAACATCCTGCTTTATCTGCCCCATTCAAACAAAGGCCAGAATCATTAAAGGTCAAGAGCAAAAAGTCCCACCTTAATTACTATTACAAGGTCAAATGAGATAATATATCTAAGGCGCTTTGTAAAACCTTAAAGGTGATATATATGTATGTAGATAGAAGGCTAGGTAGAGATATAGATAGGT
Source organism: Phalanger gymnotis (assembly GCA_028646595.1). Lineage (NCBI taxonomy): Eukaryota > Metazoa > Chordata > Mammalia > Diprotodontia > Phalangeridae > Phalanger > Phalanger gymnotis. The sequence continues at coordinate 139,793,979 of CM053625.1, read as the reverse complement.
ATACCTTTATATATGTATATCTATATATCTATATCGGTTGAAGTATATGTGTGTATCAGCAAACACACACAATCAGTTGAAGTATGTGTATATATATATATATGTATGTATATATATATATATCACATACATTTACATTTACACATACATTTACAAATATTGTATATTAGTTGAAACATAGCACATACATTTACACATATTATATGTCAGTTGAAATATATATATCAGCACACAATACACAAATATATATATCAGTAACACAGATACACTATATATGTTATATGTCAGTTGAAGTATATGTGTGTCTCTATATATAGAGAGACACACATAGACAAACATGCACATACATATATATGTATACATGTGTATGTGTATGTATATATATATATATCATACATACACACATCAGCTGAAGAAAATAGGAATACTCACTTGTAATAAGGAATCAGACAACATAACTTGCTAACATTGGCATAAATTCCTTTAAGGAGAGAAACAATAGAAGCTCTCCAGTTCATAAAACTGTTTCAGTCCAGCATGGGATGTACTCTATAGCCATTCTTTCTCTCTGCCTTTCTTTGGTGTGTGAAGCCCAGGACAGGTGTTATCGTGGTATTCCAGTTTGAAAAAAAAGGGATGAAATGTTGGGGCTGTGGGAGGCACATGTGAATCCATTGCTTACAACAAATGTTGAATAAGATATTAAATTCTCTATTGTTAAAAGTAATTTGCTCTCATTTGTGTACAGAACTTAACAGATATCTCAGGAGTTTGGCCACAAGCAATAGAATACAGTCGTGCTCTTGGAAAAGTCTCTTGTTCCACTAAAGGGCTTATTTCTGAAGCTATATCTTAGAAAAGCCCAGACTGATAAGTCAAAAGCTGTTGACCTCATTTTACCCAGCTACAATGGGGATGACATGAACCTTTGATACAATTTGAACCCAGGATTCTAGAAAGCCTGGGTTGTGGTTTTCAAGTACAAAGTAAATAGCATACGTCAGTAAATATATCCACTTAAAAAGAGAACCAGTGTATCAAGGGCAATGCCACACCCAGCAGCCTTCCGGAGGTAGTCCTCAGTCATGGGTCTTTGAATATGTGCCATGATGTCACCATTAAATGTGTGTTCTCTTGAGTCATTCAGTCACCAAGTATTTCTTAGGCACTTCTCACATGCTAGGCACTGGGGATACAAAGAAAGGCAAAAAACACTGTCCTCTGAGGACACTGTCCCTTGTCCTCAAAGAGCTCAAATTCTAATTGGAAAGACAACGTATAAATCCTTTCACTCAATTCATTCAACGAATCAATAAACACCTACTATGTGCCAGACCCCGTGTTAAGGTCTGGGGGTACAAAAAGAAACAAGGCAGTCCCTTCAAGGAGTTTTACAGTCTAACTGGGGAGACAACATATAAATCTCTTCACTTAGAACACTAATGCACTGATTAAAGCCTGTCGTGTTCAGTTTTTCTGCATTCTCTTAGAATGTCATCTTGTTTCTGCCCAAACTCACTTGCACCTTACTGTTCCTGAGCAGGGGTCAAATGGTCCTTCCCAGACAGGCTGCACCCACTGACATGAAGCTAAGAGCCGCAAGCCAAGAACTTTTTTTCCTCACAAAGGAAAAAACATCTGTCTTTACCACCTCTTGCTAAGTACTAGAAAATGAAGAGCAAGTCATTAGCCATTAACCATGTTATCCTTCTGGTGCTTATTACTAGAGTGTTTTAATGAGAAGGCCTTGACATTTCACAAGCCTGAAAGTTATCAACACTTTGTTCCTCTGTAGTTGGATTTGCTACATATCACTTTTCTTGTTACATTGTCGTTTCAGGGGTGGTGGGTGGAGAGGGCTTAGTTAGAGCTGTTGCCCAAATTAAGAGCTATGGTTGTTTCATTTTGATGGGAAATCACTGAGATTCGCTAATGAGGATTTCATATCTCATCTTCAATTGCAATGCCAAGAAAAGAACTTTTACATAAAGAATATTCCATAGTTTGCATTCCGTCATTTTGCTTTTTTTCTTTTTGCACCTTCCCCCACCTTCATTTTCTTAAACTGAGGACAGTTAATTAATAATCTACACCATAAAAACATCCTTTCCAGAGCAGGCAGCATCAAAACAGCCTCATTAAACTGCAGGCTTTCGGAGGTGATCGCCAGGGAATGGATCGTCAGACTTGCACACAGCTGAAGTCATTTGAATCACTACCCTTCCTTTTACTAGCAGACTTTGGTTTCCCCTCCAGTGCTATAAATATTAAATAAAGACACTAAGAGTTTATTAGTGCAATATTTTGGGGCGAACATGCTAGAAAGTGTAAGCATAAAATTAGTAACACCAGGTGGGGAACTTCCAGAAAGATGTATTGTTTCTCTCAGGTTTTACTGCTCACATCCCATCCTCCTTGGGCCTGATTTTTCTCATATGAAAGAAGAATGCATCCCGGTATTTCATTATCTGTGGAAGATACAAATTCAGTTATGGTATTAGATTATGATATTGGATTCATTATAAAGAAAACCTGAAGGGAGATATAAGTTTTATGTTGCCAGCTGTAAATAAAATAGCATTGCTGAGGTGCTTTTAAAAAATTTTTAGGTTTTTTTTGGGGGGGTGCTTGGGGGGACTTTAGAATGAATGTTATTGAACCTGCAGCAGATTCACTTAAAGACCGGCACTAATTAATTGTGATATCATAGGCAAGACACTTTACTCCTCTGTTTCTCATTTTCCTGGTCTGGAATATGGAGGAAATATGCCCTGTCTCTCTCAAAGGGTAGTGAGGAGGGGGAAACACTTTGTAAACTTGAAAACACCATAAGCTCCTTGAGGAGTTTGCAGTGAGGATGGCACCTAATCTAAACTTTTTGTTTTCCAAACCCCTTAAGTCATCAATACTCGACTCAACAAATGCTTCAATTCGTACTTTAATAGCAAAATTAGACCCAATTATCAGATCTCTTCATGTTCTATATTCACAAGCCATCACTTCCCTCTCCCAGTTTGGACATTCACTGAACCAATCATGCATTTATTAAGCACCCACTATGTGTCAAGTACTGTGCTAAGTATTGGGGATACAAAGAAAAAACAAAAACTGTCCTGCCCTCAGAGAATTTATATTCTAGTGAAAAACATAACACATATACATACATAGGCATATATAAGATACATATAGAGTAACTTTATGGAAAGGAAAGTATGAGGAAGAGGGGGGATCATGTGAGGTATCATTTGATCTGAGTCTTAAAGGAAGCAAAGGATTCTTAGGCAGCAGAGGGGAGACAAATAATTAGTTCTGTTTCAGGCAGGTTGATTTTAAGATTCAAAATATTTAATAAGCTATAGGGGGTACAAGAAGACAGTTCAAGAAAGGCTAGAGATAGATATAGGGATTTTGGAATCATGTGCCTAAAAACAATAATAGGATCCAGAGAAGCCGATAATATGACCAAGGCAAAAATGTAGAAAGAGCTGGGGGCACGCTCACACAGAGGTGGAGGGACATCCAGCAAAGGAGACTAAAAAGGAGAAATCTGCTTCCAAAAAGTTAAGCATAGCCAAATGTGCAGGTAAAGCAGTATGGGAAGTGGGAGGGAGGGGAGGAAGAAGGGGTTAATGAGCATTTATTAAGTGCCTGCTATATGCCAGGCACTGTGCCAAGTGCTTTACAAATATTATCTCATTTGATCCTGGTAACAACCCTTTAAGGTAAGTGCTATTATAATCCTCATTTTATATTCGAGGATACTGAGGCAGAGATTTCACTTACTTGCCAGGAGCAGAAAGCTAGTGGCAAAGGTCTTTCTGACTCCAGGCTCAGCAGTCAGTGTACTGTGTAGCCTAGCAGTTAAGAACATTGAGCCAGAGGACCTAGTTTATAGTCTCAACACTGGTAGTTACTAAAGGTGTGACCTTTAGCCAGTTACTTCACCCCTTTGGGGATTATGTTTGACCAATCAGCAAAATAAAGGGTTTCAATTCAGTGATCTCTGAGGACTCATCCAGCTCTAAGTTCCATCATTTTTTAATGTCTTCTATCTCAATAAGTAATTATTATTTAGGGTGTGGGCAGGTCAGAGCTGAGAAGAACCAACTCTCTTTCCCTTTAGAGTGTTAGATGGAAAGGAGGCACATAGAGAAAATAAGAGAGATAAGGGCTTCCAAGGTGGGGAATGGGGTGGGGAGAGATTTGATTTATGCATTTGTTTGCTCTTGATAGTCAAATCCAGAAGCTAGAATTCTGACTGGCTGCCCATCTCAAGCTCTGGGGGCCTTATAGTTCCATTTCCTGCACTGATCCATACCTAGATTGTAACACTTGATGCCAAGCCCCTTCTCTTACCAATCATAAAGCTGGTTCTGGTTACACTAAAGAGGCACTTTTTCTAGTTTCTTTAACATAAAATCCCTCAGCCCTGGAAATCTCCAAAGCAGATTATTTCAGCATAGAATTCTCCTGAAGGCAATTTTTTTTTTTGTTTTTGAACATCTATTTTTTAAAACTTTGAGTTCCAAATTCTCTCCCCTCTTCCCTTCCCAACCACCCTCCCTAAGAAGTCAAGCAATTCAACATGGGCCACATGCGTATCATTATGTACAATCCTTCCACAATACTCATGTTGTGAAAGACTAACTATATTTTGCTTCTTCCTGACCTATCCCCCTTTATTGAATTTTCTCCCTTGACCCTGTCCCTTTTCAAAAGTGTTTGTTTTTGAATTGCTTTCATCCCCATCTGCCCTCCCTTCCATCATCCCCCCTTTTTTTATCTTCTTCCTCCTTCTTTCCTGTGGGGTAAGATACCCAATTGAGTATGTATGGTATTCCCTCTTCAGGTCAAATCTGATGAGAGCAAGATTCTCATTCCCCCTTACCTGCCTCCTGAAGGCAATTTTAAAGCTACTTCTCCATATATAAATTTCAAAGTTACATTTGTTTTATCGGTTTGACCTCATACTATTTGTTGTAAACTGAGGTTCTTCCTCCACCATGCTCCTGCCCCCAGAGACCATTCATTCACACACCCGCGCACACACACACACACTTCAGTATCTGAGAGCAGACCATGTGTGGATCTACCTTTTCAAACTTGGTTCACCTATAGCTTTTTGTGAACTCTTTATTCTAGCTAAAAGGGACTACTAGCTATTCTTTCGTATTTAGAGATTCACACAAACAACCCCTACCCACTCCATGCCTGGAAAGCACTCCCTCCTCATAGAATCCACATATTTCTTCAAGGCTCTATTCCTCTGTGTGGCTTTCGCTAGATCCCTCTAAAGAAAGTGTTCAATCTGTCTTCAAACATTCCTAGACCTCTTTGTCTGGATCTCTCTTTTGTCTCCATAACTCCTTCCTTTGCATTTTGAGAATCTATGTTATTGCCACACCCTGTAGTAGAAAGAATAGCACTATGATGTGTGGGTGTATTATTCAGGGTATTGTTGAGACAATTACATCAAACCCCTACTTCTTTATGCTACTGGTTTGTCTCATTTTTTTCTCCAGATTCAAAGTAGTCTAGTGGGCATGCTTTGGAATATCTCAGGAAAGTATCAGACTCATTGAAATTCTTTCTAATCAATTTAGTCTATCCCAGTATAGGATCAGAGAAATCTCTTTGTCCATGTGCTAACCTCCCCTCTCTTAATTTTGAACTATAAATTAATAGGATTAGACAAAATCACCACAAACGACCATGTAATTTGTTAGCGCTACTTTATTGTTCTTGTTTAGTCATTTTTAGTCATGTCTGACTCTTCATGACACCATTTGGGGTTTTCTTGGCAAAGATACTTGAGTGGTTTCCAGCTCATTTTACAGGTGAGGAAACTGAGGAAAACAGGGTTAAGTGACTTGTACAGGGTCACACAGATGGTAAATATCTGAAGCCAGATTTGTACTGAGGAAAATGAGTCTTCCTAACTCTAGATCTGACACTCTGTCCACTGCACCATCTAGCTGCACATTAGCAGTATAAGATAACATGAAATGAAGACAAACATTTAAATATAGTATAATAGGTTGCCCCACGGTATATAGACAGGGTCACTTCTTTCTCCTCTCTTTCTCCAAATAATTTGAGGAAGGGTTTTTTTGAAGAAAGAGATTGACTTAAACCCTAGGTATAAATTTCCCCAACACTATGCCCTGGGAAAGTTGGGGCAAAAAAAAGGTGTTGCCGACTAGCTTACCACCTGCCATAACTATCACAACTGATGGCTCAGTCTAGTCTCCATTCCAGGCTACTTCTGCCACACATCTATATTCTCTTACTCTCCAGTCTTTGCACATGGCCACCCACAGCTTGCTTTGGCTTCTCTGCCTCCCTTGTCTAGTACTTCCAGGGAGGCCCAGTAGGACCCAGAAACACAGTCTTGCTTGGATCTTAGGCAAGATAGGGACAGGTGTGTAATGTTGATAATCTAACAAAGGATGCTAAAGGGAAGACATCTATTCTGTGAAGTTTTATTTAGCCCCACATAACTGGAAACTTTTGTCCTACATGTCAGTAATCCTGGCTCAGTTATCAGAACAAAAGACTTTATCTACCTGGCTAGAGACACCACCAGAATAACATTATTAAAACTAGCCAAGGCATTTCAGTTTGATGCCTTTTCCTAGGCAGCTTCACTACGCCATGCACTGTAATTCATGCTGGGGATACAATGACCAAAAAAAAAAAATCTCTGCCCTCAAGGAACTCATACTCTATGGGAGAAACAAGTACACAGATAAGTATAAAATATATGTGAAATAACATGAGGGACATTAACAAATAAGAGAATCAGGAAAAACTTCTTAGAGGAGGTGGGAAAGGGCAGAGATAAGTGCCTTACAAATATCAGCTTATTTGATCCTTACAGACAATCCTTTGAAGTATGTGCTTTTATTGTCTCTATTTTGTAATTGAGGAAAGTGAGGAAAACAGAGGTTAAGTCACTTGCTCAAAGTCACACAACTAGTTCAAGGCTAGATTCGAACTCTTGACTGAAGGTGTCCTTGACTCCAGGCCTGGAGCTCTATCCACTCTGCTGCTTGAAAGCTGAGCCTTCAAGAGAGCTTTAGAAACAAAAAATAAAGCATCCCATGCATGGGTACTATGCAGATTACATGATAGGTTTATGTTTTGGTGTTAAATTGAATTCATTTAAACATTTTCAAATAATCCTTAAGAACCCAACTCATTTTCACTGTAGTGAATGGATGAACTCAACAACTCTTGCCCTAAGTGGAACAGTCTCACCTCACTCTGGAGGAGACTGCATAGCTCACGTGGTGAGCTCTCCAGCTATTAGTTTTACACCATACATAATGAGCAATTATGATTAACGAACAATTAACTACATTTATCCCAATAAAAGGATCATTTTCATGTAGTATCATTGAGCTACCCACATATGGTGCCTACTTTTTTTTTGTTCTTTTCTCACTTGCTAATTCACAAAATTTGTTATTTGGCAATGACTGTCCTGTTCATTAGAGTGCATTAGCAGGTTCCACTATCCGAAGGTGAAAATTGTACTTAACCAGTTTTTACAAACATATGGCCTCTTTCTGCAGTCTTTACTGAAGCAAAGTGATCACAGATGAAGTCTAGGAGAGCCAAGTTCCTGCTGGCTTCTCTTCGACCCTCAGCTTGCCTTTAAGATTCTCTTATCAAAAAAAAAATTTTTTTAATCACACATGCACCTAATCACAAATGTGGTTAACAGAGTAGTTAGCTAATGCTGACAATAAAAGAACTAACATTGCTCTTGGGTGAGCAATCTGATAGTTATGACCACATTTTCTATGTCCAGAAGAGATTGGTTCTAGGGATGATTCTCTCTTTTTAATTTATGGAATAAAATAAGCATTTCCATAACACATTATGTCCATAGTACATTAAAAAAAAAAAGATGGTTGCATATAAAACTGTGAATCTCCTATGCACAAACTTGCTCTTCCTTTCAAATATACAAAATTATCATGTGAATTTCTTTTTTTTCTTTCCTCTTCCTCCCCCCAACCCTAGAGATGGCTTACCGTCCATAGGCACATACACACACATATATACACACACACATATGTATATTTATATACATATTCATATATACATATGTAAAGTTATTCTGTACATCCAGTTATCTGCTCTTTCTCTGGATGCAGAGCATGTCTTTCATCATATGTTTTTTATACTTAATTTGGGTATTTATAATAGTCAAAATAACTCATTTGTTAACTTTTAAAAGACCAAACCTGAAAGTTCCCCTTTCTTAAGACCTCTTCCAGAATAAAGATCCAATCTTACTTTAGGCAGCAAAGCTATCTCACAATTTAGAATTTTGTTCTTTTAAGAGTCATTCATGTATTCCTTCAAAAAACATTTCTTAAACACATATTGTGTTCTGTTTCTCTTAATCCAAAGTTTAGAGAGAACATTGTTCCTACCCTGATGGAGCTTACAGTCTGATAGAGAGATAAGATAGAACAATTGAATGACAATATTCAGTATAATCTAAGTGTGGCTGAGGTAGAGGAGGGCAGAATGATGTGCAATGGGAGGTCTGAGGGCCATTAGTGACATTTCATGTCTGTGTGATCTCAGGCTATTACTGACCAAGGGCAGTGTGTCAAATTCTCAATGTTTCTATGCTGACATCTGCCTGATAGGCATGCCTTCTCCTTTTTGGCTGTCAAGGGAATGATGCAGCATGGAAGGAAGTGTGAATGATTACCCAGGGGGGACTGACATCTTTTTAAGTTAATCAATGGTGGAAAACTACAGTGTCCCTGGTGTGTGCTCTGCTTGGTGTTTCCCCATGTACCATTAATATTTAGGTCCTTCAGGACAGGGCCCATTGCTCTCCTCAGCCCTGCTTTTAATGTAAATCACCAAAAACCTCTCCAGGTCTAAAGAAAATCTTCTGATTTCATGTGGGTAGAATTCATATTCTTGGGGAACTTTCCTGATGCTTTTCCTCACACAACAGCAAAAAGCTCATGTTTCTAATCCCTAGGGCCTAATCTTGCCAGCACAGCATCCCAGTTATTGGGCGTGGCAAGACTGAGCTCTGATAAACGCTATGGAGTGAAACAGCAAAGTAATGAAAATAATGAAAGGAGTTATTTTTAAAGGAAAGGGGAGAAAGCCAAACTTGACTCTTACTGGGTGAACTCTTATAAATGCATTTCAAAGTGGTATCGTGGGGGAAAAAAAGCACAGGGGAAAAAAATAGGAGTCCTGGGTTCAAATCATAGCTCTGCCACTTACTTAATTGGGGCAGCTAGGTGACACCGCTGAATGCCAGACCTGGAGTCAGGAAGTCCAGGGTTCAGATCTGGCCTGAGACACTTACTAGCTGTGTAACCCTGGGCAAGTCACTTAACCTGTTTGCCTCATTTTCCTCATCCATAAAATAAGCTGGAGAAGGAAATGGCAAACCGCTCCAGTATCTCTTCCAAGAGAACCCCAAATGGGGCCACACAGGGTCTATACATGACTGAAAAACAATTCAACAATTGCAACACACACGTATACCTCTCCTCCTTTGACTGTTAGCTCCTCAATAGCCGGTACTGTTTTTATTTTGTCCTTTCTTTGTAGTCTCAGAGCTTGGCACAATGCTTGGCACATAGTTGGCACTTAATAAAGCTTGATTGACCATTGATTAACCCTACTAGACTACAAATTCCTTGAGGTTAGGGATTCATCCTTGCTCCATAGCGCAGTACTAGCATAGTGCACAATAAACAAGAGATGTTCGTTTTTTTAATACACTAAACCCACCTCTGAATTTCTAGTTATTTAATGTCTAAATACTTCATTTAGATCTTAATCACATACTGCCCTTATTATTAAAATCTATTCACGTAGGCATCTTATTGCTTGAGCTAAACTGTAAGATCTTTGAAGGCAGAGATCCATTCATTATACTTCTTTATTGTTCCCCCACAATGCCTTATACATAGTGGTCACTAAGTACATATTTGTGGGTGAGCCCTGGTAAGAATCCCTGTGGAGTGTTGTGTTCTGAGTAGCCATCTTTTTTGTTGTTTAGTTGTTTTTAGTTATGTCCAACTCTTGGTAACCCCCTTTGGGGTTTTCTTGGCAAAGATACTGGGTAGTTTACCATTTCCTTCTCCAGGTCATTTCACAGATGAGGAAACTGAGACAAATAGAGTTAAGTGGCTTGCCCAGGGTCACACAGCTAGCGTCTGAGATCCGATTTGAACTGAGGAAGATGAGTCTTGCTGACTCCTGGCACTTTATCCACTGTGCCACCTCAGTGCTCTAAGGACCAATACTAGGAAAGACCTTTCGCCTTTCTAACATCTCCACCTCAAGTGCTGTTTCCTCCCCTCCTGATCTGAGCATTGAAGTAGATATTCCATGTCATGTCTGAGTATTTACCAACATTTCACCCTCAGCTTTGCGTTCTGAAATTGTACCCATCCAGAAAGCTTCTTCTAGAAAATTCCATTTGATCTTGTTCATTCCTCCACTGAATTCCCTTTCAGAATTTCTGCACTCAGTTTGTCATGTGTGTTGTGCATAGGATCACAGGAGTGTAGTATAAAGATAAAAGAGACCTTAGAAATCACCTAGTCTGGGGGGCGGAGCCAAGATGGCGACCAGAAAGCAGTAACTGGCGTGAGCTCCCCACCAAATCCCTCCAAAAACCTATAAAAAAATGGCTCTGAACCAATTCTAGAGCTGCAGAACCCACAAAGTGGCAGAGGGAAGCAGGGCC
>CM053625.1:139678874-139782729 GCA_028646595.1 Phalanger gymnotis | reverse complement strand
CTGTCCTGGGGTGGGGCCCTGCTTCCCTCTGCCACTTTGTGGGTTCTGCAGCTCTAGAGCCATTTTTTTATAGGTTTTTGGAGGGATTTGGTGGGGAGCTCACGCCAGTTACTGCTTTCTGGTCACCATCTTGGCTCCGCCCCCCAATTAAAACCCATAGTGCTTTAAAGTATACAAAGCATTTGACACTCATTATCTCACTGGAACTTCACAAGCCCCCTATGAAGTAGGTATTAAAGGCATTATTATACCCATTTTACAGATGAGCAAAGTGAAACTCAGGTGAAAGTCACTTGCCTGTAGTTTCTCAGCTAGTAAGTGTCTGAGGTGGCATTTGAATCCAGATCTTCCTGACTCCAAGTCAAGCACATCATCCACTACAACTGACCCGAAAGCAGATGGGAAGATAGCTTTATGTTCAATGCTCCCAATGGCATCTTCGAAGCCAGCCCACTTAGTTGCAAGCTCACCCTTCAATCTCTGATCTTTACCCAACAACCTAACAAGAAAACCCATAAAGAGGGACATCTGATTACCACAATACAATTTTATACCAGCCCAGTCTTGGGGAAGATACAACTTACTGCTCTTCTAAATGTCAAATAGTCTGGTAGATAAACTAGCTTACCCAGCTGTCACTCACTACCTGAATCACTGGCACAAATTGTCATCTTGCCTCCTTTCATGGAGCAAGCAATTAAAAATGATGAGGGTAAAGGGTTAAACCTGAAAGACAACTAATGAGGGAGCCGCACTGCTTTTCCTTTCATTGGGCATTTGATGCAACTTTCAGCATAAGCTCCCGATGAGCCTCACTGAACATGTCTACAGGATATGTATTTTTTTAAAGGAATTTTTTTTCACCGTCCTGGAAAAATGATAGATGTGGGACTGTGCTGTTTATCTGAAATCCTAATTATGGATGCTGCATCCTTTGAATGTTAAAATCATGCGGTGTTTCTTAGATTTCAAACTGGCCAAAGAAAGAAGCTACAAATCCACAGAGATCTGAGTTTGGCAAACAGACTTTTTTAATTCCAAATTTGAATCAACTGCAAATTATATGAATTTAGAGGTTTCTAAAGAGAAAATACATTTTCATTAGATATGCTACATGCCTTACCTTTTTTTCACCAGTTAAATATATTTTTAAATATATGGGATTTCTAGATAAAAGATAGCATTTGAATTTCACTGAACTTTGAACACGAAATGTGCTCAATACATATTTTCTCATTAATTCATAAAAAGAAAATTAAGGTCTTTTAAAATACTATCTCTTTATTGTAGTTCAATTGTTTTTCAGTTGTGTCCAACCCTGTGTGACCCTGTTTGGGGTTTTCTTGGCAGAGATACTGGCGTGGTTTGCCATTTCCTTTTCTAGCTCACTTTATAGATGAGGAAACTGAGGCAAACAGGGTTAAGTGACTTGCTCAGGGTCAGACAGTTAGTCTATGTAGCAGGATTTGAACTCACGAAGATGAGTCTTTCTGATTCCAAGCCTAGTGTTCTATCTAATGCCACCTAACTGTCCTAGCAAAGATGATTTTCCCCCTAGTAAAAATGAACATGTTGAACCAGATGATCTAAGACTATTTTCTAGTTCTGAATTACAGTGATTCTAAGAATTACTTAAGTACTTTGCTTGAATGGTTCTATGTATAAATGTGATGATTGCTGTTAGGAAAGAAAACACTTTGTACACTATAAATCACTATTTAAATGTGAGAGACTATTATTATGTAATACCCCCCCCATTATAACACTTTCATTGAAAATAGTGCTTTTCACTACTAAAAATGGTGGTTTGTCTCTTAGAGGGAGAAGACCCCAAGATTTTGTATATGTAGACTTCACCAAAATTCCCCTTTGCAACACTTAGAATCTCAGTGACTGATGATATGTCTAACAGATGAATCAAAAAGTTACTGTCTGGTGGCTCCTTACCTCAGTTCAGTGAGTGTTCATTGTCTTCTTAGCACTCAGAAATTCAAAGCTCTGATAATTCTATAATAATAATGACAGTGATAATGATAGATTTTTTAGGCTTGCCAAGGCCTTTTACCATGTCATCACTGGAGAGTTGGTAATATAAATACCTCACTGGGCATTCTATATTTCAGGAAACTGAAGTTCAGTGAGGTAAATGACTTATCCAAGGCCACACAATTACTGTGTGGCAGGCCTGGGATTCAGATTGATGTATGATGACTTCAAATCCAGTGCTGATTCTACCATACCATAAAAACTCAATCAAACACAATATTGACATAGAAAACAAATGTAAGCCTTCATGTTTTTCCCCCTCCACTGGGGGTAAATAGAACCCTCGGAACCCTGTGTTTAGGGAGCACAGAATTGGAGATCCTTTTATGCAGTTAATAAAGGGTGAAAGGGAATACTTTCTTAGTGATTCAAGATTGCTATCTAGGACTTTGAAGGAATCCTTGGAAGCTGTAGTTAATAGAGGTTCATCCTAAGCAACAAAGGCAGAATGAATCCTATTAATAATACCAATCAGTGCTGGCGAGTGGGTGTTGAGGTGGACTCTGGGATAATATATAGAGAATAACATTTATGTATCAGAGACTAGAAATGCATCATGGTGACAGATGGCTGGCCAGGTGCTGTGTGTTCTTTATATGGGAAAGATGGCATCCAAGTCTGAGGAGAAGAGACATGGAATGTCTGATCAACCCATTTGCTTTCCTTTTATCGACTTCTAGTGGGGGTGGGAGAGCGGGGAGGACATGAAGAGGGGAGAGAGAGCAATTGCTGCAGCTAAAATGAATTTTCAAATATTGCGGGATTTTCCCCCCTCCCTCTAACAGAGCTCAGGCTTTCTAGAAGATGTCCAACCAAGAATATTTTCTCTGCAAATTTATTTCTTACTTGTGCCGATCATGCTGAATAGCTATTCAGATCATGATGAATGACAGTTCTAACTGCCCAAATATTTCATCAGAACTCAGACATATTTCAATGGTGTGGCAAAAGGAAGGCAAAGCCATCAGCTGAATAAACTGAAGGAGAATGAATAGAATATTTGTCATCTCCTGGTATGCCTGATCACTGAGTATTGTGGTTGTTTAGTTATTCAGCTGTGTCCAACTCTTCATAACCCCATGGACCATAGCACACCAGTTCTGGCCATGGGGTTTTCTTGGCAAGGATACTGGAGTGATTTGCCATTTCCTTCTCCAGTGGATTAAGGCAAACAGAGGTTAAGTGACTTGCTCAGGGTCACACAGCTAAGTGTCTGAGGCCAGATTTGAACTCAGGTCTTCCTGACTGAAGGTCCAGTGCTCTATCCACTGACCAACCTAGTAGCCTCCGGTTACTGAGTAGAAATATTTTATATCAATTAGTAGAAGTATTTTAAAATTAAATACCCAAAGGACCTCACACAATCTCAGATGTCATCAAGCCCAGCCTATGCAGCCCTTCTACAAGATCTCTGGCAGGTGGTCATCCAACTCCTATCAAAGACCTCCAGGGTTGAGGAACTTACTACTTCCCAGCACAGCCTTTTCCTTTTTTAGACAGCTTCTACAGTTAGGAATAAAAAGCTGGCTTGTTAGACCTCTGTGTGATTGGATCTCAAAGCCTCTGGTTTAGAGGCCCAGTGATCCTGCCCCTGAGCTCCAACCTTGACTTGTTTCCTGAGTTCCAACTGATTCAATTCAATATTTCTGAAATACTTATTACCATGTCTAAGTGCTGAGAGGGACAAAAAAATTAAATAAGACACAAGTCTCTGTTGTCAAGGAGCTTACAGACTAATAGGAAACATCATACACACACACAAACACACACACACACACAATTTTAATATGAAACAGTGCACTATTAATGCATAAGAGATCACTAGGTGACACAGCACATAGAGCCCTGGACATGGAGTCAGGAAGATCTGGGTGCAGATTCTGCTTCAGTCATTCCCCAGCTGTTTTTGTCATCGTTGTTATGGTTGTCATCTTTTGTTTTTGAAGAGGAGGAATGACATTACAAGGGTGTGTGACCCTGGAGAAGTTCTTTTTAATCTCTCTGTGGCTCCTCATCTGTAAAACAAAGGAAGAGAGGGATGAAGGGAAGGGGTGGGGGGTGGAATAAGCATTTATATACTACCATCTACATGCCAGGCACTGTGCTCAGCATTTTACAAATGTTTTCTCATTTGCTCCTCACAACAACCCTGTAAGGCAGGTGTTGTTATTTTGTCCACTTTACAGTTGAGGAAACTAAGACAAACATAAGTTAAGTGACTTGTCCAAGGTCACATAGATTGTAAGTATCTGAGGTCAACTTTGAATGCCGGTCTTCCTAACTCCAGGCCCAGTGCTCTCCCCGTTGCACCACCTAGCTGCCTATAATGGGGATTAATAATAGCACCTCTCTCACTGGATTTTTGTAAGGAAAATCATCACTCACATTTATAGAGGGCTTTAAGGTTTGTAAAGCACTCTATACATGGTATCTCATTTGACCAAATGTGACGAGATGCGCAAAATGCATTGAAAGCCTTAAAATACTATATAAACATAAGCTATCATCATCATCATAATTACCAATAGAGAGAGATGTAAAAAGTGGTAGGTTCAGACCAAAGGGGAGGAAGATGATTAGAATTCAGAGGAGTAGGCTTCCCAAAGGAGTGAGTCCCAAACTACACCCTGAAGGACAGATAGATCTTAACAGGTGACTCTGAGGGAGGGGGTTGGGAATTGAGAGAGTATTACATGCATAGGGAGAAGCCTGAGCTAAGGCACATGGGCAAGGCCATGGGGTGTGTCCAGGGAATGCCAAATGGTCTAGTTTGGTGGGCCTGCAGAGACAACAAAAAAGAGTTGTCTCTGTTATTGCTATGGTACTGTCCTGCACTGGCAGGGAGCAAGATTCCCTAAGCACCGTAAATCTGAATTAGGCCATGGGAAAGGAGGGAGGAAAATGTGCCCACTGTAAACAGAGAGCACAGTTCAGCAGCCCCATGCCCTCTATGTTCTGACACCATCAGATTTTTGCGGTTGCTGTTTCAAGAGCTAGAACTGATAACACACCCAAGTAATTACCGTGTGCTGGTTGATTGAAAGAATAGAATAAATATGTAGATAGGTGTGTATTTAATGTACATCAGGAAGGTGCTGATATGCTGGGTGCATAAAGAGAAAACAACCCAATTATACAAGACGGATGTCGGTTTTTGCACCCTTCCTAAACTTGACAGAGCCAGGGGTCAAGGCATCCATGCAGGGCTGCACTCTGATGCCTGCAGCAGGGGAACTTTTCTCCATGTTTAATTCAGATCAATGCAGTGGCTACCTTCTGCATCTGAGAGGAGGAAGAAAAAGCAGACTTTGACTATGCATGTTTAAACAATTAGATTTAATTTCTCTCAGGATTCCTTCTGTCTCTTGTCAAGTTTGTTTTAAGCTAATGGAAGTAATTAGCAAACCACAGAGAGACATCATGCAACAGGTAGCAATTTCGAGATAACAGAGAATAAAACTGGACACAGAGACACAATTTTAGAGCATAAAACCAGAGAAATGCTTTTTATTTCAAACAGATGTTTTAAAATGTTAAAGAAATTGACTGTGGCCTGCTCTGGATTCATGTAGCCAGTGAATTATGCCTTGAGATATTAATTTCCTTTGTTATTATGAAATTTGTCTTGAGGGAAGCATGGCATCTTGAAACAACCACCAGACTGGGATCCAGGAGACCTGGGTTCTACTCCTGCTCCTGTTATTCACTGCCATAAGCAAATCATTAAACTACTTTGGGCCTGCGTTTCCTCATTGGGAAAATGAGGGGCTTGGGTTAGATGGTCTCCAAGGCCCCTTCTGGCTCTTTTGTTTTACAGTGATTTTCCTATTTATAAAGTGCAGAGACCCACTGGAACCATAGAAATGTCTTGGCATTATTGACGTACATATTTTTCATGAAATGTAGATGCCATAAAAATATTTCTGTTGCTAAGAAAATGCTGGGAAACAGATTATGGTTGGGGATGGAGGAAAGGAGGGGATATCAGGGTAGTGCTCCGAGGCTTTCTGTTTTGATATGAATAAAGGTCATATTTCTGTAAATGCCCGTAGAAAGTCAAAACATGTTTCAAATTTAAGTTGCTCATGCCACGCTCAGATTTTGCCTGCATTTCTAACATGTATGTTGAACCACAATAAAAAAAAACTTGTTTGCAACATTTGGAGATTTCATTTAATTCATTTAGAAAAATAAATTGAAGAATAAAGGATCCCATAGGCTTATTGTGATTTTTTTTTCCTTTCGGAAAGACTGAGAAAGAAATTAGAAGATCAAATGTAACTGTATTAGGAAAGGAATTAACATAAACTATTGAGTTTCCTTTTCACCTTGGGTATCTATAGTGCTGGGCGTGGAATTTAGTGGTAATTTCCCCCCTTTGGGGATATTTTATGAGCAAGACATCTCCAAATATATAATGACACTTCTCTTTACTATGAAATCACATCCTCCTTAAAGTCATTGCTCAAAAGGACGCAAGGAAACTTCATTTACTCAGAATGCTTAGGAAAAAGAGTTCTTGGCTCATTTGATTTTCTGGATAACTGAGGGCTAAGCAGAAAGCTTTTGCTAATTGATTTTTTTTCTAAACAATCTCGGTTATCAACCCTACCTTAGAAAGTTCAGTAATTCATTCTCCCTTTTATAAGCACAGAGATCATCTGCAGATCTTCTCAGATCTAAAACTCAGAACACACTGTGCAGGGCTGGAGAGAGAGATGATTACTTAATAAAAGGATAAAGCCAAATAAATAGAGAGCTAGACTTGGAGTCAGGAAGCTAAGAATTTGAATTTTCCTTTGGACACTTACCAGCTGTGTGATACAGCTCAAGAAACATCCATCGACCTCAGTTTCCTCATCTTTAAAGTGAGAATAATAATACCATCTATCTCACAAGGTTGTTTTTAGGATCAAATGAGATAATATCTATAAAAGCATTTTGCAAACTTTAAAATAGTACATAGATATTACGTTATTTACATGTAACATATAGGATATACATATATGCATATAATTATCCACTTTTCTTTTTAAAAAAAACTGCAGTATAAGCTTGTTTTGTTGAGATGTGCATCCTTATCCTAAATGTTGAGTTCAGAAGACCAGAAAACATTTCAGAAGAACACATAAGAACATTAATAAAGTATTCACGCCAAATTCTGAATAGTCAAGATTTTACTGAAGGGTAAACTTGGACTAAGAGAGAGCTAGGTTCAAATACTGCCTCAGATTCATACTATCGGTGTTCTTAGGACTCCTTTACATTCTTAAAAATTATTGTGGATCTCCCAAAGAGTTTCTGTTTAGGGGGATTAATTTATTGATATTTACCACATTAGAAATTAAAATCTTGGCATTACTGTGAAAATAGTTTTGACCTCAAAGACTCCCGAAACGGTCTCTGGGAGTCATTGGACCATACTTTGAGAACTATTCTCTTCACACATACCTTCCTTTTGTTCAGGGCCCATTAGCCCATATGGAGCATTCTTGCTATAGTCACATTCTTCTGCTTACCTGTAATGCCAGCTATTATTATCATTACTACTATAACTTTGCGAAGTACTTTATATGCATTATCTCACTGGGTCCCCGGAGCAACTCTGCAAGGTGGTTGCCATTGTAATCCTCATTTTAAAGATTAGGAAGCAGATATATTGAAGTCAAGTGGCTTTCTAAAGGTTATACAGTGAATACATACCTGAATCAGGATTCGAACTCAGGTCTTCCCAACTCCAAGTCTGATGCCCTGTTCAAGTTAATCTCATTTCCTTTTTTGACATGATTCCTAGACATAGATCAGGGAAATGTCAGCAATATAATATTCTCAGGAATAAGATGGAAACATGTAGTCTAGAACTAGATGATGGTACTGATTAGATAGATTCAGAAATGGCTTAATGTATCACTGTCAACCTGGAATCCTCACTCTAGTGCAGTGCCCCAGGGTTCTGTCACTGAGCCTCTTCAAGCCAGTGTTTAATCAATGATTTAGATGAAGACAATGTATCATCAGAAACAGAGGTGGGCCTATCACGTGGCAAGAAGAAGGGAAAACAAATAGACTGAGTATTGGATTAATGTTCACAAAATATTAAAAAAGACCTAGAAGAAAACTTCCAATATATTATCTATAGAGGATTTCTAGAAACACATAGGCAAGAATTACAGAGGGTGGGTTACAATCTGCTCCAGTAGAAGTGCCCACACTGGGACTGATTGAAGTATTGGATGAAGGACTAGGTGGTCTGCATATCAAATTTGTCAATGACACAAAGCTGAGAGGGAAAGTGAAAAGTGGGAGGACAAAATCTGTCTATAGATTGGGACAATGTGTTGAAGCTAAGAGGATGATTTTTTAAAGTATAAATTTTATTGATATATTTTGTATTTATATAACTTACATTTCTCAATGCATCTCCTCACCATCTCAGAGAATTGGCCCTTATAACAAACTATTTTTAAAAAGAGGGGAAAAACAATTCGGTAAAACTTACAAGTATTTTGAAAAATTTGGCATTATATGCAGTGTTCCACACTCATAGTCCCCCACCCCCTAACTCTGCAAAAAAAGTAGGAGGTCCCTTCTGATAACTTTTCTTTCCATTCAACTTGATAATTCTATAGCATTCAGTTTGGATTTTTTGTTTTGATTGGTATTTTCATTTACATTATTGTAGTCATTATATATTACTTCACTTTGCATCAGTTAAATCCTATGATTATTCTCTATATTCATCATAGTCACTATTTCTTGTATAATTTGTTTAATTATTCTCCAGTCAATGAGCATCTACTTTGTTTCCATATCTTTTCTACTTTGAAAAAAGTGCTGCTATAAGTATTTGGACATATATAAGGCCTTTCTATCAAACACCCCTTTGAGGTATTTGTCTTACAATGGGACCTTTGGGTCAAAGGCAATGAATGCTTTGCTTTCCAGAATGGTTGGACCAATTCACAGCTCCACAAAAAAATATATTAGTGTGCTTATCTGTCTACAACCCCTCCAACATTACCTATTTCCATCTTTTGCCATCTTTGTCAATTTGCCGGATGTACGGTGAAACATCAGTTTTAATGTGCACTTCCCTCATTAAAAATGAAATTTAATAGAGAAAATATTTATAATTCTGGATTGGGGTATGAAATTCCCCCAATTTCACAAATATGAGGTGAAGACAACATGACTAGAAAAGTAGTTCATGTGATAAAAATTGAGGGACTTTAATGAACTATGAGCATAATATGAATCACCAGAGCAATATGGCACCCCAGTCCTACAACAATGATTACTGGTCATTTCAAACTGGATATCCTGGAGACATCTTATATTCACCATGTTCAAAACTGAATTCATATTTTCTGCCAAACCCTTTCCTCTTCCAGATTTCCTTATTCCTGTCAAAGGCATTAACATCCTTCTAGCGCCTCAGCTTCATAAGCTCAACCTTACACTGTACCCCTCACCCCACATATCTAATCAGTACCAAATCTCCCCATATCTACCCTAAAAATATCTCTCATGTGCAACCCCATTTCTCGACTCACACGGTTATCATGAGAATTCAAACTCCATCACCTCTCACCTTGATCGTAGCAACATATTTTAATTGTTCACACTGCCTCAAGTCTCTTTCCAGGCCACATTTCTGCCGAAGTAATTTTTCTTAAACATAGATGTGAACATGTGACTCAGTCCATTCCAGTGGCTTCCCAGAGACTCTAGTATAAAATACAGACTTCTCTGTTTAGTTTTTAAAGTACACAACCTGGTTCCAAACCATCTTTCCAGCCTCATTGAACATTACTCTCCCTCCTTCACTCTGTTATTTAGCCAGATCGGTCTTCTATTTGTTCCTCACTCATGGCTTTCCTTTTCCCATCTGCCCATGCCCCACCCCCACAGCTGAAATATTCTCCCTTTTCCCTCCTTACCCTTACCTCCTGGAGTCCATCACTTCCTTTAAGATGCAATTTGTGAATCATCTTCTGTATGAAACTTTGACCAATTTTCCTGTTAGTGCATTCCCAAACTAGATTGTATTTAACTATTTGCCTATATATTAATTTATTAATTAATTCTCTATGTAGGTATATGTACATATAAATGTACAAAGTATACGCCCGTATGCACATACACACATCTATGTGCTCACACACGTGCACACACACACATACATAATAATGTGTGTTTATATATACTTTGTCAGTTTCATCATCTTTCCCCATCATAAGCTCACTGCAAGTAGGGACTGTTTCATACATTGTACTTATATGTCTAGAACCTAGCAAAGCCTGGCACATAGGAGATGCTGAATAATACATAATTGGTCAAAAACAATCTTGATCTTGAGCTATTTTAATAGAAGTATAGTGTCCTTTGTGTGGGAGATGATAGTCCTGTTGTCCACTGACGTGATCAGACTAACCATGTTCTGTGTTCGATTCTGGGGGCTTCTTTTAAGAAAGGGGAGCTAGGTGGCACAATGGATAGAGTGCTGGGCCCGAATTCAGGAAGAGTCATCTTCTTGAGTTCAAGCATATATACATACACACACATACACATGCACACGCACACACACACACACACACACAAACATTTTTGTATATGTGTCCCTATATCCTATATGCCTGATTCATTCATTCAACAAACCATTTTAGTGCCTTTATGGTAGTTGTTAATGATGGCATTTACCGAGGTTAAAAAACCTAACCCAGCCACAAGTTGGAAGCAGTATCACTATTTAGAACTTTAAGGTTTCTAAAGTGAAGAGCTGGGCAAGCCAGCACATGTGGTCCCATGACAAGGGGCTGACCATTGAAGCTAAGGGAACTAGCGTCTCTTCTGACAGGCAGGCAGTTGATGTGGTCCATGGGTCTAGAGGAAATCTGCATCTGCAGGGAAGTAACCTCATCACTGTGCCTTTGTGAGAGACACGGGCCTGTTGCCATCTCTGAGCTCCGCCACTGGACTGAATCAACCAGTGTCACACACCCCATCAAAGAGGAGGACAAAGGCTCCCGTGGCACATTCCTGGAACTCAGCCACTCCACAGGCACTAGAGCAGGGACCACAGAAAGTCAATCCAGTAGTCTTGCTGTGAGAAGAATGGGTAAAAGCAAAATACCCTGGTGGACTAAAGAAGGGCAGACACATAGCAGGTGGTCAGCTCAAAGAACTCCGGGGTGACACTGAATCAAGGCCTTGGGCCCCCCTGCACAACTGAGAGACCAGCTGTAGCTGACAGTGCTGACAGATTGGCATGCTATCGGGGCTTGGGGGAAAAGGAGAATGGAGGCAAGGGTTTGTAAGTGCAGGCAATCCACAGCTCACAGAGGATAAAAGATAATTCCATAAGCAGCTTTAGACCTTGTGGGCAGAGGCCTCTGCTGCTTACTACAGGCCAAACTCTGCAAACAGTGGCTAAGGTAACAGGACCTAGATTAGCTTGTACGGTCCCATGACAGGTTATGTGTCATTGACTCTCAGGAGCAAAATCTGTGTACAAATACATATCCTGTGTGTACATATATACAGTAATGTGTACATATAAATATGGCACAACACTCATCTTCCCCCATTTCCATGTAAGTATATAAGTGAACTTTGATTTCTATCACCATCATGCTCCCCCCAAAAGAGATAAGATAATAAGGTTTTTTAAAAATGTACGTATGTATATATATGTACATACACACATATATGTATATACATATGTATGTATAACGTGTATATATATAGAGAGAGAGAAAGGAAAGATAGATAGATAGATAGATAGATAGATAGATAGATAGATAGATAGATACACACACACACATATATAATCAAGATATGTTTGAGTTCACCAGAGGAACTCTCTTAGGTAAATTCCTTTTGTTCCTTTTAAAAGGTGAAAAATTGTTCTATCAAGTTCTATCCATTTTATTTTTTGATTTACATATATTTCTGTATATTGGATTTCCTTAAAGGGAAGCAGCACAGTTTTATTACAGGGTCATAGTATTTAGAGTTTGAATGAACCCTTGAAATCATCTAGTCCTACCCCCCATTTTCCAGATAAGGAAACTGAGTCCGAGAAAGGGGAAAGTGACTAACCCCAGGTTACATGAGCAGTAAGTAGCACAACTAGGGTATGAACCTTGATTCTCTGATGCCAAACTCCATCTCCGTTGCTGACTCTCTAGGGCTGTTAGAAACACTCTGTTTTGTTAGAGATCTGCTTTTCTAGAACAAAAGATTTTATTAATGTATTTTGCACGGATTTCACAGCAATCATGTAACTGTCATGTTCCTGTCAATGACAGTGTGGTGTCAGAAGTGATTGATCCAGTCAGTTTGTAGCTGACTTTAATTTGTTTACTGTTGGGAAAGGGAACTATCAGAGCATTTCAGAATTCTCTTCTCACTTGAAAAAATGTAATTATTTCCTCATTAAGAAGTGAAAAATCTATCCCTCTTACCACCTCTCACTGGAGCTACTATTTTCAACTCGTTCCCTTAAAGGAGCTGTTTGCAAAACTCTGTGAGCCCTGGACATACTTTGTTCTTATGCCCAGGAAAGAAAAATCACAAGGATCATTTTCTGCATGTATAGAAACATTTATTTTCTTAATCCAAAAAGTAAGACAGAGGTACCTGGGGAAGTGTCACAGTGATGAGGCAATCTGTCAATGATTGATTATTTCAAAGAAAAAAATAATAAAAGGTGAAAGGTGGGATGGGGCAATCTTTCTCCAATGAAACAGTGAGTGTTTTTGTTGTTGTTGTTGTTGTTGTTGTTGTTGAGATTTAAAAATAAATAGTAATTAAATCATGCACACAGTGACAGAAAAAGTGCTTAAAAACTAATCCTCCTACCATAATTACTTAGATCCTCACATTTTTATAAATACTGGGTGTCTTTATCCATCGTGGAGTTTGGGGATTTTTTTTTTATCAACAGAATGTGACATTTGCTGTGGGTGCTTCATAATTTACTGCTGCGTTCTGTAGCAGCTTCAAAAGCATGTACATATAAAAATGTACTAATGTGATTTAAATGAATGTGCAAGTCGGAAAAAAAATAAGCCTCTCTTTCCATAGCAGAGTTAAAAATGGGCTCAACCCTGAAATCATTAAGAGGTGTGCTATCAATTCTGTTGGCTAATTAATGTTTTGGAAGCAAAGTGGTGTGTGCTGCTCCCAGCAGTGTCAATAGAATATCTGTTTTAATTCTATATTTTCAATTAACCAATGAAGTGCTTTCCCATACTCCCCCTCCATTCCCCCATGCCCCCTTTGTTGCTGCCTGTGCTCTGGTCTGGCCCTGTTGTAAAGTCTTGTGAATTGCATTTTGAAGCAGGCTTCAGACTTGTGTGATGGCTCTCATTAGTGAAGTAAGCTGAATAGTCACCAAGCGTGGGATTATAGTTCTCCTTTGGTGGTCTGCCTGACATCATATAATATTTCTTAGATTGCTTTCCCCGCCCCCTCCCATTTTTTCAAACATTCCCTGCACTTGGTCTTCTCTTGGAACAAGCTACAATAATTAAGGGTTTTTTGGCATCCATTTATCGTGAAGAGAGTTTTGCATATGGTAGGCAGGCCATTGAAGCAAGGCGTATATTTCATGTAGAAAATACCCACCCTGTAGTTAATAGCCTCCAGTTGAATCCTGAGATCATAGTGACAAGAGAAAAATCCATTTGTAGAAATGGAGAACAGCTGTGTTTTAGGTATAATGAAACTGTATCAGGTGCCCCTCCCTCCTCCTCCTTTTTTAAAGCCAGCATCCAGTTCCCCTGAGTATGAAGATAAAAGACAATACCTTCCTGAAGGTCAAAATAACAGTTAAATCACTCCCCCTCCATGTTTCTTTGAGATCTTAAACATGCCATGGAAAAATGAAACCTGTGAAGATGCATATTTGATTTGTTTGTGGTTTTTTTGTTGTTGTTTTCTGATCAAGAGTTATAACATACCTCCTCTTTTTTTTTTAACCTTTCTTCTAGTAAAATTCAGCAGCTGCAGCAGTACCAAGGGAGTGCAGTATGAGACCAACAATTTGGACTTCAAAGTGGGGGCTGATGGGACAGTTTTTGCTGCCCGGGAGATGCAACTCCCTCCCAGACAGATTGCATTCATGGTGACCGCATGGGACTACCAGGCCATGGAGAGATGGGATGCAATAGTCCGATTATTGGTAGGGGAAAAGATCTTTCCCCATTCTGTTCATAAGGTAAAGAAAACAACTGTGTCATGTGGTAGAATAGATGCATGGATATATCTAGCATGGTTTTTGTCTCCTAAAGAAAGAACTAGGCAGTTGAAATATTGCTGTGATCTCTTTCACACAATAGAGGCAAAACCTCCTCAAAAGTTTCCCAAAGTTTTTTTTTTTTGGTCTGTGTTTTCTGTCACAACATGACTGATATGGAAATATGTTTTGCATGACTGCACATGTATAAACTATATCAAATTGCTATCTTAGGGATGGGGAGGGGAGAAGAGAATTTTGAACTCAAAATTTTTAAAAACAGATGTTAAAATTGTTTTTACGTGTAATTGGAAAATAAAATAATATCTAAAATAGTTTCCCAAGGGAGTGGGGAATGAAAGTATTATAAATGGGAAAACGTCATGTAGAAAAAGAATTCTTTCACAAAAGTCACCCTGCTTCAGTTCCATCATCATGAGTGTCCAGTTTAGTGATGACGGATAACATATTGATTGGAATAGCCTGAGGTTTTCAATAATAGGTCAGTATGAATAAAGGAGTAGGGTAGTGGAGGCTAGAAAGGAAAAGACCCATGGGAGAATTAGTAATCATCTTAATTAAAATGAAGGGCTATTTTTGGGGCTTTTTCATTGAGCATAAATTCTGATTTTCTTGAAAGAATAACAGAAAAAGGATATTAAAGGAGTTAGAAGTTTGATATTTGAAAAAAAAATTCTTGTTATAATGGCTATCTGATGTAGCAATATGGCACCTTAAAAGATATCAAGAACTCATTACATGATGCTTGAAATGACCACCCCTGATATTTGCATAATACTTTATAGTATATAATGTTTTCATGACCATTATGCCATTGGATCCCTAAAACAACCCATTGAACTAGGTAGGGCAGAGCTATGATCTATCTCTTCCAGCTTTGTAGTTCTAGAATCATTCTTATTTTTCAGATGAGGGCTTGAAAGATCAAGGAGATTGGGTGATTGGCCAAAAAGTTCTTGGCTAAGAGCCATTTCTTTGCATCCCATATGTATTTATTACAAGGTGTTCTTAAATTCTTGGGGGTCATGGATCCCTTTGATGGTCTGATGAGGCCTATAGATCCCTTCACAAAAGTGCATAAAATAAAATACATAGGATTACAAAGGAAAGCGATTATATTGAATTATCAAAAAAAAATGTATTAAGTTCACAGCCCCCAGGTTAAGAATTCCATTGATGATGATAATGATGACGATGATAACATATTTCTATAACACTTTGAGAGTCACAAAATACTTGCCTCACAATAAATCTACGAAGTAGGAAGGACCAGTAACATAATCTCCATTTTACAGATGAGGAAACTAAAGGTCAAAGAGCCTTATGTTTATGGTGCACACACACACACACACACACACACACACACACACACACACACACACACTTGAAAAACCTGTTCAAGAAATCATACAGAAGGATATTCCCTATATTTTCTTTTCTTCCTACTGGCTTAGATGCATATATTGTGTAAAATTACAACCCCAAAAGAAAAAAAAAATGAAAAGTTTCTTTAACTAGTGAGCATCAGATCTGAGACTAGGACCTATTATGATTTTTCTAGCCCAATGCTTTTCATCTCTACTTAAATTGTCTTTTCTAAAAGAAAAGGACAGTCTACTCTCCTACAAATAATTTGTGGGGGTTAATTCCAACTGTCAGCAATAGGCACGAGTAGGTTTTCTCACTCAGATCTCTTTCAACATTTGCTCCTATATGGGGAAGAGAGTGTAGTAGGGTAGGAGAGAATGTGCATGCATTAAATGGGAAATTATATGCTTACAATTCTTAAACCTAAAATCTTCCTGAGCACCAGATGCCTGTGTGATAATGTGGACTTTATATATAAATTGTGGAGATACTTAAAGCCCCATTGAAATCCTCAGATAAAAGGCATTAATTGAAAACATAATGACACCTTTTATTAGTTGTGTTAATGAAATGATTTCTGATGCAATTAATCACTTGCTCCTCTGCTGGAAGGTGCAAATGACTGATTATGATTGCAATTATCCTTCCTGAGTACAATTGCTTGCACCTCCAATCTTGCATCAGCACTAGCACAGCACCAACATTGCCCTCAACTGAAAAGGCCAGAAGATAAGGACAAAATGTAGATTCATGAAAGAGTTGTCATCCCGATCTCTGGAAGGGAAGAGCTGGAGCCATAAATTTTAGTTAGGACCATGGAACAATTGAACACAATGGGAGAGAGGCCAGAGGAGAAAACCAGAATCTATCCTACATGCTAGGGAAAAATTACTTCAATTCTCAGAAAGACCTGTGGTTTTGTTAGGGTGTCAGCTGCTTCCACTGGCATAGGTCTCAGTTTCTCAGTGCCCCTCAGGAGAGAGCTACATGTGTGTATATGTGCATGTGTGCATACATACATGTGTATATGTATATTCATATACATGTAAAACTTGGTTTATGTGGGATTTTTCTGCTTTATTCTCCTTGGGGCATATGCTCAGCAGTGGGATCTATGAGTCAAAAACATTTTTTTAGTTGCTTCCTTTTTTATTTTGATGTGTTTGTCCTTTATTCTCAAAGAGGACCATGACATCAGGGAGACGATGACATGACTTGCAGTTGATTTTGATTTTAGTGATGGAGGGAGGTGCAAGGTCACCAGCCTCACTTTCTCCTCCAGAGCCATCTGGGTCCAGTGGCCAGATATTCATCAGAACAACTAGAGATGGCCCAGGATGCAATGGGAGACCCTGGCCCTTTTAACTTAAGGTCTTTTCAGGTTCTCACTTTGAGTGAGGTAACACCCATTCAGTGAATAGGCCTCTTTAAAAAGTGAGTCAAGGGATGGCCCCTTTAATAAAAAAAAATCAAACTGGGAGAAGACCCTTACATACATATACACATACACACACACACACACACACACACACACACGTATATATCTATACATACATAAACCAAAATATTCACAGCAATACTTTTTTTAGTAGCAAAAAACTAGAAACAATGAAGATGCCTGCTGATTTTGGCATATGAATGTACAGTGTAATGTACACTGTAAAAAAAATAATGAATCTAAAGGATTTAGAGAAACACGGGGAGACTTATATGATCTGATACAGAATGAAGTAAGCATACTCAGGAAAACAATGTATGTAATAACTATAACAATGTTATTATACACACATACACACACAGAGTGTTCCAGAAAATCTTAGTGACAGCTTAAGCTATTAAAGATATTAAGATATTAAAGCTTTAGATGGCCCTAAAACTTTCTAAGACATCTTGTATAGTCTTTGGGAGCCCCAGGCCACTATAATGAGGCACTAGAGAAGGACTTCAGTGGAAGAGAAGAAATTAACTTTCTTTCGATGCCATTTTAAATTTTTTTTTAGAATTTGTATTAATATCTTTCATTTTTACATCACCATCATTACCCAAATCTATGCCTCCCCCTGTCCTCAGTAAGCCTATTCTTGTAACCATGAATAAAAAAAGCAGTTTAGCAAAACTAAGCAGCATATTTACCGAGTCTAACAGTACTAATGATGTTCAACACCCATAGTCACCCATCTCTGCAAAGAAGGGAGTGTAGTGCCTTTCTTCATCCCTTCTTAAGAAACTTAGTCTTTGTAATTCTATGGCTTTGAATTTCATTTTGTTGTTACTGTTGCTCTTTCCAATGGCATTATTATTGTCATTATGCAAATTGTCTTCTTGGCTATACTTAATTCATTCTGTATCAGATCATACACATCTTTCCACAACTCTTTGAATCCTTTATACCCATCATTTTTACAATGTACATCATACTGCACATTCATAAACCAAAATCAATGGGCATCTTCATTGTTTCCAGTTATTTACTTTAAAGAAGAAAAGGAAAAAAGTTGCCATGAATAGTTCAGTTTATTTGGGATCTTTCTGCCTTTGGCCCCCTTGAAGCGTATGTCCAGCAGTGAGACCTATGAGTAAAAACAAATTAGTCACTTAGCATAATTCCCAACTTACTCTAACAATGGTTATACTGATTAATACATCCACCAACATTATAATTCTTTGTAGGTCTTTTCATAGCTACTCCTTAAGTGCTATATTCATTACAACACTCTCCTCTCAAAAATATTCCAATGACACCCTATGTCCTCCTGTATCAAATCTACACATCTTTGCCGAACTTTCAAGGCTTTTCACAATCCAAGAGACAACCTCATTTCTTCCAACTCCTCTCCAAAAGGTACATTCTACTTTAAAGTTGTCTCCTCACTATCCATACCATGTTCATGTCTTCTTTCCTGTCTTTGCTTATATTGGATCAAAGGAATGAACTCCATGTGTCCTCTCTGCCTCTCCAGCTTCTGTTCATCCTTCAGTGACCTCTGCCTACAGCAGAAGCCTGGTCCCTACAGGAGATAGTGATCTTATCCTCCTCTGAATTTCTTAGCACACAATGTAGGTGTTAATTAGAAATATCTTGTATTATTAACTGTTGTTTCATTTGTGTTACATGTATTACCAAAAATCTTGATGAGAACTCCTTCAAGGAGGGTATCTATTTCTTCTGAACCTTCCCCTCCCCCAGAGTATCTAATAAAGACCTGAGAATGTAGTAGATTTTAAATGTCCATAATAACAATACCAGGTCTGTTTCTATCTGAGTTACATAAAAATATAAGATAGAATATTATTACGACAATTATTAATTAGAGGCATCTAGGTGGCACAGTAGATAGACAATGACATTTGTAGTCAGGCAGTCCTAAGTTTAAATCCTACCTGAGACACTCAATAGATGTGTGACCCTGCACAAGTCTCTTAACCTCTCTGTTTAAGTTTACCTATTTGTAAAATAGGGGATAATAATAGTATATACCCTGCAAGATTGCTGGGAAGGTCAAATGAATTAATATATGGAAAGTGCATTGTAAACCCTATGGTGCTATATAAACATTAGCTATTATTAATTATATCATATGTCACACAATATACTATGATAGTATATGATGTACACCATCATAAAACTAGAAACAGATCTTAGTAGATACAGGCAAGGGCTTTCAAGAATTACTTTTTATCAATGGTACCCTTAGCTCCAAGTTACAAAATAACATACTGCAGGGCAATGCAGTGCAATCATAACAAATTAATTTTGTCCCTACCTCCAGATTAGTTTAAATAAGAAGTGAGATTTAGGAGCTACTAAATTCTAGAGAGGGAAAAGCTGAAGAACCTCAGGTCACTGATAATCACTTTAGAGACTCTACCCAATA
Source organism: Phalanger gymnotis (assembly GCA_028646595.1). Taxonomy (NCBI): domain Eukaryota; kingdom Metazoa; phylum Chordata; class Mammalia; order Diprotodontia; family Phalangeridae; genus Phalanger; species Phalanger gymnotis. The sequence continues at coordinate 139,763,178 of CM053625.1, read as the reverse complement.
ACAAAATAGAATACACAAAAATAAAACCAATGTCTTAAATAATTTGCAATAAGAACTTGGCATATTTAGACAAGGCTTCCGAAAAGCCCTTTTTTAATATACATTCTTCCTTAATACTTGGCCAAAAGTGTGAAAACATTGCAGAATTTGCCCACGATAGTATATGTGCTCATTTTTGCCATGGTAAGAATTATAGAGGAAAAGGGTAGCACTATCATGCAACACTTTTAAGGACAGGCAAATACCTTGCAAGACGTAACCTGGTGGGTAGCATTATATGTCAGACACTTGCTACCTTTGTAAACTAATAGACAGCAAATCCCCATGCAACAAATATAGAACTTCAAATATTCTTTAGATTTCTGTAAATAAACTGAACGAAGAATGGGCCATTCTTCCAGGTAGAGCTATTGCCCCCAAATCTTTGGACATAATATTGACATACAAAAATTGAAGAATGATTTTTATAGTAGCTGTCAGTGTACTAAAACCTCATAACCTCCAAACTACATAGAATGAAAACTTTTCAAAATGTAGAGACCTAGTAGGGGAAATCAAAATTGTGCAGGAACAAGATCATCCCCATCATCTTTTCTGCTACTGGAGCTGTCTCAAAGATGTTTTTAATGCTTCGCTGAAATTCTAGAAGATATATTCCTATACTTTTCTTTAATAATAAAAATCAATTATTTTATTCACTTGTGCATTAGTTTACAAACCATTAAGAGAATGATAGCAGGATAGCAGGAGAGTGACTTGTCCTAGGACCATTTCCAGCTGAATATGATAAAAAAAAAAAAAAAGATGAGAACCACCACTACCACTGCTACTACTGCTACTACTACTTCTTCTACTGCTACTACTACTACTACTACTGCTACTACTACTGCTACTGCTGCTACTACTACTGCTGCTGCTGCTACTATCGTTACCATAATGATGATAAATATGGCACTTCATTGTTACAAAGTAATTTATAGGCATCATATCATTTCATTCTTGCAATAACCCTGTGAGGTAGATTGGGTTATCCCCATTTTATAGATGAGGAAACAAACGCAGGTTATGACTTATTCAAGGTCTCAGAGATAGGAAATGGTGCAAGTGGCCCTCAAATCCAGGTCTTCTGACTCTAGGAACTACAGATGCTCTTTCTCCCACATCTCCTTGCCTTTATTATTAAGTTTGTTGCATTTGTTTGTTGGTGCATCTCTTTGAAAAGTGTCACCCATTTAAAAGTCTGTGACACTATTTCCTAAAAGTTCAACTTTAAACTTCCTTGATCATTGTTGTAGTAGGCATTTAGTAAATGATCATGAAATTAAAGGTGGGGAGGGCCAAAGATGTGCTTACATTGTATTTAAATTAGTAGATGTTTTAAAGCTCAGTTTCTTTTTAATATTTATTGTTTTTATTCAGTGATAAAGTATACCTAGGTATAAAAGAGAACATTGCAGTGCCTGAATGACTAGTATTTTGCAGAACCAGAGCTAGGACAAGGTGGTCAAGCCTTTGTCACAGGTGCAGACATTCAGAAAGGGATACTTTTTTGCTCTGAGTATGGTAGATTTCTCAATCAACTGATTCTCTTGACCAGCCTGTCTCCTTTCCTGGTCTCCAAGTTAGCACTTCCCATCGTCTCATGACTGTGGGCTTCTCTCCAAAAGACTGCTTTTCTGTGGTTATAGACTCTTTTCCATGACTACCTGCCATGATGGCTCATAGAAACTCCTAGGGTGAGCATGGCATCAGTGGCAAAGTAGTATTCAAGGCTGTCACTTCTCCCCCATAGTAAACTTAGTCCTAGTACTCCCTAGTCCCTATTCTCCTCTTCTCTTCCTCTCTACTGTGTCCTGTGGGAATCCTTGTTTATTATTAACAGACTCTTGTCGTCTGTTGCTCACTGAAACCATTCTATTTTGGACTTATTGCTGTCATCTATGGACTTTCAAGTCATTTTTCCTCCTCCCCAATAAGTTCAACACCTGACTTAGTCTTTTCTACCCCTTCAGACACTGTGGCCTCCTCAAATCCCATGACTGCTATCTGGTTTATATCAAGCAAGCACAGGAGTGATTATGCCTTGTATCCTCCATGTACCCTACTTTCCTCCAATAGACTCTATCCTGGTGCCAAAATTCCTAGCTATAAATTAGCTATTCAAGTCCCACTCTAGGACTTCAGGTGACCATTCAGTATCAACAAATATTTACTGAGTATCTACCATGTGGCAAGTGTTATACTGGATACCATGAACAAGAGCTAAGAACAAGGAAAATGAAGCAATCACCTGGTTTATTCAGGCCATGCCTCCACTTTCCCTGTATCTGTTAAGTCAATGGTTCTCTAGCTTTTTGGTCCTAGGACTCCTTTTATACTCTTAAATATTGTTGAGGGACAAAACCAATGCAGCTAAAAGCTGAAGAGAAGCAAGTAATTAGGGGGAAATCTTTTTAAGCAAATTTCTTTGATAAAGGCCCCATTTCTTTTTCTTTTCTTTTTTTTTGGAGGGGGGAAGGCAGGGCATTTGGGGTTAAGTGACTTGCCCAAGGTCACACAGCTAGTACAGGTGTCGAGTGTCTGAGGTCAGATTTGAATTCCTCCTGTCTCCAGGGCCAGTGCTCTACTCACTTCGCCACCTAGCTGCCCCCTAAAGGCCTCATTTCAAAGATACATAGGGAAGTGATTCAAATTAATAAGAGTAGGAGTCATTCCCCAATTGATAAATGATCAAAAGATAAAAACAGTTTCCAGAAGAAATCCAAGCTTTTTATAGTCATATGAAACAATGCTCTAAATCACTAATTATTAAATACAAATTAAAAATCACCTCAAACCCATAAGATTAGAAAAGTTTAAAAAAAGGAAAAGGAAAAATGCTGGAGAGACTACGAGAAAACAGATACATTAATGCCCACTTGGAACTAGAAAGTGGTCCAGCCATTCTTTAAAGCAATTTGAAACTATAACCAAAAAGCTACTAACCTATGTATACCCTTTGACCCAGCAATACCCTTCCCAGGACAATACCCCCAAAAAGATCCAAAAAAGAAAAGAAGGCTTGCACATACACAGAAAATATTTATAACAGCTCTGTCCTCAGTGGCATAGAATTAAAAACTGAGGGAGTCTCCATTAATTGGGGAATGGATGAACAAGTTATGTTTGTGTGTGTGTGTGTGTGTATTTGTGTATTTGATGGAGTATTATTAAGAAATGATGAAGAGGATAGCTACAGAGAAACCTGAGAAGACTTGTATGAACTTATAAAGAATAAGGTGAACAGAACCAGGAGAAAAATATGTATGAAAACAATGATATTGTAAAGACAGGTGACTCTGAAGGGTTAAGAACCAGCCATGACCAGCCATGATTCCGGAGGATGTATGATAAAACATTCTGTTCACTTCCTGTTAGAGAGGTGATGGACTCAGAGTTCCATTTGAGACTTTTTTTTTTTGACAATGGCGAGTGTGGGAATTTCTTTTGCTTGACTGTACATGTTTGCAATGGGAATTTTTTGCCTCTTTTTTTCTTAACGGAAGACAGGAAGGGTGGAAGGGAGAGAAGGATCTTCATTGGAAAATAAAAATAATCAAATAATTATTGAGGAACCCCCCCACCCAGAGCTTTTGTTTATGTGAGTTATATCTATCTATATTTACTAGATTAGGAATTAAGACATCTTAGTAGTTTTGACCTTGTGGACCCCCTGAAAGGGACTCCTCGCCCCCTGCCCAGGATCCCCCAAATCACATTTTGAGAACCACCATATTAAGAAAACTCAGGCAGTTTGAGAGATCAAGACTGTTTCGTCTTGGGTCCCGTTTATCAGATAAGAGCTCATGCTGACCTAAAGCAAAAAACACAGGGAAACATTTTCCAGGTTTGGCCGTGGCAAAAAATGTACTTGACCAATGCCCGTTAGGTGGGAATTTTTACTCTTTTATAATGCATGAAGAGAGACGCAGTCTAAATTTATCCCTAATGAACAACAAGCAAGTTTTTTTTTTTCTGAAGTGCTGTAATTCGTTCTGCCTGAATGAGTCGACATGATTTATTTCTAGACTTAAATGTTAATTCTGCTTTAAAAAATGCATCAGCCTTGATTTTTATGTTGTGTGATGAGCTTATTATCCTATTTGTAACCTTGGTCATACCGAATGGGGGAATATTCTGTTCAATACTGAGTAGTGAGGATATGAAAGTTGTAATCAGTGAGCTGCCATAGTAGTGTGGTATAGGGGAGTAGCGTTGTTGGTAAATGTTTAACAATCAGCTCCATTCTACCCTACCCCCCAAACATGTACCTACAACACTCTTTTAAGTTTAATCTGCATTATTAACATTTTCTCTGTCACTTTCTTAAGTCTAGAAAACAACAAAACAAAAACCAATAAATCTAGGCCTGACTGGTAGTGTTTGTGGATTCCTCAGGTGTTTGCCTACACTGAAAACTTTACAAAGGGCTGAATCTATTTTAACAGACTCTAGTATGTCCCTGGTGTAGTGGAAAGAGTGGTGTATTTGGGATCAGTGCAGGCCAATTTAAATTCTAACTTCAACGCTTCCTTAATGGGTGATCCCAGGGTATGTCACTTGTCCTTGCCGAACCTCAGTTTCCTTCTCTGTAAAAGGAGGAAAAAGGTAGCTGGGGTATGTTCCTCACAGAGTTGTTTTAAGGATCAAATGAGAAAAAGCATGTAAATCATATTGTAAATCTTAAAGCACTGTCTAAAGCACTGTTATCATTCTTATAGTCTCATAGTCACAAAGCAGTGGCCTTGAAATACTCACGGAGAAGACCAGGATTGCAGCACGGTAGAAAAACCATTGAACTGGTTTTGAGTCTTTGCTCTGAGACTTCTAACTTGTGTGACCATACTCAGTGCATTTCTCTTTTCTAAGCTTCAGTTTCCTGTTCTGTAAAATGAGAAGATCGGATTAGATCAGAGGTGTCACCCTCTGTACAACTCCCCTTGGGGTATATGGAGTGTTCAGGAAGGCCTGCCACCTCTGGTGTGAGAACTCGCTGAATCCTTTTCAGGGCTTCCATGCACCTTTGGTGTCTACCTGTCACCTAACTCTCACTCGTGGCTCCAAGAAGCTGTAGCATGTGCAGCACACAATCTTGGCATATGAAATAAACTAGATTGAGGGTAAATGACAGCCTCAAACCCATTGCTGAGTTAGGTGGGGTATCTACCCCTGGCATATGAAGATTTCCCCAACATCATGAGTGGATAAGAACAGTTTGTTTTAACAGCCATGGAGGTTCCTGAAGCAGGCATTGTGGAGTGCTTAGAGCTTGGTAAGACATCAAAGATGCCAAGGTCATAATCCCCTGCATCCCAAGCCATCACCAGTCATCCTGGCTTTTGTCTTGCCACTGGACTGTGATGACTCTGGAAGAGAGAGTGAAGTTGGTGACTTTGTGCAACTCTACCTCACTTAAATCCAATCATAGACCAGTCAAGACATCACCCATGATGTCACTGGTCCTCTTTGAAAACAAAGGATGAACACCAACAACTCCTCTGGGCAGTAACCAAATTAAAATGTAATTAGGAACTATTTAACAAAATATATAAAAATACAATAGAACATAGATAATGTTGATAGGTGGTTTAAGTTAATATGCCACCTGCAGGGATCCTTAAGTACAGTTTAGTGGCACAGGTTCAATTTGGGTGTAACACTGCTATCCCAGATAATATCTAAGCACCTTCCAGTTTTCATATTCTGTGATTCTTTGGAGAATTTTTAATTTCTGAAGGGATCTCTGTATTTGTAGTCCAATATGTAGAGTATCCCAGTTTACCAAGCCAATTTCTATGACTATTAGGATATATGTTTCAACAAAAGATGAAAAATACAACCGTAATGACTAATAGTACTATATATGTCCCTCAAGAAGAATCTATGACTGTGTCAAATGGGATAGTTTTAGTGATTGGAGAAGAGACCACCTAAATTTAACAAATTACACTCCATAACACCACCTCACCTCCCCCTAATATGGAAAGAAGCAATAGAATTGTCAACTTTACTGTTAAGTCTATGAAGAGACAAGGGGAGGCAAATGGCAGTCTTCCAGGAGCACCCATTTTTTTTCCTTGAAATCTTAACTTATTTCAGCCCAATGAAACTCTCTTCTGGAATTGCACTTGTGTTCAGTCCTATACATTTGAACATTTCATGGAATCACAGACTGTCTGAGTAATAATGTACCTGAAAGTTCTTTTTGTCCAAATCATGCTTAACTGAGAATCCCTTTTACGATATCCCCAGCCAGTAGTTATGTAATCTTTACTTGAAGACCACTAACAAAGGAGATCTCTCTACCTCCCAAAGGAAGACCATTCTACTTTGACACAGTTTTAATTATTAGGGTGTTTTTCCTTACTGGTAGCCTTAAACTGCCTCTCTACTCTTTCCATACAATGCTGATGACTTAGTCCTCTGAGATTAATCAGAACAAGTTTAATCTCCACTCCAGATGACAGGCTTTCAAATACTTAGAAGATAGCTTGTCATGTCTCTACTAAACCATCTCCAGGTTAAAGATTCCTACTTTAATCCTCTCACTATACAGGATCTCCTCTTCTGGTCACACTATAATGTGTGAGATAATGCTACTGTTCCTGCCTTACAGGGTTGTTTCAGGGAGAGCACTTCCAATCTGTCAAACTGAGAGATAACATTATTACTATTTTCACCTTTTGTTATTATCATCATTATTATTGTCTTGTTCTCATGTTTTAAAGGGGTTTAGATAGAAACAAGTCTGTGATAAATCACTACCTTCCTGTTATTCTTATATATTTAATATTCTACAGACTATTATTGCACAGGTGGATGAAATAACTGGATTTCTTTTTTTTTTAGTAGTTCAGGGAGAATATTAAGGCATAAGCTCAACCTTTATAGGCCAATTAAGAATTTAATACAACTCCAGGAACAGACTGGACAGCTAAAAGGATAAGTACCTCATACTCTTTCCACTTAATTTTGATCTCCTGTTCTAGGATTCTATATTCTGAAAGTGTATTGTCCTATGTAGTTTGGTCACATCTGTCAAAAGTGGTATTCATAAGTTTTTGTGAATATTCTGGAGCTGTGGGCAAAAGTTTAGCCTGGAATAATGGTCTGGCTCTCATACTCTGGATTGGTTGAGTTCTCCAGTATATCCCAGGTCTGTATTTGCCATAGAGGAATTTGACATCATTCGATCCATGAAAAATAGGCAACTTCTGATGTAAAATTCTAGGTCATATCTGGCTAGGAATTCAATAGATACTCATTTTTTTTTAACTTGCAGTGATACATTTTAGAGGTTCTGCCTTTTCCTTGTATAATCTACATTAACCTTTAAGTCTAGGCTCCTAAAGGATAATTCTTCTGCTTTTTCTGTAGCAGTGACCTGGTTCTGAATTGTCATCATAAACCACTATGTTTTGACAAACAAATCCACACAATTTATGCATTTGTTCAGTGCTTCTTTGTCAACATTTTATTGGCTGACTTCATGCAAATATTGTCCGTGGAGGACCTTTCGATTCAATCCTTGGATCTTAGCCATTTCAGAGGCTCCATCCTGAGGTTATATTTGGCAAATCCAAAGGCATTATCAGACTTTGTAATTATTGTTCAGCAAAGTTATCATTGCTTGTTCCAAAAGTATGTGTATGGATGCACATTTGATAATCATAATAGCTAACATTTATTAAATGCCTACTATGTGCCAGGCATTATACATAAGCACTTTACAAATACCTTATTTGATCCTGACAGCAACCCTAGGAGGTAGTACTGTTACTATCTCCATTATATAGATAGGAAAACTGAGGCCAGACAGAGATGACTTGCCCAAGGTCTCACAGCTAAAAGGTGCTAAGGCTGGATATGAATTCAGATCTTCCTGACTGTAGGCCCAGATCTCTATCCACTGCACAATCTAGCTGAATATATATATATATATACATAATATATATATATGTATATGTATATATATACACATACATATGCACACACACATACACATATATGCACACATACATATATGTGTGTATGTGTGTATATGCCTATTTATCCTGTATTGTTGTTATTGAAAGAAGCAGAAGAAAATCAAAGATGACTTCAAGTTTTCTGGCCTCGGAGGCTAGAAGAGCAATGATACCCCTGACAGAAGAGGAGTTATTTAGAGACATATCGAGTCATATCCTCATATCCATTAGAGCTTCAATTTACCATGGTCCCCCCAGACAGTAGCTTTAAGTTCCTCTCACCCACCCTCCATCTAGTAACTAATGATCTGTAGGCTTTCTTCAGCACTTCAAATGATACATGATTTCAATGGGTGAAATCCAAGCAGATGACCTCACTTCCATACCTTACTAAAAGAGTTTGATGAGTTGCTATAACCCAAAGAAAAAAAAAATCACTTGATGCCTAACCTAGTCATAAGCCCTTCCACACTTAGCTCCTTTGGTCCTTAGATGACAAACATATACTGTCCAGACCATATTTGACTAATTTAGTACTTTCCAGCTTGGGTAGTACCTGCCAGATATTGGAATCCCATGGCATAGCTTTTGGGAACCTGTGGCTACCTACATACCATCAGAAAGCAACAAAATGGGACTTTAACCATAATAATCATTAGCAATAACTGCTAATATTTATAAAGCACATTGTATATATTATCTCAGTTGATGCTCACAATAACTCTCTGAGCTAGATACTATCATTTCCATTTTACAGATGAGGAAACTGATGCCCCCTGTGCCTGGAATTCTCTCTCTCCTCATCTCCACCTTCTGGCTTCCATGATTTCTTTCAAGTCTCAGTCTTCTATGAAAAGTCATTGTCAGTACCTCACAATGCTAGTGCCTTCCTTCTGAGATTATTTCCAATTTATCTTTGATATCTCTTGTCTGTACATAGTGGTTGGGGTGCTTTCTCTCCATTGGTTTGTGAGGTCCTTGAGGGAATGGACTGTTTTTACCTTTGTGTCCCTAGTACTTAGCACAAGTCCTGCCTGACACGTAGTGTTTAATAAAATGCTTATTGACTTGTTAAGTGATTTCTCCCTTACGTAAGTAGTAAATTCCTGAGGCATAATTGGATCCCAAGTCCTCCTGACTCCAAGTCCAGAGAACTATCTAATATGCCAGTTTGAAGCTAGTGACTTCACTGGAGGGATTTGTAAACTAAATTTCAAAATTGATAAGTGAATTCTACTGGAGGGAACACTGAAGTGAATCCTTTCTGTAACAGTGACAATAATAGATCACATTTATGAAACATTTTAAAGCACTCTAGTCACAACTTTTTGTGGCAGATAGGGTAGGCATTATTCTTATTTTACCAGTGAAGAAAATAACTGTCATAAAAGGTTAAATTTGCCCACAGTAATGTGGGGAACCAGTATTTGAACCTCACTCTTTTGAGGTTTTCCATTAGGCTTGGCTGCCTTTGTAAAGCTGAGGTACCTGATCTGTATCTTGCCACTGGATCCAGATGGCTCTGGAGGAGAGAGTGAGGTTGGTGACTTTGCACAGCCCTCCCTCACTTAAATCCAATTCACTTGAATGTCATGGCATCACCTCCCTGATGTCATGGTCCTCTTCAAGAACAAAGGACAAACAACAACAACAAAGCTGAGATGAACAAAGGTATCCTGTAAACACACACAGACACACACACACACACACACACACACACACACACACACACACACCGAACTGCTATCTATGGTTTGTACATTTGAATTGTCATATATTGGATCTTCTGAAAGCAAGGCTTACCTGTACTTTCTTTAAGTGATTTGCCTGAGGGCAAGATATAAAACTGACAGACTTAAGTATAAGAATCCATTTGATGAACCATAAATATTTGCTAACTTTTTCTCCCCCCACCCCACCCCCCACATTTTAGCAACTATTTAAAGCAGGTCTTTCTGTGGGTAATATCAGCAGTGCTGGGCTATGGAGGAATTTTTTTTTGTGCAGTCTTGCAGGAAACCTGATAGCAATTCAATTAGAAAATGCAAATGAGGTCACATATTTCCCACAGGAGTGCTGAATTGCCCCAGAGGAATCTGAGCAATATTCCAGCATAACAGTAAATACTTAAGATAAAGTTTCTCACACTGTTCTCATCTGACTGGTTGTTGTAACACTTGAAAGTGTCAATGGGACCTGGGGGTATAGTTTGCAAAAAAGAAACTGTTGTTTATGAAACTAATATTAGGTCTTATAGCTCACGTCAGCATTTATGAAAGATAAACTTGGCTGAGCAGTATTCCAGAGCAGAACATAGACTAGGAGATGAGTGCTCCCTCTTTGTTGTTTCTCTTTTCCTAGGGAAAATGGTTGTTTTCCAGGTGTGCATTTTGACTTAATCTAAGGATAAGTATTTCAGAATCCAAATCTGGCCTACTCAGAATTCAGAAAGGGAGAATGGTTGGGGAGGGAGACTGACGTGCAAGCATCCCTGAATTCCATTCTGGCAAACACCCAGACCTCTGTAGGACTAGCGAGGACAACCCAGTAATTTCTGTAATTCATGTTGCAATCCCTGTTAATTAAGGGATATGGGGTCCAGAAGTTATGGGCAGACAGTTTAATGTGTAAGTGAACCAACCCTCTGCCTCCAGAGCCCTAGCTTTCAATTTCATGACTTAATGGGTATGTGCCCACATTCCCAAACTGCCACATAATTCAGTGTAATTGGTGGCCTCCAAGGAGAGATGGAGGCTTCAGGACTGGAATAGTAGCAATACATTTGAGTGTTAGATTGTCCTGCCGTCCAGGTATCTCTGAGTCCTTTATAGGACAATGGTCTTGACTTCATTTTGTCATTTTTTTCCATCTAACAGGAGGGAAACTAGTGAACTGCATGCGATGTAAGGCTTGGAACCTAGAACACCTGGGTTCATCCAGCCTGTGACACCCACTTTCATTGTGACCCTGGGCAACCATTTAGCCACTGTGTGCTCCAGGCTGCTCCCTGCATCTCATCTCTAAGTCAGAGATGGATTGCCATCTGCATTGGTGGAATAAATGCTGGCTATTAATATCTATACTATTTATTATTATCGTGATGATGATGATTCCAGTTACAATCCAGTCCAAAAAGGGTATTACATACATAATCAAAATTCCAGTGTTTGATGTATTTAAGCAGAGGGTTAGATGACTTAGGTTTTGAGGCTATCCCAGTGTCAAGTGTTAGAGTTGAAACTATCCAGGGAAGTAGGATCAATACATGGGGCTTGAGGGAAGAAGACAAAGACAATGAATATTCCTCAAATAATATACAATCTTGACTCATCATGCTTGCATCTATCATATTTGAGTCAACAGCTTAGATATTATGCGTGTATGTTTTTGAAATGTCATTCCTGCTAGGGAGCCTTCATAAGATGTGTGAACATCCCCACCTACTTCACTGCCATGTCTGCCTAGTAGCAGCACTTTGGGTCTTTTAGGATGTGGAACACTAAACGACTCTTCAAAGTTGGAAGTTTGTCTCACCGAGGAAGGTCCAACTTTATAAGGCACCTGCCCTGAAGGTCTGCCCGGTCCTGACTGCTCAGCATGCCTTACCTGCAAGAACTAAACTGAATGTACTGGTGGATCATAGCACTAGGTGCCTTCATGAGGCACCTAGTTCTAGAGGTTTCTTGGGTTTGTTCAGAGCCTTCCCAAAATTAAAAGCCATAAATGACTTAATGAAGTGAAATGAACCAGGAATGACTCTATCCAGACAGTTTAATTTCCTTTCCTTTAACTCATTTAACATCATTCAGCAAACATTCATTAGTTCATTAAACAAGTATTTTTATTAAGTACCAACTGTACACCAGGGCCTATGGATACTACAGATTGCAAAGCTGATAATCCACATGGGCAGACCAGAAGAAGAATAAAAGAGACTTCTGTGTGGCTCAGTGGATGATGTTGGACTTAGAGTGAGAAAAATCTAATTTCAAATCCTGCCTCAGAGACTTATTTAGCTGTGTGACTTGGGGCAAGTCATAGCCTCAGTTTCCTTATCTATAAAATGGGGATAATAATAGCATCTTCCTGATAGATTATTGTGAGGATTAAATAAGTTAACATGTAAAATACTTTGCATACCTTATAGAGCTCTATAAAAGCTAGCTCATTAGAAGGCAGAAGGCAGCGAGTGTGTCAGAGTAGAGAGACTTGACCTCAGAATCAAGAAGACCTGGGTTCAATTCCTGCCTTAGACATTTGCTGGACAAGTCACTTCAACTCTCTGCACTTTAGTTTCCTCATCTATAAAATGAGGTAAGTTGGACTCAGTGACCTCTACAGTGTATTCTAGCTATAAATCTATGCTCTTATGATAACCAAGTTAAGAATGTAAATTCATTAATAAATTAACATAATGGCTTAGATCCTTTCTTGGTATGTACCTTGAATCTGGTCTGTATGTAATTTTTCTCCCCATTTAGAATGTAATCTCTTTGATGATAGGATGCTTTTTCTTTTTCTTTGTAGCACAGTAAGTGGTATGTAGTAAGCACTAGATAAATGCTTGTTGATTGATTGAAGGAAGGAGTGAAGCATTCTCTTTGCATTTTTCTCCTAGATATAATGGATTTATGCTGATCTGCTTGTTCAAACTCTCATTATCTCTCACCTAGACTATTATAATAGTCTCTGCCTCTAGTCTGTCCTCCCTCCAATCTATCTGCACATGTTTTCAGAGTAATCCTCCTAAGTCATTTCCCTCAAACATTGTCAATGATTCCCCATTGACTTCTGAACAAAGTCCAAGCTCTTTGAAAGAGCTCATTTGAAGCAAGTAACAATCTGGCTCTAAAATGCTTTTTCTAGCCTTATTTCTCATGTTCCTTTTTATATATTCCATATGATAGTCAAAATGGACTCCTAGTCATTTCCCTAATGTAGCCTAGACTCTACTAGAATTCTTTACCTCTTTTAAAAACATTTCGTAGGTCCAAAAGTAGCTATAAAAGAGCCCACCTCTGCACATCCACCTATTAAAAGTCTATCCATCTTTAAAGTCCCAAGTCAAATCTCATTTCGTCTCAAACCTTCTTGATCCTCCCCCTCCCTAATCCAGAAGTCATTTCTCCCTCCGCTTAGCTTCCATAAAACTTTCTACGTCACTTAGCATTTATTATTGTTATATGTTATTATTGTTACATGTTAATATATGCCCATGTCTTATCTCCACTACTGGACTACAAGTTTCTCGAGGACAAGCAGTGTCTTAATAATTGTATCCTCTTCTGCATTTGCCCTGGGCTTTAACACATCATAGATGCTCATTAAATGCTGTTTGAATGAATGCTCCATCTCCTCAGTTCTCCCTTGTGACTAGTAGCACATATTCACATGATGATCTGGGTTAGAAATATTATCTTCAGCTTTAAAAGAGAAGAGAACTCACTGGGAAAAAAAAAGAAAGAAAAGAAAAAAGAAACCTCATTGACCTGTGTAGCCATACCTTGGCCTGACTGGTAGAATGCTATAAGTCACTTAATTTGCCCGTCACAGATTAATTACAAATAGAAATGAAGCAGGACTCAGTGGAAGGCTCATTGGATTGAGATATTTGTATTCTCACCCTGACTCAGCTATTAACAAGTTGGGTGACTTTGAGCATACTTCATCTCTCTAGATTTCAGTTTCTTCATCAGTCATCAGTCACCACCATTCTTTATTTTTTGTAAACAGTCAAATGGAGAATGGGATAAGACCAGATGGCCTCTAAGGTCCCTTCCAACTCTAAATATTTGATCCTATTATCTTTCATTAAATTCCTCTTACCTCTTCCTGCAGGTCCAAGTTTCTGGCCCTCACATTTAAAACTCAGCAGAGTTTCTCCATTCACTTCTTGCTTCCTCCCACTCTCTTTTCCTTCTATGCCAAAGATGCTCTATCTCCTCTCCTTCTCCCACTCTCATCTTCACGCCTCCTCCTCTGCTTATGTCTTGAGCAACTTTTCCTCCGGTACAACAAACCATCCCTCAGCCTTTCCTTTGACTCTCCTCTCATGTGAGGTCTTCGATGCACAACACACTTCATTTCTAAGAAAAGAGAAATGAGTACAAGAAGAGGGACTGAGAAGCATTACAGATATCCCCTCAGTTTACGGTACTAATATGTATAAATTAACCCATCTATAATCAATTAGGGAATGATAAATAGTTAATACTTTTGCAAAAAAAAATCATTATAGGGGAGGCAACGTGCACACCAGAATGTGTAATGGCTCTGGAGTGAGAGGACCTGAGTTCAAATCCTTCCTGTCGTGTAACTTTTACTTATATGACCTTTGGTAAATAACGTCTTTGAATCTTCATCTGTAAAATCAGACAGTTGTGGACTAGATGGCCTCTGAGTTCCTTTGTAACTCTGTGCTGATTATCCTGTGATGCTGTAACTCTAAAGCAGGGGTTCTGAACCTTTTCTTTAAAGTCATGGACTCTTTTAGTAATCTAGCAAAAACCAATGGATCCCTTCTCAGAATATTTTAAATGCATAAAATAAAATGTACTGGATTACAAAGGATATACCGTTATCTTTTTTTTTAAGTTTACAGACCCCAGATTGAGTAGCCCTAACGTATCCCTGTTGTCACTATAGGATTCCTTTTAGTAACAAGCTCCCCAATTACATTTGAAATATGGTTTGGTTTGCCTCCTCTCAGAGGTTTGTATACTACATCATTGTGAGCAGAACTGAGTTTCCTGCAGCGATAACAGCCATGCAGTTGGCCATTTAGCTATTATACCCATATCCAATACCTCCCACATTTATTTTTGTTTGTTTTGGAGGGGAGAAGGCATGGCAATTGGGGTTAAGTGACTTGCCCAAGGTCACACAGTGTGTCAAGTGTCTGAGGCTGGATTTGAACTCAGGTCCTCCTGACTCCAGAGCCAGTGCTCTACTCACTGCACCACCTAGCTGCCCCAACCTCCCCCATTTCTAACCCAAGTGCATCTAGTTGTTCTTCCAGGTGGGGAACTTGGGGTGGGGGAGTGCATTAGAAGAGTCTTGAGTGGCTTAGAAAGGGGAATAGAGTGTAAAATACAGCTGAGACTCAACTGCTGTCCCCCCTGCTCACTGATGGTGGTTTTATTCTTGCATGTCAGTGGGGCTGGAGAGACTAGTGTGTCATCAGCCGTCCTCCAAATGCTGCACACTGACAGATTGCTGTGAGGACTGCTCTAAGTGATGATACCATGATTTTAAGAATTTCAGCTGAAGAAAAGCCTTGTTGATCTACAGAAAGAACTGGTAATGGGCATATGAGGCTTGAAAAAGAAAGGTGTGCCAAAAAAAAGAGGCAATATTTGACTTGGAAAAGCAAGTATGAGATCATTTGGTGAGGTCTGTATGATAAAGAATCATGCTGTTGACAGAAAATAGCCAGACCTTTCATCCCTTTCCGTAATGAGGCACTCAATGAAATTGAAAAGTGGTAAATTTAGATGAAATAAAAGGAAACAACTTCCTTACATAGCTTGAAGGCAACCCATACAGGGTCACTTTGTTTTTTCATTTTTGTTTTTGAAGAGTGGCTATTTTAATGAGTGTTAATAACCTACTCACTTATGCAAGTTAAGACAGTACTGTCAGACAAATCAGACCTGCTACAGGCATAAACTGATTGCCTTTGGGGATTGGAGGAGAAATATATTTATTTCTCCTATCAAAGAACTGCACAAATTGGCTGATATTATTGTGGGAGAGAAGATTGTTCTCCTCTCCCCTAATGCCCCAGGCAGTAAGCAGAGCCTGGAAAACAGGCTGAAATGTCCAGTCTTCTCTGACTAAGAAAAGAAAGGGGAAAACTCCCAGAGTGTATTGGGGGGACATGCAGAATGGCTGGTTAGTAATGGATGTGGACAGTAGGCCAGCTCTCCCAAAATTATATCTAATGGTAAATGACACAAGTGGCTTTTAAAAATTTTCCTGAAGGTCCCAGTTGAAAAGTACACCTTGATGTTATCTTCTTCTTTTCCCTGTGAAATGTATTTTGAGCTCCAGAGGCCTACGACTTCTTAATAGACTTTTTCACTTGGACCAAGTTACTCTTGCACCAGATTTGAATTCCAGAGACTGCAAAAGGCAAACCAAAGGAGAAGCTGCTCCTTTGGAATAGGATAAGAATTCACAAAGGTCCTAGGATATGTCATTAGAGCTTGAAGGGATTGTAAAAGGTCATTTAGTCCAAACTTCTCCTTTTCTCCCTCCTTACTTTTTCGATGCTAATGCTGGACTAGAGGATCTCCAAGGTCCCTTTTAGCTCTAACATTCTGTAGATCTATAAAATCCCATCTAAAATCCCATCAAAGCAGTGGAAAACTATCCAATTAAGGCAGTGCCTCTAAATGACAATTAATCTGCTCAATCAGAAGTAAGTAATTTTTAAAAAATGGGTAGAAAGACACCAGTTAGTCCAGTTTCCTGGCAATGAGTAAAATAAACAAGAAAAAAGGGGGATGGCAGAGAGTAGTTGACTGAATTTTTCATTCTGCAGTCCATTGGCTTGTCACTGTGTGGACACAGTGAAAAATGTCTACTACAGCTTTAAAGATGGGGGCAGGGGTTGGTTTGCCAGCATGAGGAGGGACAGTGGGTTTGTGTACCAAGAAAATTCACAGTCCTCGTGTCTACCTCGTTGCTTGTGGTTCTATCCCATGTGCTGCAATTAGAGCATTCTTTCATGAATCACTTGTCAGATCAGCAGCTGCCCGGCAAAAATACAGAAATTTTGCACAATCAATATCAGCTGTCTGTCAAAACAGTGTTTACCTGAATGAAGCTTTTAAATGGTCTACTGAGTAATTTGACTGCTGAAGAAACTAGGACTCTTCTTTATCGACTCTCACATGTAATGGCTTTGCATGGAGGTAACCAAGCAGATAGATCTTTGGGGGATTGGAGTTCATGCCAGCAAGCACCGCATTAATCCAGTTAACCAAATCAAGGGGAGCCTCACTAATTGGACATAACTCCTATCTGATTTTAGATACCAGTGCTTTTTTCCCTTTTTAATACCATTTAGCAAAAGTGACACCAGAAAAAAAGAGTTTTAGGAAGAAAAGGCTAAGAGCTATGAATGGAAAAGATAACCCAAAGGAAATTGACATTGATCTTGCTCATCAGAAACTTGTAGTAACAAAAACAATTTTCAGTATAGGATTTTAAAGCTGGAAAGTATCTTAGAGGTCATTTAGTACCTCCTCCTCATTCTACAAGAGAAGGTGATAAAGGCCCAGAGAAGAGAAGGAAGAGGAAAATGCCTTTTTATTTGTATAATTCTTTACAGTTTTCAAAACATTTTCACATAACTTATGTTGGTCCTCATACAAATCCTATGAATTAAGAAGAGAAAGTATTAGCATCCCTATTTTATATGTGAGGAAACTGGACCTTCAAAAATCTAAATCAATTTCTTAAAAAGAGCTTATTAAACACTTACTATGTTCCTGGAACTGTGCTAAATTCTGAGAATACAAATCAAAACCATACACATGTTTATATTTCCATATATCTAAGCTATTAAAGCTTAAAATACCTTTTCAAACACCCTGTGTATATAGATATACACCCATTCACACAAAATATATACAAAGGTAACATGGCCGGGGGGGGGGTGGGACACGTGGGGCAGCAGTGGGGATAGATAAGTAAATGTCTAGCCCAAGATCAAACAGCTTAATTGGTGGCAAGGCTAAAACTATACAGATCTTCTGCCATACTACATACCCCTCTGCTATGGGTTGCCTTTCTTCTCTCTGGTTTGTATAAAATGTGCTGTTGTTCAGTCGTTTCAGACATGTCCAACTCTTCATGACCCCATTTGGGGTTTTCTTGGCAAAGTTACTAGAGTAGTTTCCCATTTCCTTCTCCAGTTTATTTTATAGCTGAGAAAACTGAAGCACATGGGGTTAAGCGACTTGCCTAGGGTTACACAGCATTAAGCATCTAAGGTCAGATTTGAACTTAGGTCTTCCCAACTCCAGGCCTGGTGCTCTTATCCACTGTGCCACCCAGCTTTATAAAAGTTGGTGACTGCTTTTAATCCAGGACATAACTACAATCGAATGAGCAGTGAACATGGAGTCAGAAGACTTGGAGTGAAGGTGTACTTCTGCATATGCTAGCTGTATGACATTGGGCAAACTACCTAACCTCTCTGGACCTCAATTCCTTCCTCTCTGATTGGGGATAAAAATACTTATAGTACCTACCTTGCGAGGCTGAAGAAAATCCTTTGTAAACTAAAAACTACTATGCAGATGTGAGTTATCATTAATTATCATCACAGCAAAATAGGCAAACCTGACACTCATCATTAATAATTTTACTGTCTTTCCCCTCTACCTTTGAAGGCATCAGCATGACATAGAATGGAGAGTGCTGTGCAAGGATTCAGGATGCCTATATTCTAATGTCTACTTGCCCACAAGCTTGACATATAACCTTGAACAAATCTCTGTGCTTCTCTTTGGGCCTCTGGGCCTCAGTTTTCTGATAGGTGCTTTTTCCCTTCTCAGGTTATGGATCAAATAAATAATACATGTAAAGTGCTTTATAAATCTGGATGTGTTATATACATGTTAGCTATTATCATATGTCCAGTATGATAAAGTAATTCCTACACTTCGAATCCCGACATTCCCTCTCTTCAGATGACAGGAATCCCTGATTATATCTCAAGAACTGCATAATCTGTATTCTTCCAGCTAGGTGGCATAATGGATTGAACTTGTAATTAGAAAGCCTGCTTCAGATGCTTACTGAGCTGTGTGACCCTTGACTTAACCTCTCTTAGAATCGGTTTCTTCATCTCTAGAATGGAGATAATAGCACCTACTTTGTAGTATGGTCGTGAGAATTAAGTGCGATAATATATTTAATGTACTTTGTAAATCTTAAAGTCCCATATATTGATTATTATTAATTATAGTTATTATAGTGTTTGTTAAGCATTTACTAAGTGCTAGGCATGTGCTAAGTGCTGGGAATACAAACAAAATTAGAAAGAAAGAGTTTCCGCCCTCAAGGAGTTTACATTCCAATAGAAGGAGGTCATGGTAGAGAAGATCCAGAGGGCAACCTAAAGACTAAGGAGACATGGCTAGCCCAGGCACCATCCTTCAAAGGAGGGTCTTGGAGGAACCATCCAATCACAGGGAGAGGCCATAGGGGTGGGCGAGTGCTTCTGATGTGCTAATTCCAGTTCTGGAGTGAGACTTCAGGATGAAAAGCTGGGAGCTAGTAAAGGAAGTTCTGAGTTTAGCTGCAAGCTGAATAAATCTCCTTCTTCATCATTCCCAAATATCTTAACTTTCAGGATAAATGATTCCTTAAGCCTAAATAAATGTCTTTTTCCCTTTAACTGTGGCGTAATGTAGTAATAAATTGGATAAAGAAAAGCTTTGATAGTGACATTTGAGGAAGAGACATCAAGGCACTGTGATGTCAAATTACCCTTTGAGTTGGTGATACTTCTATTAAATCTAGACTAAAATCAAATTTCACTCATGCTATTATCTCAGATTTACATGCTTAAGTGATCCAGGTATAAAGTGAACTGGTTTCTTATCCTGAGTCAGACTCCTTAGTTGAGAGTTGGTAAGGGGAAAAAAATCTTTGCTTGATATCTTTATTAAAAAGGCATAATTTGAAATGATCAGCATTGGTTTTCCCCTAGATTATATAAAGAATAATAGTCATGAGAAACATTCCTTTATAACTAGAAAGTAAGAGAGTCCATTCAAATAGTGTATATCTGGATAATATTTGCTAAACTGAAGAGTTAGTCATGTGAGCTAAAGCTGCCCTATTGCCTCACTTTAATGTTGTCATAGGATGATAGTTTCCAAGCTGAAAGGTACCTTATAGGTCACTGAGTCCAACAGGCTCTTTTGACAGATGAGGAAACTGAAGCCCAGGTTGAGTGACTTGTTGAGGATAACATAGCTAATAAGTGTGTGAGACAGGATTCAAAGTAGTTTTCCTGACTCCGAATTCAGTGCCTAATCTACACACCACACTGCCTCTGTAGTAGGGGAAGCACTAACCTTGAATCACACCATATGCTTTCAAAATCCTGCTGTTATTACCTTTCTGATGTTGGACAAGTGATTTAACATCTTTCAACCTCAATTCCTTCATTTGTAAAATAAGACAGTTGGACTAGATGTCCTCTAAGGCCCCTTCCAGGTCAGGATCTATAATCCTATAGGACTCTCCTACATTCAAAGGAACTTAAGATCCATCTGTCTGGAAAAGCCATTCTGGGAGCTTGTATGCCAACAGTAAGAACAATCTGGTCCATGCTTTGTCTGCAACCTTGGTGCTAGATGTGACCTTAGAGTTCAATTCTTTGGAATACTTAAAGTCATAACATTTGAAAATTCAAGGACAATTTCAGAAAAGAAAAAAAAAGAGAGAGATTTGCTATAGCTGAGCAAATCCCCATATGTCACTTAAAAAGAAATGTAACTGAAAGTCTCCTCTCAGGTTAGACTCTCATTCAAACTTTTTTTTCCCCATCTCCCTGCTTAAGAGTTCTAGGAGGTTGCATGCTTGCCAAAACTGACAATTTTTCTTACTAATTGACTCTAATGTGAACTGTTCTATGCAGCCCCAGTGCTAACAAATAGGGGTAAGGGCAGGGAAAGGAGGAAGTAATAAATTTTGGCTTAACTAGCTGATTTAATTTTGAAAATGTTTTATACTATAATTGTATTGTTTCTGTAAGTGAAAAGGTAATTTTGTTTAATGAGTTTCTAACCAAACAGAACATTCTTGATTGTCCATAGCCACATTTGATGAAAGTACAAATTTTGGGATTCCTATGTTTGCCTTAGTCCCTAGAGACGATCAAACAAACAGTTTGATTTGCCACTTCAAATAGTCTAACACAGTTGGTTCAACCCAGAGATGTTTGGATTGGGAATTAATAGATTAAGCTTATGGAGCTGGCTCTGTGTGTGTGTCAGTCAATCAGTAAGCATTTATTAAGTGCCTACTATGTGCCAGGCACTGTACTAAGCACTGGGTATACAAAGAAAGACAAAACACAGTTTCTTTTCTCAAGGACCTCACAGTCTAATGGGGAAGACAACATGGAAACAACTATGTACAAACGAGATATGTACAGGATAAATTGCAGATAATCAACATAGAGAAGGCATAGGCATACAAGGAGATGAGGAGTTTCTCATAGAAAATGAGATTTCAGCTGTGACTTGAAGGAATCCAAGAGGCAGAGAATTCTTGGCATGGGGGACAGCCAATGAAAATGCCCAGAATCAGGAGATTGTGTATCTTGTATAAGCAACAGAAAGGAGACCAGCATCCCAGAATTGCAGAGATTTGGGGCAGGAGTGAGGTGTAAAAAGACTGGAAAGTTTGGGGAAGAGGACAGGTTATGGAGGTCTGAGAAAGGGAGAAAAGGAAAGAGACAGACAGAGACAGACAGAGAGACAGAAACAGACAGAAACAGAGGAAGGGAGGAGGGAGAGAAGGAAAGAATGAGAGACACAGTGACAGAGAAAAGAGGAAGGGAGAGAAGGAAAGAGAGAAGGAGATAGAGAGAAAATATGAATATGATTCCTTATTTTTTAAATGAGATGTTTCCAAAGTCCTGTTACATTGTCCACTAGTGCCTCCTCTAGAGAAACAATAATGTTACTGCCCTTCCCCTAGACATACTGCTCATGTTGGGACATTTTCCTCAGGTTATATCAGTGTTTTTGTTTTATTGTGTGGGGAAAGGGTGGATAGTTGATGCAGAGGGGAGAATTTGACAGAAAACATTTATTAGTAGTAATTTGAATCTTAAGATTCACTGGAAATGATTTGAAACTGCCTTGTATTTTTGTGGCTACAGATCAGTATTCCCAAAAGAATTTTGGTGGCCCCCACTGGAGAAAGCACTTTTCCCTAACTTGTTCCATTCCTCCAAACCTCCTATTCCAACAAACTAGTTTTATCCACCCTAGCTGTTATTCTATAACTGAAGTTCCAGTGTTTCCCCTGGCTCTTCTTTCCCCTGTGGCTCAGCATTTGGGGGAGTGGGGAGAGGCGTTTTGCAAGACTAGAAATCTTAAAGAATCCATCCTTTTTCTGGCAGAGATGAATGAGCAAATGATATTATTTTTTCAGTAAATCTTTCATTAGGATGATAGGAATATTTCAGATGATTTTCTTATCAGAGATCAAAAAGTGACAAACACAGTAGTGCATTTTGGGAACATGACAGATCATTCATCTCAGAGGCATACTCTCAATGTAAGCAAAAACAGAGTAAGTGCCTTTGAGAAGGGATTCATGCAAATGTTTATTTAGAATGGATCACATGTTTTGTTTGTTAAAGAACTTAGAGATTTGGGGGGGTTGTTTTATTTTGTGTTTGTTAAATACCATTTTCTGCTGTCCTTCCTTAGCTACCATGGAAACCAGCTAGAATGCTGCAGACAATACCCTAGTTAAATATTTTAAATATACATGCTGGCAGGCAAGCAAAATGTGCCATTTTTCAAATATATATTGAAGGGATGTAGGAGGTGGTGGGGGAAGGGTGGCAAAGCTGCCTTTATAGATTTTAATGCTTATTTTTTTTTTAACAAATCTAATTATTGCCAGTAAAAGGCAAGACTGAGATTGACATTTTGAGAAAAGCAGCATTATTTCTTTATGGAAACATGTTAACCCAAAGCTATATGGAAGCAATGAAAACAATGAGTCTGACAAATCAGAGGAATGCAGGCGAGTCATAAATAACATTGATATTTTGGAAATAAATCTGATTCGCCCTCATGCCCAACATGAGCAATGTTTGTTCACAATGCAAGAATCCTGCGTTATTGCACTGAGTGGGAAATGTTTCATTTTGAGGACAGATCTCTATAAAATCAATAATATTTGCAGACTCTACCCTAAGACATGGTATTATTTGTACTGCTGGGATTGGCTGCTTATTTACCTAAACATTAATGTGCTCCAAAATGCTCAGCAAAGCAGGAACACAAAATATGATATTATATTATGTAAATGGGCTTGCGATATGCTCTGCTGGATAATAACTTCCAGATGTCTCTGTAGCCAGGGGCTGAGTGATATCAAAGACAGGTTGGATAAAAGGGGAGAGGCACCAGCTGGATGAACTGGTTACTTGCTAGGCTTAGCGGAAGGTGAACACTGATTTTATTCCTACTCACTGGCAGTATTTGGGCACCAGTGAAAAGATTGGGTTTCCCAGCCTTTATTAAAGAACTTTGAACATCCTCCCTCCTCTTCCTCACTCCTCCAGGAACATTGAACTTAAGGAACTATTTTCCTTTTCTTTGTAAACATGCATTGACTTAAGAAATCAGATGGCAAACCCTTGGCTGCAATTGAGGTAATTAATTACTCATAGAATAAACTAGACAAACAAAACAAGTTGTCTCCGTAAATGACCAGACACCTGTAATTATTTCTTTGTGGAAGAAGTAGGGTGTGCTGTTTGCAAAATTCTTTAAAGTCTAGAGTGCTTTTCTGTGTCAGTTTTTCTTGATGAGTAGTGAAATCATCGGCTTTATTTCCTGTGCTCTTCTTAATTCTAACCTGCTTTGCCAATAGTGCAAGGCCTTCCTGATGTGGACAGCCTTGCTTTGCTGATGCAGTAGGATTGGAGGTGAAAAGTTTTATAACCTTTTTGTAACATCTATAGGATCACTCTTCTTTTCATCAGTTATTCTCAACCCCAAAGAGTATTATCAGAGAGAATAAAACCCATACTGATCAGTATTTCTTTGAAATCCTATAGGCCTCAGTACTCCAAAAGATTCCTAATCCCATAAGGATAAGTACTCCTTCCACCAATTCATGGGATCATAGATCTGGAACCAGAAGGCATACTAGCAGCCTTTCGGTCCAGCCTCCTCAAGGTGGTGAAATGGTTTGCCCAAAACCATATAATTAGCACTCATTAGAGATAGAATTTGGCCTCAGGTCCCTCTTTCTCTAGAGTCGGTGTTCTTTTCACAGAACCATTACCCTGATCTCTCTGTACCTTAGTGAATGATTTAATAAGTTGCTGCCTCCTTCCCCAAAAAGAAATCATCACCTGTTGGCCAACTTTTTTGATGGCAAAACTCTCATACTTAGCCAGACTACACATAGCACAGCAGAACCACAGTCCATCACCAGGCCCACCAGAAGTCCAGCTCAGTAGGACCTGCTGGAGTTTGAACTTACACACAATAGTCTTAGTAACATTGCCCAAAGTGAATGTGATTCCTGCTCTGATTTTCCTTTCTCTTCAATGACGTGTCCCACATACACACATACATACATGCTGATCCCCTTTGGAATGATCACTGCTTACCTGAGTTTCAGGATTCTCCCTTTTGAAGATATTTTCCATCCTCAATTTCACTTTCATAAAATTCATCTCCTGAGGCATGCAGCTTGCTGCAGTGGACAGAATGTTGGACTTGGAGTCAGAAGGACCCGAGTTCAAATTCTGGCTCTGGTAGGACCTAGAACAAGCAGCCTCTTTTTGCATCAGTTTCCTCATTTGTAAAATTGGAATAATAATAGCATCTGCTTCACAGGTTTGCTGTGAGAACCAAATGATATAATTTATGTAAAGCTTAGTCAGTTTTCTTATCTGTGAAATTAGTTTTACATAGTATATATAGTAATAGTATTATATAGTAATAATAGCATTTACCTCACAGGGTTATTGTAAGGATCAAATGATGAAGTTTAGATTAAATGCTTTGCAAACTTTAGGGCTCTATACAAATTTTGGATATTATCCAGCTCACATAGATGAAGCAGTGTGGTGTTGTGAGCCACCCTCACCCTCTGTTCACATCCTGATCTCTGACACATACTGGCTGTGGGTTGTCATTGTTTAGTTATTTCAGTTGGGTCTGACTCTCTGTGACCCCCTTTGGGGTTCTCTTGGTAAAGATACTGAAGTGATTTGCCATTTCCTTCTCCAGTTCATTTTACATATGTGGAAACTGAGGCAAACAGACTTAAGTGACTTGTCTAGGGTCACATAGCTAGTGAGCATCTAGACTGGATTTGAACTCAGGTCTTCCTGACTCCAGGGTGGGCACTGTACCCACTACACCACCTAGCTGTCCTATGGTCTGTGTAATCCTGGACAAATTACTTAATCCCTTAGTCCTCCAGGCTATACTCTAAGAATATAAATTCCAGAGCATTGACAGATCTGCACTTGGAGATGGAGTTTCTACACTGGCAATTTCCTACCCCAATTGAGTCACAAGTCTGTGCCAAATCAATCAACCATAGATGTATTTGTATTGACCAATGTGAGGCGAAGGGAGATCACAAACACCATTCGCTTCACAGGAGCAGCAAACAAATTTTTTTTATTTAGCTTTCTTTGTTGAATTGCTCTGATTTAATACTGCCAGATCTTGAATTCTGCAGATCTTATGAAACCAGTCAAAGAGCCTATTTCCTTCTTACCCAAAGGTGTTTGATGCTGGTTACTAAAGTATCTCATATTATCAGTTTATGTAAATTAAGACTGCAGGCTGTTCCACGTCTCAACAAACTTTTGTCTCTTAGCCTTGTAAGTCCTAATGATTGTACTGCCAATCATGAAAAATGATAGATTTCACTTGGGACTATTCTGAAGAGTGACTTTCTGCAGTAGTGAAAGCCGGTGATTACCTTTCGGGAAAGATGGGGGTGGAGAAGTGTGGAGCAGGTTCCTTGAAGCTGACACAGATTAACATAAACTCGCCTTGATTAGGAATAGGTTTAACAAAAAGCAGATAGAACAATGCTGGCTTGCAATTCCCAAGAGAAGCCACATTGAAGAAGTCTCCAGAAATTACATGTATTGAATCACTCAAGTTAATACTCATGCTGCTTTCTTAAGCCAGTGAATTTCAGAAGGCAAAGTATAATAGTGTACTGGAATTGGAGCTAGAGGAACCAGGTTCAAATCTTCATTCTAACACTACCCATGTGACCTCAAGGAAGTGACTTAAACACTTCCTTTGTTAAATGAAGAAGTTGGGCTTAAATGACCTCTAAGGTTCTTTCTAGCTCTAAGTCTATGAAGAGAGAGGCATGATTGCCCCCATCTAATACCAAATGCAAAGATTAATGATCTAGCCCAAGAACCAACAGAGAGCTCACCAACTCTATCTTTATGAATGGATGGACTATTTTTTTTTTGGAAGCTAGCTAGGTGGTACCATAGTGCACAGAACTCTGGGCCTGGAGTTGGGAAGACTTGAGATCAAATCCAGCCTCAGACACTTATTAGCTGTGTGACCCTACCCTGTTTGCCTCAGTTACCTCATCTGTACAATAGGGATAACAGTAGCACCTACCTTCCAGGTTGTTGTGAGAATCAAACGAGATAATAATTATAAAGTGCTTAGCACAGTGCCTGGCACATATAAGGGTTATATAAATGTTAATTATTTATTGATTTATTTATTATTAACCTCCCAGGGTTGTTACGAGGATCAAATGAGGTGATATTTGTAAAATGCTTAACACAGTGTCTGGCATATAGTTGGTGTTAGCTAGCTAGCTAGTAGTAGTGGTGGTGGTGGTGGTGGTGGTGGTGGTGGTGGTGGTGGTGGTGGTGGTGGTGGTGGTAAGTAGTGAGAGTTTCCATTATTGGAGTTCTGTCTCAATAACAAAACAACAACAAAAAGCCTTCCTGTTTTTATACCCAAGGCCTTCCTCTTAGCTGTAGTACTGAGTATTAGTAAATAAGTTTATGTCCCCTCTCTCCTATCTCCTTCCTGATGATAGAGAAGCCCTAAAGATGACAAGGTTTTTAGTAGATAGAGCACTGATTTTGGAGTGAGAAAGATGAGGTCTTTTCCCATTTTAGCCATTTATTAGTTGTATGACCCTGGGCATTTTGCCTAACCTTCTTTGGGCCTCAGTTCCTTATCTGTAAATTAAGCAGGTTGAGCTAGACAGCTTCTAAGGCCTTACTATCTCTAAATGGATGATCCCATGACCTTTTCAGCTATGCCTTTTGATTTTTTAAATCATGCTTCTGTGGCCTTGTGTATTTAGTAGGTAGAGTGACCATCAAACTGCAGAGATTATTCACCTGCCTACACTCTATAAAGAATCTTTAATCATGGGGGCCAGGTAAAAAAGTTCCCCATAGAACAACACTGCACTTTCTCCAGCTTTAGTGGGATATCACAGGTTGTTTGTAGTTCTTTCTTAAGTGTCATGACCTAATATTTCATGGGTCAATCCCTTTACTTTGTGATATATTAATAGGTGATCATACATGTATGCATAATACAAATTTATAATGAATCTAATTATTCTCCATGTCGTTATGAAGAAAAAAGTTTAGTTATCTCCTTTCTCTAACATTCTTCTTTCTTTCTTTTTTTTTTGAGAAAGGGAGATAATTTAAAACCTGCCCCAGGTCAGTTTTACATTATTCATCCCTTACTTATGAATGATGATGGAGGAGAAATGCCTGAGCTTTTCCCTAATATTGAGTAGTCTCTGCCGACTTCACCTAAAAGTCGTACTCAATTACATTCATAATCACAGACACAGAACAGTCCCCATTACATGCAGAACAAGACCTGGGAGAAGAACATAGCTGCTCTGGTAAAAATAAAATAAAATAAAACAGTATGTCTAATAAGGAGTAAGACAATGGGAGGAGAGTTTAGGAAATACACAAAGAAATCACCCTTTGGTCAGGCAATGAGGAAACTTGTGGTGAAGAAAACATGAGTGAGGCAACTGTGAATTCTGTGGATTCTGAAACTGGCACCTCCACTGGAAGGGGGAGACGGCCATTTGATTGGGGGCAACAACTGATTCATTCCACTAGGCTTCATTTCACTAATCATTTGTTCCTTTGAAATTACCGGTGCCAATGTTAAAGTGTTCCTGAATGGGGAGAGTTTCTTATCTTGTTACCAGTATGTAGCTGGGACCAGATTCTACCACCAAGGGAGTACAGGAAGCCACAAGCTGTGTACCTTATCAGTCATGCAGGGACCTTGAGGATAATTAAAGAACATCTACCAGGGGAGACAGTCATCACCTTATAGTATTATAAGCATAACTTATCCAACACTGAGTACAATTGATTAAGACCCAGTAGGGAGAGAGGCCCTGAAGTGAGAAATTCTGTCTAAAGAGACTTAAGAATGGGAAAAATTCGATGTGTGGGTTTTTTTTTTCTTTTTGCTTAACTGCGGTTATTGGTTGTAAGAGAGAATTTCTTTTGGTGGGGGAGGGGGAAGGAGGTAGAAAATTGAGGGAGTAAGAGAGTAATAATGATGCAAAAAGTAATGCACCAAACAAGCATTTTTTCTTAAAGTACACTGAACAGAAGGAAGTTCAGAGGGAAACTCAGACAAAAGACGGCTTTGGAACTAAAGTGGTCAGTGTACTACAACTTTTTAAAAAACAAAATGTACATGATAGAAATGTGCAGTTTTGTGGATAAGTTTTTTTCTATGCTTTGTATTGGGAAATGCTCATATTTGTTGGTATTTGTCAAGTTCAGAATAACAAAAAATAGAATTATATTTAAAAAGAGAATAGGCCCTTTTAAGAGCTGGGTAAATGAGGACCTCTTTTCTGGACCTGTAACCCTGCCCCCCTCCCAAAAAATGGTAAAATTATTAGAATGTAAATCATCGACTATCTCACTTTTATATGCATCCCCAGCACCTATAGCACTTGGCACATAGGTATTTATTAAATACCTTATCGAAAATCTTGTCTATTTTAGGACATGGTAAGGGTTCATAAAAATTGGAGAATGACATAGGAGGCAATTAGATGTGGTTAGGTTGTTGGACTTGAAGTTAGAAAGATCTGAGTTCAAATCCTGACTCAGACACTTACTAGCTGTATGACCCTGAGCAAGCCACTTATCTCTTTCAGTCTCAGTTTCCCCATCTATAAAGTGAGTATATTAATAGAATCTAGTGAAATAACATATATATAGTACTTTGCAAACTCAACAAACTATATAATTGTTAGCTATCATTATTGTCATTATAATTATCATCATCATCATAATTCTTATTAATGTCAGAGGTGAGAAATTGCTTAGAGCTTTACTCATTACTTTACTAAGTCTCAAAGAGGTAAAATGTCTAAGGACAGGTAGCAAATTAGTACCAGAAACAAAGCAAGGATTGACAATTGAATTGAGACATGTAATTCATTTCAATATCCGTGAAACTTTTTTCATTCCAATTAAAATATTGCACAATCAAAGTATCTGTCCGTATGTAAACAGGCTCCCCGTTGTTATATTCATCTGGGATGTGTGCAGGCATCTTGGATATCTCAATGGTGGATCACAGTAGGCCACACTTTTGCTATACACCTCAGGCTATAAATCTTCTTCCATTGATCTGTACAGTCAAATCATATCATTCTTTCCACCCTACATAATTGGAATCTAGTTCAGAGACGTTTGAGTGCTGGCAATCTGATACTCCAAATCTGGGTATGGCCTATTTGTGACTCCCCTTCAGAACCACCATCATCACTAAGTTCTATGAATCCATATACTTACCTCACTTCTTTACTTTCAATACCAGAGAGCATTTCCCCTCCAATATCCTAACAAGTTCCACAAGGTCCACTCACCTCTACACCAACATCGCCTCACAGTCATTCATCCATCCATTTCTACTATTCATGATGGATACTTTCCTCCCCTTTCCGAGCTCTAGCAAATTTGGGGATTGAGAATGTGTTACAAAATGGAGGCTAGTGAGCACTGCCCAACAAATACTGATAGCTAAAGGACAAACCCTTCAGTCTGGCATTCAAAACTCTCTATCATCAATTGGGCCTACTCAACATAGTCACTCTTACCTCTCTCACAAATTAAGATCAGAAGAATGCTTGGTGGCAGTAGTTTTTAAGAAAAGTCGTTCTTATTCCAGTAAGGCAAAGTGTTATGAAGCAGATGCTCCCTTCTTTACTTTAGCAACAATTCTACCCTTTGGAAAACAAGTCAGAACATTCTCTCACATGGCTAAGGCAGGCGAAACAGTGATGAAGTCTTACTTTTCAACCTGCTACGTGTGTGTGTGTGTGTGTGTGTCCTTCTTTTCTATGAGGATCACCAACATTCTACCTGTATTCATAATTACACTATCACCCTTGTTTATGTCAATGGATTTTTGTAACAGGCTATACTTCTCAAGTGTTTTATTGTTTTTAAAATTAAGTTCTTGTTGATTTCTTTTATTTTTTTATATAAGCCTAATTTTCCCCAATAACCTTTCTCTTCCCTATCCTATAAAACAAATGGTATTTTAAAGGGGGGAGGGGAGGGTTAAGGGGAATCAGCACAGGTGATCAATATAAGGAAAAGTCCAAAAACCGTGTACAATATGCCACACTTGTGGACCTCCCACCTCTTCAAAGGGGTGGGTTGAGGGTGTCCTCTCATTTCTATGCTTTTGTAACAGTATTCAGATTATTATTCATTGATTGCATTTTAGCAGTCTGTTATGTTGGAGTTCAATATTAGGCCAGCTGCTTCTTTGTGACATTTTGAGAAACAGTAAGTCTCCTCCATATCATAATGTTACCATCTCTTGTAGTCCATATTACATTTGTTCACTGAGATATGTAGATATGTACATTCTTCTTTATGCATCTTTAAAATATCTGTTTAGAGGGCAGCAGAGAGAAAAAGCAAATGACACTGGGCCCAGGGAAACCCATTTGGTATGATGAGCTCTGTTGCCAGATTTTATCATTAAATTTAGAAGACTTCACATGCTAATCCTATAAAACTGAATTCTAGAAATACACCAACACTGTAATCCTAAAGAACAACTCAGAAAGGAGTGACAGATATCTCCTTTCCCTGTTTGCATGGAACAAACTTCCTGTAAAGATCCAGGGATATTTTTTTCTGAGCTATCTACCCCAGCTATTATTTTCTTAATTTTGAAAAACTTGCTGAGAATTGCAGAATTGTTGCATTGAGCATTTTTTTCTTTTTGTTAAGTGTAAAGGTTACATAAAAATTATTAGCTGTCATTTGCTCGTTATTTTCCATAAAATTCTGAGCATAGGAATCCAGTGGGGGGAAATCAGCAGGTGTCATCTGTTGAAAAATATTTTAAAGAGAAAACTGTAAGCATTATTTATAATTAGTGTAATTAGCTTCAGTGTTTATATTGCTTTTCCCTGAACAGGCCCAAGATTGTTCTATGTTCAAAGGAATATGATAGTTTTAAAGGGATATTTGTTAATTGTTGACATTCTTTCTCTGTTCTTCCAGAGAAGTTGGTGCATATTTTAGGCAGAAGACTGAGCAGGTCTGGCATTTATTTTCACCAGATTTTGTTATTACATTTGTCTCACAGCTTTAAAATAGTAGCAAATATGTGCAATTTATTTAAACAACACAAGAGAAATTAATGCCATGAGAATTCCTCTCTAGCAAATGAAGATAAAGCAGTTTTCTCCTTTTCTGTGCAGTTGCATTAAGGCCTTTCTGAGATTTTGAGGAGGAGCTCTCCAGCTTGTGAGTGCTACTGCAGATTCACACTATCAGGAGAGACAAATCAGGTCATCTCCACTATGTCATCTGTTGACAGATATTCTGTACAACTGAAGAAGGCTGGTGCTATGGCACTGTTGCCAGTGCTATGGGGTTGATCCTGAAGCTTTGTACTAGGGTCACTTTTGGTTCTGATTTATTTCTGTGTACAAACTCCACAAAGTAAGAATTGTTTGGCTCTGATCCAAGAATCATCCTTTCAGTTACCCACTTGAGCAATGAAAATTAACCCACATCCATTCTCTTAAGCCAGTATATCTGGGAAGGAGACACATTTAGGTCTTTTTTATAAATCAGAGCGGCTCCTGAGGCAGAGAGTCTTCTCAGTTTGGAGAAGTCCCCCAGAAGTTCACTCACAGGTTCCTATACTCTGCTTATTATGTCCTTGCACATCCAGACCATGAATAATACCACTGGCCATTATTTAAAATGTCAATTTTCTTCTATCTCATCCCTGCACACTTATTTCAATGGCATATTTTTCCTATGGATGTCATGAATCCACATTAGATATGGGTCAATTTAGAAATAGAATGGTCTATGATAAAGAGCCCTGGGAGCTTAGAGTCCTAATTTCTAATCTTATCTCTGTCATTCATTTGTTTTATTACGACAGGAAACTCATCTTTTTGCCTCAGTTTCTTCTTCTGTTAAAAGATGATAACATCTACCCAGCCTACCATATGATCATAAGATCCTAGCATCATAGGATGACAAATTTAGAGTTGAAAAAGACCCCAGAGGCCATTGAATCCAACACTCTCATTTTACAGACAGAGAAAGTAAGGCACAAAAAGGCTGAGTGACATTCTCCTCTAGCTAGTGTCTTAGGATCCAGATCTTCTTGATTGCAAGCTCAGCAACCTTTCCATTTCCCCATGTTGCCTCTTACTCTAAGGATTACTGAGAGAATCAAATAAGAGAACATGTGTAAAATCACTTGATAATCATAAAACATTAGGTAAATGGGAAGGAGTATTATTTGATATTCCTCTTCCTTCCCCACTTCTCTTTTATTATCAATGAAGAAACCCAGCTAATAAATATTTTTTTTGCTCTCATAACTCCATGGTAATACCTAGGAGCCATATCACAGATATTTCCATATCCATATCCATAGCCATTTCTGGCTAGAATGCCTTCCTCCTTACATCTACCTGTGAATTGAGCCCTACTAAATAACAAAGAAAACCAATTAAGTAAAAATAATGAAGACGGTCACCATGCCTGTGGTACCAATAATGTGTGACATTCTGCCCCCGTGGTCCCACATTTCTCTGTCATGTGTCCTTTTCAGGTAGTTTTCCCCAAACTCTTTGATTACTGGGTATGATGTAACTTCTGGGACATCCTTGATGGGAAAGGACTTTGTATGTGATTCACTTTTCAGAATTTGCCATTAAAACATCTAATAAGAATATCAAATGCTGTTAGGAAGGTGATTTACTTGATTCTCATTTGACTGTTAACATCTTTAAAGCATTTGCCACTCCCTTAAGGTGGAAGACAGTAGGCAAAGCAGTACAGCTATAATCTGTAGTGTAGAAGAAAGCACATTGAAGAGGAGAGGTAACACTGCTTCTAAAATTAAGTATGGTAAGTTCACAGAACAGGCTAAAAATTTAGCTACTATAAGGATCTTGGTGGTTAATCATTAGGTGATGTCTATCAATCCTACTTTAAAGAGATATTGCACAGTGTCATTTCCCTAAAAATTAAGGGCACCCTGAAGAATATACAAGTCCAGCTTATCCTTTATAGGGGTAGGTAATGACCTATGGGAAACCTTTCAGTTCTTTATGTTCTTTAATTAGTAATCACTGTAAATTTTAACATGAAGATTCAGTGAGGGATTCAAAATGAAAAAATATGTCTAAAAGATTGGATATTAGCTAGGGTGGATATGAATTATCTGAGGACAATTCTCAATCGATGCCTTTGTAAGAATGTGTATTATTAAAATACTTCTTTGGGCGAATTACTGGGGCTACTGTGTCCTGGTAGACTTAAGACTTCAGCTCTATCTCTTTTTATCTCTTAAAGTCTGACTCTGAACTATGAGGATGCTAGGAACATAGGAGCATAGATTTAAAACCACAATGGAATTTAGACACTATCTAGTGCCAATCCTTTGTTTTATAGGGAGGGAAACTGAGGCCCAAGGAGATAAAATGACTTCTCTAAGGTCACATAGGTAGAAAGTAGGAGAGCTAGGTTTTGGACCAATGTGGTCTGACTCTAAATGTGGTACTCTTAGCACCATGCTTCTAACATCCACACTTCAGCCTTCCTCATCCAGCTTTGCATTTACAAAACAAAACCATTTTCATACCCTAAACATGTTGGGCAGGAGGTATGAGGGAAGTGCAGCCATATGTCTAGTTGGTTCTTACAAGCTTTTCCCAGTTTGGGCATCTCTTCTTTCAAAAGTCTACCTTTAGCATAAAGGCCCCTATAAATTCCAGAAAGTCACTTTTTCAATGGTTTTGTCCAATTATATTGATAGCCAGGAAGATAATTATGTCATGCCTCCTTAATGAAGAAATGTTTGATTCCATTTTATGTGGGCTAATAGTACATGAGTTCCCTACATAAAGATATTTTTATGGAACTAAGCAATGCCATACAAAGTCTTAACAAGTAATTGGAGCCTACAGGACTCAGGGTGGGGAATACTTCCTCTAGCATCATCTTATAATGGTTTTTTCTTTCCCTTTCTTCCCTTCCCCACCTCACCAAAAAAAAAAAAAACAGCAAAAAGGGAAGAAGAGCACATCACTGGAAATTATGCAGCCACCGAATGATATGCTGTTACCATGGCCTCAACATCAGAATTCCAATGGGCTAAGAAGACAAAAGAGAGACTGGGTCATTCCACCAATCAACGTCCCAGAAAATTCCCGTGGTCCTTTCCCACAGCAACTCGTGAGGGTAAGTGGATTTAAAATATATGTTCTGAGAGAAAATAGCCTGGCAGTTCTGGCCAGGAGGTGGAGAGTTCACCTCCAAATGTTGACTTCCTTTTCAAGCTGCAAGGCAGCACTGATTGGCTTGAACCTGGGTAGAGTGTCTGTGCTTCCTCTCTTTGAAGACATATTTTTCATCTTTCCAGAAAGGTTATGTCATATGAAGCAGGGGAAAAATCAAAGTGGGCAGTAATATCCTTCAAGTCCTTCTGATCAACTGAGCCATGATCATTCCCGCAGGGATCTCTAAACCATTTTAATGGGATATGGAAAAACTTGCTGGCAGAGTAAGGACTAGGGCTCATGATCCGTGTGTGACCATCCCATAATTTTGCTGCTCATAGTCACATTCCATGATAAATAAACTGTTGTTCATTAAAATCAATTATACCTTTGCAGCTGTAAGGTTATATCACACAAAGAAATGAGGCAAGCATTGAGTGCTTTACTGATGGTTATTTGAATAAAAGAGAAGTGTTTGCTGAGCTGGTGTTCTTCATGCCGCCCACCATGGTGTTTCTTTTCTTGGGAGAAATAATTCATTTTACATATTTATTTTTCAATGACCAAGTCCATTGACTAGCATTTTCTTCTTCCCTTTGAAGAAAATTGCACTCTAATCTCAACAATAATTTGACAAAATGATGGTGAGGATCCCATTAAGTAATTTCCATCCATTGTGATGAAACTCACCTCACTCTTCTTGAAACTATGGTGCCATGGACTATTATTAATGTGTCATTTCTTTCTCTGTGATGATTAGATACTTTTTTGTTTCTTATTCCTTTCAACTTGGAAAGTTGGAGTTGGGTGTTTAAAATCCAGAGATGGACATAAAGAAAGACAAATAACTTTTGAATGTGTTCCTTCCTCTTCCAGAAAACATTATCTATATGCCTTACTTCATATCCAATACAATTATTCAGCAGTGTTAACCAAAAATCTAAAATGTTATTGACCTAGAAAGGATGATTGCCACTAACATAGTGCTAAGCCAGTCAAAAGTTTCAGTAATTAAATGCAATACAGTGCTGTGCTTTGGATATAAAAGTTATGCTACTAAGCCTGCAGGACACTGAATTGTCTCCTGGCTAGCTCCTGACCATGCCACCTGTGTTCTCTGGCCATACCCCTTTATCTCCCAACCACAACTTTAGACAGTCCCTGGGATAGCTCTGTTGTTTATGTTTTCCTTAGCTTGCCTAGAACTATGCTTCAAAGCCATCTCCACATCATACTGCTGGGCAATTCTAACCTGCCTCCTTCAAAATTATTGGTTATCTTCCCCAATTAAAGTGTGAGCTCCTTGAGGGCAGGAACTGTTTGTTTGCTTGTATTTGTATCACTAGTGCTTAGTACATTGCCTCACATGTAAGTGCTTAGTTAAGTGTTCTTTCTATCTCTATCTATCTATCTATGAAGATTATACCAAGGAATCAGAGAACCTGGGTTCAAATCCTGCCTTTGACATCTAATACTAACATAAATACTGCTAATAATAATAATAACAAACTAGCACTTATATGACCCCTATGCGCTAGGCATTAAGCTAAGCATCATGTAAAAATTATCTCATTTGATACTCACAACAACCTTGAAAGATAAGTGCTCTTATTATCCCCATTTTACAGTTGAGAAAACCTTGCTGCTACCTATAGGATTTTGTTCAAAGTCTCTTAATCTCCCTAGGTTTCATTTTTTTCTTACGTATAATGTGGGAATCAGACTAAGTGACACAATAGATCCCTTTCAGTTCTAAATCGATGATCCATCCACAACCGTCTTGCCCTGTTCTCAAGTTTAACAAATGACCACAGTTAAGGATACTGTTGTAGAAAGGGAATTTTTCCCTTTTAGAATCATAATAGGCTGCACAGAAGAAGATTATACCTACACAATATTTGTTTACGAACTAGACCTCTGAGACAGAGAGGAGCACACCGCGCGCACGTGTGTGTGTGTGTGTGTGTGTGTGTGTGTGTGTGTGTGTGTGTGTGTGTTAGGAGAAGGCCAGCAATCTGATAGCTTCTACTTTGTCTTTTCTAACCAGGTACCAAATCTTTGTTTCTCTAAAAGTGAATCGACAACAAACATTTAACAACAAACATTTATTAAACGACCATTATGTGCCCAGGCAATGTGCTAGATACTACAGAGACAAAGACAAAAGTGTAACATCCCAGTCCTCTGGGAACTTGTGTTCTAACAGGAAAAGCAACATGCATACATACAGATGAATATGGAATATATGAAAAGCAAAGACAAAGTAATGGTGGAGGGAATCAATAACAGCCTTATGTAGGAGATGTCTCTCCCTCATAGTGAGCTAAGCTCTCTAAATTTTGGCATTAGCAAAAGTCCCAGTTATGTAGCTCTAGTTATGGCTCCGCCTGCAGAGATCAAAGCCGTTAGCTATGTTCTATTCAGCTGAGGGCTGCATCTAGAAACAGGAAGACTTGAGTTCAAATGTGACCTCAGACATTTACTAGCTGTGTGACCCTGGGCAAATCACTTAATCTCTGCCTCATTTTCTTCATCTAAAAAATGGGGATGATAACCTCTCAGGGTTGTTGTGAAGATACAAATGAGAAAATATTTGCAAAACTCATTACAAACCTTAAAGCATTATTTGAATGCTACTGATGATGATGATGAAGAAGAAGAAGAAGAACTGTGCTTTCCTTTCCCCCAAGTATCACCTTTTATCATCCTGCCAAGTACTAAAAGAGTCAGCTTAATAGATGAAAAGCGGGAAGGTAAACCCTTGGACAAAACCCCACCCTATACTATACTATATGTAAGATTCATATGCTTCAGTATTATTTTATTCTCCAGCTAATGCTGGCTGCTGGCAGGGAGCTGACTAGGGAGAAAAATACAGGTTGTTATTTTCTGACCCATTCTCCTCCATCAGTGGGAGGGTGGGAAAAAACAGGACAAAGGAAATCCTAGCCTTATTTCACATTAAAGCATTGATGATTCTTGGCTTCGCATTGTAGTCTAAGGTTCCCGAATAGGAAACATTCCACTTTCTGTTGAAATTTAGTCATTGCTAAATCTTTCCACAGTTCAAGATCATCAAACATTTAAATTTCTGTTTTAGGAAGCATTACGCAATTTTATTATTTATCTAATTAGATACAGAAACCCAAATGTTACGAACTATTGACAAGTGACAGCAAGAACCTTCGAAGCTATCCATTCACTGCTGAGCTTCATTTCTTTATGCTGTCTGTGCTGTTGACATTTCCAAACAGAAAACAAAAATGAGGAGGGGGGTTGCGGAAGAGAAGTATTTTCCCAGAAGTCAGTAATGGCATGTGGATGGAGGAATCAGAGCGGGCAGTTACAACGCTGCACAATGCTGAGAAACTATTATCATAAGCGTGAAACTTCCCTGTGGTGGCCGGTTCTTCTTGTATTTTTATGTTTTATGATGTTTTTCTGGTTCAGAGCCCATTTGTCATCTGCAGCCTTGGGTCCCCTGACCCACACGATCGCCCCTATCGTGAGGGCTGCCTGAGTGTCGGCATGAGCCCAGGGTTTATCAGTTACATTTTGCTCTGTAATGGGCTGTGAGAAGAGGAGGAGGGATACGAATGAAGGTTTTCAAAGATGAGAACCGTGTGCTTATTTTCATCCTCCTAATCTTCACACTGCCTCAGGGGGGCTTGGCTGCCTGATAGATCTAGGTGAACAGTTCTGATCTGATTTCAAACACTCCTGAACGTTGGGTGGTGGATTGGGCTCCCATCTGTTCCTGCACTAGAGTAGGCACAGCACATGAAAGTACAGCATTGAAGTGAGTTGTGGAGAAAATTTGTGCCAGTGAATTTCTGGTGGATGGGCTTCTAAAGCTTTTCAAACCAATAATAGTACAGGCATCCTGATCTTTCCTTGTCTCCTTTCTTCAGAAGACTAGTCTCTGAGCCAGGGCTCTTTTGGATAGGTCTTTAGTAAATGGGAATTGGCATACCCATTATGCCTCCATTGAAGAAGATTTGTATTTTTGAAATGAAGCTCAGAGTTGCATCAAAACACAGGGGTATTTGTGTGTACCCATACATTCCTTTTGTGTGTATCTTTTCCAATTCTGCTTATGTCTCTCTGGACCCCTATGGTACACAGTGAGTTTGTATGGGAAACAGGAGAAGAGCAACAAGGAAGGGGTTTATGCTCTCCCATTCCTGCTTTTCATTGAAAAAAAAAGAGGAACATTCTATTTCATGGAAGCTGATTAGTTACTTGTCAGTATTTGGGGCAAGGTTGTTCCTGAATGAAGTCTAAATCATAGCAAATGTGAATGCATCTTAATGGGAATGTGGAGCTGAAAACAGCCCTACGAAGTTCAGCTGGGATCAGCTGCAATTCTCTGCTCATTAAAGCATTTCATTCTGATAAAATATGTTAAATGAAAAATGGAGGGGAGGAGAACAGAATCTTCTTCCCCAAACCTTGGTTAATTACAGGCTTTTTCCTTCTAAGGAGCATCATGGCTGCTCATATACAGTTGCTCAGCCATGCATAGGGAATGGAAAACATATTTGCAATGAAGATGGCATCCAAAACAGAAAATAACCACTCAGTTTAGGCTGGTTTTTGAGCAGCCAGCCGGAATAGTGGCACAAAATGTTTAAGGGTTTTTTTGGGCGTTTGTGCTTCTGAAATTAAACTGGGATCTAAACTACATGGGAAATGGGAAGAAAATAAGTAAAAATTGAATGCTGGAAATGCCACTGAGAATTCCCAGTTCATTCACTAGGTATTCAAGAATACCCAAACTTCAGAACTAGAATGGGAGCTCAGATGTAGTCCAACCTACTTCCCAAATCAAGAATTATTTCTACACTATATTTAACAGGATGGTCATCCAAGAGAAAACAACTGGGTAGAGAATCTATGTGGGCCCACCAAGGAAATGTGAGACAGTGGAAAGAGGAGAGGACCATTTCAAGTTTAGCAGATATTCTGCACTGGCCTTTACTTAACCTCCAAAAGCCACAAAGCAAAAACCATTCTAGTGAATTATGTTTTCTGAACCTATATATAAGACAGAGTGTTTAAGGCTTTGAAAAGTGGTTTGCATTTCCAGAATAGTGGTTACAACTTCTATAATGAGATGCCTGACAGAATTTTAACTATATCCAAGATTCCATTGTAACAGCAAAATTTCCTTGTGTTTGTGCTTCTGAAATTAAACCAGTATCTAAATTAAGTTTTACTTCTTCTGTTACAGCAGAAGGATAGGGGACAACTAGGACTGAATATCGTATACACTGTCAGAAGTGGTCTTCTTGTTACATATGTCTGCTTAACTGTTTCTCTTTCTTACAAGGGAGGGTTAAGTTTGAAGGGATGGATAGGAAATGACTATGATATAAAGACAAAAGGCATCAATAAAATGTATTTTTAAAATTAAAAAAGATAGTAAGGACATGAAAAGCAGTGTGGCATAATGGAGGAAGTGCCAACCTCTGAGTCAGGATAATCTGGATTCAAATCTCACCTCTGCAAATACTGACCTCCCTGGCTTCTTTAAGTCTGAATTAAAATCCCACCTGAGCAAATGAGTGGCACAATCGATAAGAGTACTGGGTCTAGAATCAGGAAAACCTGGGTCCAAATGCAGCCTCAGACATTTACTAGCTGTGTGACCCTGGGCAAGTCACTTAACCCTGTTTACCTCAGTTTTCTCATCTTTAAAATGAGCTGGAGAAGGAATCGGCAAACTGCTCTAGTATCTCTGCCAAGAAAACCTCAAAAAGGATCATGAAAAGTCAGACACAACTGAAAGGACTAAACAGTAACAGCAAGTCTTCCCTAACCCCCTCTTAATTCCAGTGTCTTCCCTCTTTTAATTATTTCCTGTTATCCTGTATATTGCTTGTTTGTTGTCTGCCCCATTCGATTGTGAGCTCCCTGAGGGCAGGGACTGTCTTTTGTCTCTTTTTATATCCCTAGAGATTAGTGCAGTGTCTAGCACAGAGTAGGCTCTTAATAAATGATTATTAGTTGATTGAAGTTTTTTCCTGTTCCCATAAAATACCACCTTCTATAGGAAGACTTCCCAATGCTTGTCAATTCCAGTGCCTTTCCTCTGTTCCTTATTTTCTATTCACACACACACACACACACACACACACACACACACACACACACACACATTTGTTTGCATGTTGTCTCTTCCACTAGATTGTAAGCTCCTTAAGGGTAAGGACTGTCTTTTGCCTCTTATTGTATCCCCAAGCTTAGCACAATGCCTGGCACACAGTAGGCACTAAATAAATGTTTATTGATTGATACTGCTTGAAATCTTGGGCTCAGCCTCTCAGTGCTCTAGGCAACTTTCTAAGATTTAAGTTCACAAAGTTGCTATTCTGCATTGGTAAAGGGAATTTCCTCATTGGAAATGGAAGGACAGAAACACCACAGCTACAACACCCTGTCCCACACCCCCCAAAAAAGTGAATAATGAAAATTGAGTGCTGGGAATGCTTCTCTTTTCAGTGTATAATAAAAATTTAGAATTTAGAGATTACTCCAGATGAAAATAAATAAACTCATTTTAGAGGTGATTAAAGTAAATTGATAGGTCCAAGATTGACTAGTGAAGGAACTCAGTGATATTTGAGATTTATTCTTCACCTTTGGAGGGGACATCCGAGAAGCCCATTACTCACACACACCCTCCAGCACTCCATTGGAATTTTCTTCATAACTAATCTGATCTCACAGCCTCCTAAAGGTCTCTGTCTCTTTCTGTCTCTCTGTGTGTGTGTGTGGTGATGAATGGGAAGCAACACGATGTAGTGAATAAAGGTCTGGCCTTGGAGATACGAAATATATGGGTTCAAGGTGCACCCCTGACACACACTTGGCCGTGACATCATGGTTTAAGTCACTTAACCTCATGATACCACCAGACAAACTCCCTAAGATTCTAAATTGTAAATGAATTGTCACTGCAGAACTAGAGTGTTTCCATATCAAGAGTGTAGTTCAATGCACTGGTGTTTGACATCCCTATACTACTTCTATCTTCTCTAGGAGCATAATCATTGTACTTGCATTGATCATAAGTATATACATATGTATTGATTACATTGAATCAAATTCTACAATAGGGGAGGGCCTCCAGTTTCACATGCACCAATATTTTAAGGACATCTGTTCTACCCTCCAGCTTTTTCAGTTGTGTGAAATTAGTTTGTATGCAAGAATCAGAAGGTTAGTTGATGAAACACCTATCTGACAGGTGCAGTTGCCTAATTGTATACAGAATAGTGTAATCTGAAGTTTGTTCATCTGCTTGTTTGCCTTAAACAAAATGAGGGTACCCATTTGAACCCCTCCAAAAGTATATTCCATTCTTATAGACATGATAAAAGTTTTCCACTGGACTCAGTCACCTTACTAGAGGGAGCAACTATTCACTCTCTAAATCCTTCCTTATTCTGAGTCTTTATGACAGAGCCTAGTTCTTCAAAGTCGTAAAAGCATGTGAGTGAAATGAAAAAATAAGAGGATTTCTTTCCCTGGAGAGCTCTGTAGTGAGGGAGAGTGAAAGCCTCAGGGAAGAAACTAATACAGGAGGAGAGGTTGGAGGCAGGGTGAATTTGCTTGAGCTTTAAGGAAAGGGGGGGAGTGTTAATTCTGACTTTCTTTCACAAACAGTTTAGTGTGTTCACAGTTACTAAAATAGAGCCCCACCTCACCCCCAGCCCCACTCCAAGAATGAACAGAAAATGGAATTCATTCAGTCCATTCAAACCTAGACATAAAGAGTAATCACCCTTCGAGGTCTCTGTCTTCTAGATAGGAGGTCCTTGCCCCACCCCCAGCTTTTTTTATTGTGGATTCCTTTGGCACTCTGATGAAGCCTGTGGATCCCTTCTGTTTTCAGAAGAACATTTTTAAATGCTTAAGTAAAATGCATAGGATTAAAAAGGAAACCAATATATTGAAATAGTTATATATCTATTTACATATATGTGTGTGTATCTATATCTATGGATATAGATATAGATATATTTAAATAAAAAAAAGTTCCCTGACCTCAGGTTAATAAACACTGGTCTAGATAACATCTCCATAGAAATCATTACCTTCCTTTGTGTTTCTGAGACCTGGGAAAGACCTTAACTTAAAAAGGGTCCATTGCATCTGGGGCCACCTCCAGTCATCCTGATCTATATCTTACCACTGGACCCAAATGGCTTCAGACAAGAGAGTGAGGCTGGTGACTTTGCACAGCCCTCCCTCACTTAAATCCAATTCACTTGCAAGTCATGGCATCACCTTCCAGATGTCATGGTCCCTTTCTAGAATGAAGAACAAACAACACCACCTGCATATAAGATAGCATGTCCTAACTTACTTGCCATTTTCATAGAATACAGCAATTATCCGCCATCCCGAATCCCAGTTAACAGACATGCAGCCATAGTTTTGAATATACCCTCCACATTTCGTATACATATAGAAATATGCAAATACTTGTCATATGTCCAGTTGTATACTTGCCTACCCAGAAAATGGATTTATAAAAATGCAGCTACAGCACCCAAAATACTCTGTTTGAAATGTTCATACAACAGCATTCAAGGCTTACTATAATTATGCATATTGTATTTCTTTGTATTCAGACCTAGAGGAAATTTATATTGTCCTTGCTAAAGCCAAAAGGACTGGAAGAAAGCAGTCATTTAATGATTCAGCTGTCTTGGGTTCTATGATTTAATCAATCATATGAAAGAAATTTTAGACTCTTTGTGTTTATAGAGTTCTCTCTCG
This sequence comes from Phalanger gymnotis, assembly GCA_028646595.1. Taxonomy (NCBI): domain Eukaryota; kingdom Metazoa; phylum Chordata; class Mammalia; order Diprotodontia; family Phalangeridae; genus Phalanger; species Phalanger gymnotis. Next base: position 139,719,796 of record CM053625.1, on the reverse strand, counting down.
TCTGAGCAGAAAATGTTCCATTTCTTTGAATTGCTTTAATAGCTATATTTATGCAGCTGAAAGTTCCTTAAGAAATGAAAGTAAAAATCAAACTGCTGAGAATGCTTGGATAATTTATCGGAGAATATTCAATTAGAATATATTAATATTTTAGATTTCCATCATTAATTTAATATTCAGAGACTTAATTTAGTCATTGAATTGCTAGAGTGCCATGCGTAGGTGGATTGTTAGGCTGAGTACTTAAAACACCTGCCACAAATGGGTGAATCTCAGTTTGATTCCCAGGAGCACTAATGCTTCTCTACTAACACAAATCTTGCAGCAGCTTCCCAGTCTTCCCGTCTGCCGTAATTGCAGAGTGCAAAATAATATTCGATTGTGCTTCAAAGTCCAGGCTTGGAAGGAAGGAAGTCAGTGACTAAATTGGGCTCCAAGTAACTCGTTAGCTTATTTCATCCTGCTGGCTCCTTGTTAATTAGATTTGGGGGCTGGCTTTGTTGTGTTTGGGTAAGCTACCCAAGCCTGCCTTTTGGAGCAATTTACTTTACTGTAGTTTGGTTTTTGTTTTTTTGGATGTTTTTACTCACAACTAACTCCAGAAAAATCTTAGAAGTTTTCTTGTTTGCTTGTTTTTTTTGGTAGAGGAGGAAAATGCATATTGTGTGCTGAAGAAACTGGACTGATTTCCATTCTAATTAACAGTGACCCAAGAAGCAATGTGACAAAGTGGTTAAAATACTAGACTTAGAATCAGGAAGACTTGGAGTCACATCTGGCTTCTGGCACTCTTAGCTACGTGATCATGGGGAAATCATAACCACTCTGAGCCCGTTTTCTCATCTGTAAAACAGGGGTAATAATACATATCTCAGAGTGTTCGAAAGATAATGCAGTATGAAAAACACTTTGCAAACCTTAGATAAGTGTTGGTGGTTTTTTTGATGGTTATTATTTATTCTTCTTAAGCCTAAGAAGATTCTAACAGAGACCTACGAACCGAGGGGGATATGTCAACTTTATAAAATTCATTTATCCTCTTTCCTTTTCCCACCCAGGTGTCAAGTACAGAGTTGTGAACACAGAAGATACACAATCAGTGCTTTTTGAATAGATGAACATAATAAAGAAAGATTAGAGTAGGAAAGAGTCATAGCACCCCTACCCTGAGTAGCCACCTGTCAGTAATCTGAGATACTGAAAGGTGGAAGAGGAGAAAGGGAATGGAGAATTGAAACACACTCTGTCTTGTACATTCATGTTATTGTTGTTCAGTCCTTTTCAGCTATGCCCAACTGTCCATGACCCCATTTGGGGTTTTCTTGGCAAAGATACAGGAGTGGTTTGCCATTTCCTTCTCCAGATCACTTTATAGATGAGGAAACTGAGGCACACAGGGTTAAATGACTTGCCCAGAGTCCCACAACTAATAAGTGTCTGAGGCCACATTTGAACTCAGGATGATAAGTCTTCCTGACTTCAGGCCAAAAACTTTATCCACTGTACCACCTAACTAACCCTGCATATACCTATTTATATATTTTCTCCTTTATTAGAATGTAAGCTTCTTGTTAGCAGGGACTGTTTTGGCCTTTCTTTATATTCCCAAAGCTGAGCACTGTGCCTGACATATAGTAAGCTGTTAATGCTTATTGGTTGAATTTGCCATTCTCAGTTTTTAGATGATTGCTTCAATTCAGCTAACATTTATAAAGCACTTATTCTGTGTCAGGGACAATGAAGGAAGGAATGAAGAAGGGAGAGAGGAAAGGAAGGAAGGAAGAGAGAAAGAGAGAGAGAGAGAGAGAGAGAGAGAAGAAAGAGAAAACTATTTATCTGTGTTAGACAGCCAGGTGGCGTGGATAGAGCACTGGTCCTAGAGTTAGGAAGACTTGAGTTCAAATATGTCCTTAGGTACTTACTACTATGTGACTTTGGGCAAGTTGCTCAACTTTTGCCTGCTTCAGTTTCTTCATCTGTAAAATGAGGATAATACTAGGACCTTCTCCCAGAGTTAATGTAAGGATCAAATGATATATAGTATTTGTAAAGGGCTTAAAGGCACAGTGCCTGGAACATAATAGACGATATATGAATGGTAGCTATTATAATCTTCTGTGCCACCTAGCAACCTTTTGAAAAAGATGCTAGAACAGAGAAAATAGAATGTCAGAGCTTAGAAGGACCTTAGAACTTAGTGAATAGGAATTCCAGAGCTTAGCAATCAAGTCTTTTAAAAAAAACCAATGAGGAAACTGAGGCCCAGAAAAGGAAAGTGATATGCTCAATGTCAAGTGTCAGGTTGTAGCACAGTAGGAATTAAATCCCAAGACCCCCAACTCAACCCGATGATTTTTCTACCATATCGTCATGAGTTGACAAGAGGAGGGAGAAGGAAGATTGGCAAGAAGAATAGATAATCTACCAACTTGATAATCAGCATCCAAAAGTTAATATCTGACTATTATTATTTCAATTACTTAACCCGAGTTCACCACCTATGATTTACATGTTAGCTACAGAAGGAATAAATTATGACTATAGTCTTTGATAGAGTGAAAGCCCATTAAAGGCGGAGTCATTGCTAAGAATACTGCTACTAATTATCAGTTATTTGTCCATCCAGATTCAGGAAATGGGAAGTTCCATACCCTTTTCTGGTTTGATCACATGATATTCTGGTAGCAGGACTTGAAGAACACAGCTCAAGAGGAAGTTCAGAGACTTGTACTCTCATCCATCTGAGCTCTTAAATAGGAAGTATAGAGTGAAAGTTCATCCCTAAGGCCTAGGACAGGGTCCTTTAAAGGCTATTGGCAGGCTGTTCATATGATGAAACAGAAGCAGTCTTTTTATTCTGTCCATAGCTCCAGGGATATCATTTGTCTTGAATATCATGGCAAGTGGTAAAAGGAGGAAGAACTGGAATGGCAAGGTTGAATGACTCCATATGCCACATTCATTGGCTAAATGGTCTCTTTTATCATTCCAGATCAATTCCATGTAGATCTTGTTTAAGATCAATTGGTTATGGTGATGTTAGAAAAAGTGGAGGAAATTTCAGATCAAAAAAGATAAAGCATCACGTGTACTCTGTACCAGGAATTATGTTAGGGCAAATACACACCCAGGCACACAGATACATTACAAGTATATTTTAAAAGGACTTTTCCCCATCAGTCAAGAATGAATTTTTACCATTAGAAACCATTAGTACACATAATTATAATATTCTATGTCATAAGGAACAAAAGAAATTGAGAATAAAAGAATCTTTAAGAGCAATATGAAATACCAAGATAAAGAGAAGCAATATCTGGGCAGTTATTTATTTGATCTTATAAACCTCACTACTTTGGAGGCTTCTCATTCTCCTCAATATGGATCTCCCCTCTCCCACCACGCAGATCCCAGAACCTCTGTATTCTTCTTTCCTATGTGATTCTTATCTCTGCCTTTCTGCAGCTCCTCTATAGAGGAATCATGTCACTATTCCTCATGGTGCCTTTTATATTGCACCACTTCATTCGCACAAGTTACTGTTGGTGATATATTTCATCCTATTTACACCCGTGATGTATGGTGGATACAATGTTGTCTTTAATATTTAAAAAATATAAAGATTTGCCTTTCTAATTATGTTTTTGATCATAGGATCAAAGTTTTAGAGTGGGTAGAGACATTAGGAGTGTTTGAAACCAGCTCCCTCATTTCATAGGTGAGGAAATTGAGTCACGAAGAGGTTTAGGGACTTGCCCAGGGTCACAAAACTAAGAATTTGGAATTTGAACTCAGACCTTCCTTTCTCAGAGCCCTATGCTCTGTGCTACACTGACTTTCTTTTGCTGCAGCTAAGACAGATACTAAGTGAATGGAGAGTGAGGAAAAGAAGCAAATAGATGAGAATGGAAAGGAAATGAAGAGTGTTGCCTGTCAGTCACAAAATAGAGAAACATGTCATTGATAGCAACCTATCTCCACATTACTCACATGCTGTGTCTGGCTAATTGCCTTTAATCTTCATTTCCTGTTGTTTGTGTAGACACCACCTAAGGTTTTAACCCCAATTCCCATCCAAACGCAAATATATCCTGAACTGCTACAATAGAAATAGTTTTATGAGATCCATATCTCATATATTTAGGCCCATTATCTCCACTGGTGGAGATAACTCATCCATTCCTTTTATTCTGTGTAATTCTGGTCCACATCTGTAATTATTCCATAAAGTTTCTACCCAACACACTGGGAACCTGTCTCTTAGTTTTTTTTTTCTTTTTTAAACATTTTATGGCAAAAAAAAACCCAGTAGCCCATGGCCCTCTGCTCACGACCTTCCTTAGAAACCTCTCAACTAAGGAAGAAGGCACAATTGAACTGAATGACCTCAGAAGGTTATGATCTCAATAGTGAGAATGCTTCTGAAACACACCTCTGGCCCTCTGTCCTATTGCTGCCACTTCCTTCTAATTGGTATCTTTCTGTGCTCAGGTGGTGTCACTAAAACTGTGTGCTTTGGGATTCTTTCTCAGCCTGGTCTGGGGCCTTCATTATCTTTCCTAGGTGGAAGGAGCTCCAGTTGGCCATGGCCTTTAGCCTCCCTTGCTGTCCATGCCTTGTAGTCTGGGAGCATCTTGGTAGATGATAGAGAAGACAAATGTGAGGGCTGTCTGGAACTCCCTGCAATGGGACTGAGACATCTCCAGGCTTTGCAGTCTGCTTTTGATGACGGTATTCCTGGGAGAGGACTGATCCTACTTTTGATAACATTTGGTATTTCCCTTTAATTTCTTCCAGTAAGCTGATACTTGGTGTTGAAAATTCCTTTCTTCAGAGTAATGAGGAAGTGGGCAAAATGTAACTAACCCCACTGAGCTTTCAACTTTAAGACCCCGACTTAAACTCACAAAGCAAAGACATATGCAGTTAGGGCTGACAAGCATTTTATTTTGAAAGCTTGAAAAGAGAATCCAATCAAAACAGAATAACAACCAGGGGAAAAGAAATCATGTTTAGGAAATCAGTCCATTCCGAAGATACAGAAGAAAACTAAAAATGATTCTTTGGTTTCTGTATCCCTGGTGATATTTCAGCAGTCAGACGCTGTTCTTCAAAGAAACTTTAAAAATGATGCCCTGGAAAGAAACCTTATCAGACAGGTTTCAACTTGTAGCAGAGATGGGCTTTGTTTTTATTTTGCTTTGTTTATGGCTGAAACCATAAGCTGATAATGGGAAGCCAGACCAAGGCTTAACTAGAGCAGAACACTCAGGACCCTCACTGCATTAACTGCCTATAAAAAGAAGGAGCCTCTTACTCCTTCTGATCTCCATTGTTTTAATCAAAACATTAAATGGCCTAAAGATGCATTTGCATCTGCACTTAGTTTTATGGGCCTGTCAGGCTGCTTTGCAATTGAATTATTTGTTTGACTTGGGCTTTGGGGCTTCATGAGCTGTAACACATATTTAAGCCAAGAAGCTAATTTTATTTTTCCAAAATGTGGGTGATAAAAGCAAGAGGGAGCAGATAGATGCTCATTGCCTGTTCCTGGAAGAAGAAAAGAAAAAGGCAACTGAGCATCTGAGTAGAGTATAGAACCTCAGGGAAAAGCAGCATTCATTGTGATGGGAAGACAGTTCAACCTCTAACCCACCTTTGGGAGGCCTGATTTCTCTCTCCTTCATAGGCCACAAATAGGAGAAAAACAGGATTTCCCCTCTCCCTTACATGCAGGAGTCACCTAGGTATGCAAATTGAGGTAGACTGAAACAATTATCAGAATATTTTAAAGTCCTTCCCCATCTTATATATGCATTATTGACATTGATTTCATCATATACTGTTTTGAAAGGACTTGGACTGCCAGTCTTGGGCTATGATAAGATTGCTTGCCCCAAAACCAGGGACACGTCTTTTGGTAACCACTACCAAAGTGACTAAAGAAATGGGATAGTGAAACTGTGAATATGACAGAAGTACAGAATTTGAAAGTTGGAACGGACCCTCACTGCCATCCAGTCCCACCCACTCATGAAAGGAAAACCTGCTCTAATATATCTGACAAGTACTCATCCAGCCTCTTCTCGAAGACCTCCTAAGATGGAGAAAGGTAGTTCATTCTGCTTTTAGACAACTCTAATTGTCAGAAAGTTTTTGCTGACATCTGGCCCAAGTTGTCCTTTTTGCAACTTTGCAACCTTTTGCTCTTGGTTCTGTAATACTTGAGTGAATCTGTATGTCATCAGTTTGGGCCCATTATCTCTACTGGTGGAGATAACTCATCCATTCCTTCTTATCTGATGCAATTCTTGTCCATATCTTCTACAGTTCTTCCATAAAGTTACTATCTCACACACTGGGAACTTTCCTCTTAGGTTTTTTTAAGCATATTAACAAACAATAGTGCAACATATAGGTGATTATCTGTCCTCATTCTTGCTACATAACTGGCCCACTTCCTTTTCTAGTTATATGGTGTTCACAATGTTCCTTATGCCTCTTCCAGTGCATATATCATTGTTGATAATGTGCATCAGCTAACTTATATCCACCAGACAGCTTTCCATAGCTTTTTGGGACAACTTTATTTTTTTTTATTTTCCTGATGTTCCATGACTTGCAAGCATATAATATCATTAAGAATGTGAGAATTACCCAAAGAACAATGCCATGTGTGAATCATGAGGAAAAAAATGATGTAAAGCACATCATCAAAAAAAATGTAAGAAGTTCACCTGGACCAATGGTGAGAATGCGATATAACCAATGGAACATTCCGTGGTGTCAGAAGAACTTAAGAGATACCCCTTGCCACATTAGATCGATGTCTTATAGTTAATTTATAGGGCATATGGGCAAAAGGAGCACAGGGCAGGTAAAGAGGGATGAGTTGCAAACTCTATCCTTGAATGAAATATCCACCTTGATGTTATTAGAGATCCATTTGAGTTTTGAGTATTAAGAGTATTCGTATTCATACTAGTGATAAAAAGATTAGATTTTGCAGTAGCAGGCACCTTTGTTGGCATCATTAAAAGTACAATGTGATCTAGCAAAAATTTTCTCCTTTTAGTCAAATCTGGGCTTGCCTTTTTGTTTGTCTTTTGCTTCTAAATAAATGATGCACTAACGCAATAGGTTGCCTATCCAATTATATTCCATAATTGGGGTAACATACATTTTTAATCTAACTTTCTTTTTTCCATCCAGATGGATACGTCTATGGCTTTTAAATGACAATGGATCTCATTGAAAAGTCCCTGTGGTGGTCTAGGGACTGATTTACTTAGCCCAATATTATTCACAAATAGGAACATATGTAAAATCCCTTTCAACAGAAAATCCTTCTTCTATTTGTACATTGGGCCAGACATCCTCTAAAAGAAAGTGTCAAACATGTGGCTTGTGGGTTGCATATGACCCACAATGCTCTTGAGTGGGGCTCTAACCAGATTAAAATATAATTGGGAAATATTTAACACAATAAATAAAAATACAATAAAACATAGGTAATATTACATTTTAAAACTAAGTCAATATGCAGCCTACAAGGATCTCTATGTATGGATTAATTGCCCCCATTTCTATTTAAGCTTGACACCATTGCTCTAAGATGCTGATGAACGTCTTTGGTGATTCTGGTTTCCTGGTTTTAGGCTTGCTTTTATGCTGATCCTCTGCAGATCCTTAGACACCGTTATCTCTGCCATTACTTCTGTCATGGAGATAATGCCACGTGCTGATCAATTGGAAGAACTAAGGATACTTAGCCTAGAGAACAGAAGGTTGGGGGGGAAGAACTAAATTCAAGTATTTGAAGAGTTGTCATGTGTTAAAGGGATTAGATATGTTATGTGTGATTACAGAAGACAGAGCAAGAAGTGGATGGCAGTTGCAGAGAGGCAGCTTTAAGCTTGATAGAAGGAAAAATTGCCTAACAATTTCAGCCACTCCAAAGTGGAATGGTCTACCTGGGGAAGGAGTGGATTTCTCCTTACAAGATGCCTTCAGGTGAAGGCTAGAGAACTCCTTATTTGATACGTTTTAGCAGAGATAATCATCAGGCATGGATTATAGCAGATAGACACTGAGGTCGTTTCTATAAGGAAGTTCTGTGGTTCTATTATGTTAGTAATATGAATAAGTGGAGACATTTAACAGGTGTGTTTAAGGCTGTTTTCTGGTTTACCAAGTTAATTGATCTTTTGTAATCAACAATCAATAGATAAGGCAGGATCTTATATGCTCTACATCTGTCAATGAGTTGTCAATGAGTGAGGATCTGACCTACTATAGAAAATCACCCACAAAATACTGCCTTTTCCCTTATGATACATTTTTTTTAATCAAAGGTACCTTCAGCATGTACATAGGCCATTATCATAAAACTTTTATTGACATGAGACAATAGGTACATGAGACAGTAGTCCTTTGATGTCTTCTGGGTCAAAAAATAATTTTTGGCAAATTATACTTTTTATGACATTTTATATTTATTTAAAATCTTTTCAAGATATCTTTAAAATAAGTCCCCAAGTGCCCTTAAAATTGTGTCAGCTCTAGAAGGGACATCTTTTGTATGTGGTTAGGAATATGTGTGCTTTGGCAACTAGAGCAGAACACTAATATCCAGTTCCTCATTTTCAGTTTCAGTGAGAGAAGACATAATAACTTACCTTTGCTCCAGCCAAAACAATGGGTGGATTCCAGTGAGTCATACTGACTGGATTGAGGAAGTGGATCTCGGATATATTAACAGGGCAAGACTCCATTGATTCAGAATTGACTTGTCCAATAGAAAGGGATACCTCAACTGACCTTTAGGCCTCATCCACAGAGTTTGGAATTCAGAAGGTGCTTTATTAGTGAAAATTATGAAGATAGAAGAGCTAAGCAGCCTACAACACAAAGAAACAGAACAAGACCAGAAACATGTGGCCAATACAAAGTGGAAGTGTTAGCTGGAGCATAAGGGTAATATTCTGAAAGCTTTCTTTTCTTGCTTTATTTTTTTCTTTTCTTCTTCCTGGTGGGCAAAGAAGAACTCCCAGTTTCTTTCATTATTCCCTGATGGAGCCTTTCTAGGCCTTAAAAAAGTATCAATAATCCATCCCTGTCTCTTTTTCAGGAATTCTTCTATGTCTTATATTTAGGTTCCTATTAGAGATTATATTTTAAGCTGATGGAAATTACTTTGCTAAGCTATTTTCATTCTTTTTTTCTTATGAATATAATTATCAACCAAAATGAATATTTTGATACACAAAGAACAGAAAAGAAGATTATATATGAAGTTGTGAATTTGTTAAATAATATTGGAAATACATAGTAATTCAAACACAGAAATAAAAAAATTACAATTTGTGTTTCCTGAACTATTTTTGTTTTCTTCTATGTGTTTAATTGATACTCTTTTTTGATCTGCTTCTATGTCATTGCCCACTAGCTCACCTACCCCCAGATAGAAACTCTTCCTTTAACAAATAAGTGTAGACAATCAAAACCATTCCATGTGTGTATTGGACATATCTCTAAATTAATGTCTTATTTACCAAATCTGGTGTATCACTTCTCTGCCAAGAGGTAACATAATTAGTCTGAAGTCATAATTGGGCTCTACATTAATGAAAATTTTATAGTCTTTTAAAGTTTTTTTCCTATGTATTATGTAGATTGTTCTGCTATTTCTGCTCTTTTCATTTTGCATCAGGGCATTTGTCTTACCATGTTACTCTGAATTTACTGTATTCATCACTTCTTAAATTTCTATGATATTCTATATTTTAAAACCGCAATGTAGTTAGCCATTCCAAAATTGATGGGCACCCACTTTGTTTCTAGCTCTTTGCTACAATAAAAAGTGCTGCTGTAAATGCTTTTGTGCATATGGGTTCTTGACCCTTGTCTGTGATATCTTCAGTAGAAGTATTGCCTAGTCAGAGAGTATGCACAATATAATATCTTTTTGTATATATTTCCAAATTGCTTTCCAGAGATGTTGGACTAAGCCATAACTCCACCAAAGGTACATTAGTCTTCCCACAGCCTCTCCAACAATGGCCATTTTCATTTTTAGTCATGTGCTTGATAGTTGTCATTAAATACCTCCCTCCAACAAAATTATCTGTACTAAAAGATCCCAAAGACAGAGAGATTATTGGCCCTTAATGGACTTCAAGTACTCCAGTGTTATTAATTGTCTCTATGGCTAAGTCTAGCCCATCCTCAGAACTTTATCTTCCTAATACTTTTGCCTTATCCATTAAGTGCTACATTGGTTAAGTCCAAATAGAGGGATTCCAGATTGCTGCTTATAAGAATAGCTCAACAAAAAAATCCCATCAAATCTGTGTCATTTCAAGTTTATCTTTCATCCATATCTATCTATTATGGATTTGATCATATAAATGAGGAAATCCATGCTGAAGATGGTAGCAGAATAGTTAATGATGATGATAAGGAGTACCCAACCTAATGAGATCATAAGTCCATGGAAATATTACATTTATCCATTATCCCTTACAATTATCTGGTGTCTCAGCAAGGCTTCCATTACAAGGCTGAGGGGGAAAAAAATATATATATATATATATATATATATATATTCCAAAGACTAGCCTACCTAAGCTTAGAGAGACTCATTACCTGAAAGTTTAGTTCAACAAAGCATTTATAAAGTACCTATTTATGCTAGACACAGTGCTAGGCCCTGGGTACACAAAGACAAAAACAGTAAGGGCTCTCCCCTCAATAAATTTATATCCTTGAGCTATTGAGATTCATTAATGTCTTTAGCCAGATCACTTTATGAAGATCACCTTGGGAATGGACTGTGATATAAATCAGTGGAGGGAATACCCTTAGTGATAAGCATCATTAAGAGAGTATTAGACTTAGATTCAGGAAGACCTGATTACAAATCCAGCTTCTGATACTTGGTAGCTGTGTGGCCATGGGCCAGTCATTTAACCTATATGAACTTCAACTTCATATACAAATGGGGATAACAGTACCTATGGTTACCTACCTCACAGGGTCATTGTGAAATATTCCATGAGATCATATATTTAAAGTGCTTTGTAAACTTTTTACCACTATATGTCCGCCGTTGTTATAACAATATTCCACTTCTAGGTAAGAGTCTTTGGAGGTAATATATGTGTGTATGTATGTAAAAGCATACACACAAATACACAAAGATACTCCCCAAGGCAGATGATACGTGTATGAAACCTTTATTAAAGTTTTAATGCAAACTGAAGATAGAAAATTAAAAGCAAGTTAGATAAATTCATGGGTGATTGGGAATCCATAACAGATTGTTGAAAGATAATGGGAATGTTAGGAGCTGGAAGGTTAGTGGCCATACTATCCTACAAATGAGCCTTTGGTTTGCTATAAGAGACAGAACACTGGGCCGCAGGGATTGTAAAACAGACCCTTTCTGACATTTCTCATGTTCTTATAAAGTATTAAAGGTATTTGAATTAAAGGTAGAATTTAGCATGACAAGAAACTATATCATTAACTAGAGTCCTTAAAATTATTTCAGCACTTAAAAATCCCAGTTGAAGACTAATGTGATAATTTTTGTCCATGATGAAAAGATTTTCCAAGAAGTTTGTGGGAAAGCTATCCAATTTGATTTGAGTAAGAACGCTATTAAAAACATTTGGATTAGTAGAGAAACTTATGCTTAAGGGGAATTTTAAGATGAGCAGATTTCCAAATTATTGTCTTAAGTCACATACACACATATAAATTCTGCATATTTATTCCTTCAGAATTCTGCTTAGAGGCAGTTTTTAGCTCTCTAAAGCAAATTCAAATTCAAACGAAAAGAAAACATTGCTACCTCTTTTCGGCACTGCCGATGTGAGGTCATGGCTTTTTTGACTAGGAAATTATTTTCCTATGCCATGCTTTAAAAAAAAAATCCTCAAAGTTCCCTTTGAATTCCATCTCAGTCTTTTCCTTTGAATATGACAAACTCTATGACATTTTAAGTTTGGTAATGATGAGATCAGCCTGAGCAGAATAGAGTTTGGGAATGCATCAGTTTTCTTCTGTCAATCTTTGTTGATCTGTCTTTTTCTGTGCCTTTTTTTTTTCATCTCTCATTCTTAATGAGACTTCCTCCTCCTCCCCAGGATTCTCTATTTAAACAGCCTCAGCTCTTGATTAATCAGTAATTAGAGGAGGAGTCATACTGCTTTCAGGTCTCTAGTATCTACTTTTCAGGTCAAATTTGACAGTAAAGTAGAAATTCAAAGAAGGCTATTGATATGTTGCCCAAGATTATCATTTTATTGTAACTGAAACAATCCTAGGAAAATATAAATAAAGAGGTCTTTAGACCCAGATTTGAGGTCAAATATAAAATATCTTGCAATTAAACCAAATGTTTCAGTCTCCTTTTAAATACAGACCCAAAGAGTTCATTCCTGATGAGAATAATCATTCTAAAACAGAAGTTGTCTCTTCTTACCCATTCCAGTAAAGGACACTTTGCTAGCATTTCCTCTGTTTATCAGAATGAGAATAAGATTCTGAGGAAATCTACCAGAGTTAAGCTATGGTAATGTGAATGTACTTTCTACTTGCCTTTTGAAAACTGACATTAACAATAATACCAATGATGACTAGTATTTATATAGTACTTTAAGGATTATAAAGTACTTTACCTATGTTATCTCATTTGATCCTTACAACAATCCTGTGAAGCGGATGCTGCTGTTATGCCCATTTTACAGAAGAGAAAACTGAAAGGTTAATGTTATGCTCTCAATAAATGAAACTTCAATTAAAATGTAAAATGTGACCCACGTCATGGAGAGTGTATGCTATTAGGTTCTGTATATAATCTTGATTTGACAGAAGCCGAGTGATCTTTCATTGTGTGATGAGCATATTCTTTACTCCATCTATGAAGCAGTTTAATATCTAGTTTAATATAAAGGAAATTAAACTAGGTTGGTCCTAGAGTCACTGCAACATTGCTAGCCTTCATTATGATGTATGTCAATCTTTTATCAGTTCATGACATATCTATGAAGCTCCCAGAGCACTTGGAGAATACTCCCCAACCATCTAGCTATTTGCTGTTTCAACCCTCTTTTTGAGTATATTATATCTCCAAATTGTCCAGCAACACTTCCTTCTTTTTCTGCCACGCTTCCTACAACCTTATTCCCTTTTGCTCTAGCAAAAGCTATTAAACAGGTGAGCAAGAAATCCAGAATGATGAATCATAGTGCCCTTGTGTACTTAAGGAATAATAGGATGCTCTTTCCACTGCACCAAGATGCTTCCTATGCACCCACAATCCTTTTTTTAGATCCAAATATTAGTGATTACATCTGATATTTCAGTGGTATGTATCCTGATACCACCAGTGCAAACTAGCACCCTTACATGCCTTCTTAGCTTTCGTGATTCTTGCCTATGTATTTTTATAAGTCTACCACAGATGATCCATCCACTTTGCTAAAGGCCTTCCTCTGGTTCTTTCAGTATTTCATAGATGCCCACAGTGCTCAAACTGGTCATCTCTTGCTCCTCACTCTTAGTATATCCTGAACCCACTTCCTTTTCCAGTCATATGTTTTTCCTTGATGATCTCTCTTGTACCACTTCTCCACTACAAGGAAAGTTAATGATGTGCTTCATCTTCCTTATATACACCATTGCCCATCGCCTGGAATTTTGATTCTTCTGAGATTGTGGTGTTCCATACTTTGTAATCATTTAACATCACCAGGACAAAATTGGAATTAAAAAGATGGTCTTTTGCAGAAATGAATAGATTGGGTTCATGGTGAATACTATGCAGTTTCCCAAAATGCAATTCATCTTAATCTCCTACTCTTTCTATTCAATTCTAGTCCCAGATCATCATCCATGTGCAGTGCATATCCAAGATTTATGGACTAATGGGATGACCATGCAACTTTATGTCACAATTTGGACAAAGTAGATAAAGAAATAATATGTTGGATGATATATCATTTCCTTATTTTGTTCAGTATTGCTGCCTAGGTTAGAGAGCAGAGAGGCAAGAAAACCACATAGTGGGTTATTGCAATAGACTAAGCAAGATATGAAAAGGGCTAGAACTAAAGTGGTGGTAGTGTGAGGACGGCTGGTGGTAAATGGATAGGAATAGCAGTAAGGTGAGAGTACAGGTAAGGAGGAATGGGAAGAATCCAAGAAGACTTATAAGTTTGGAGCCCAGGTATCCAGGAATATAGGAAAGGTGGGTTAAAAGGGAAGGTGTTGGCTTCATGTTTTGAACATAATAAATTTGATGTGTTACTGGGGTACTTAGATATAGACTCAGGAAGACAGTAGAAGTTGCAAAACTGGCACAAAGGAGAAGAGAATATGACTGGACATGTAGCTTTGAGAATCATCTGTGGAGAAGGGCTAAGTAGACTCATGAGAAATGAAAGAGGGTCTAAGGTTGAACCTTGAGGAGTATTAACATAAGATTAAGGAGGAGGAGGAGGAGGATTCAGTTAAGTTAACCAGGAAAGAGTGATCAGTCAGGTTAGAAGAGAGCCAAGATAGAACTACATGACAGAAGTAAGTGGGGAAATGTAGGAAGAATTAGAAGAGGGTAGATAACAGTGTCAAATGCTTCAGGAGGATGGGGCAGGGGAAGGAGAGATAAAGAACGTTGGATTTAACTTTTAAGTGACAGCTGAATTATATTAAATATCCCTACTTCAGCACAATCTGATTCAGAAATTGCCTGCATATTCTTCTGCATCCTAGAAGAATACAGAGACAAGAAAAGAGTTAAAAGCAAATAATGTAAATAAAATCAGCAAAATGTCTCTCTTAACAGTCTGCTAATTGGAGAGAAGGTGAGTGTAAACAGGCAATACAAAAGAAGGTGTTGATGAGGGAACAGTGAAAATGCCAAATGCTATTCTCAAAAATGGAAGGAAAAAATCAAACCTCGTTGTTGTTGTTGTGTGTATGTGTATTTTTTATATATTCCTTTTTTTCCCTGCTAAGGTAAATGTGTGTTTGGCCTTCTATGGAGGATCTGAAGACCAAGAACTAATCTTGTCCAATGTTGTGATCCCACATTAAAGGGATCTGTTGCCCAATGCATTAAAACTATGTTGAGTCCACAAGCTGCTGTCAGAATGATGAGAAAATCAGGAAGCATTCATGAAAGGAAACCACTAATTAAAGCAGATTATTTTTTCCTTTTGTGCTAAAAGGTTTTCAATTTTTTTTTCAAAATGTTCTAAAGTGTAGTAGAGATTTATGAGCGGGGATGACATACTATAATCTTGTTTCTCCGGCAGAGAGAGTTAGACAAAATGTGACTACAAACAATTGAGCATCATCTGGGTTTGGCTGAGACCCAGTGGACAAACTAAGACTTAGGATGATCCCAATACTCACTCTCAGCACTGTGAACCCTAGAGAGAAGTTAGATACATATTGTTAGAGGATTCTGTGCTCTAATATGTGAAAAGGCCAGATGTCTGTGATGTTCCTGCTGTGTGACTTCAATGCATCCTGATTTCCTTCAGATGTCAATTATTTTTGAACATCAAGGTTTAGTGGAAAGAGCACTAGATTTTTAGCCAGAGGTCTCAAGTTCAAATCAGACCTCTGCTGCTTAGTAGGAGCCATTTACCCTTGCTGTGCCTCATTATTGTCTGTAAAATATAGAAGTTGGACAAGATATTCTTTAAAGCACCTTCCCAACTCTAAATCTACATTCCAAGGATTCTAGTAAGTGGGTCCAAGTCTCTCAAACATGACTCACAAAACCCTACATATCACTACCTCATCCTGGTTGCTTGCTACTTCTTAGAAAGTGAACTGCTTCTTTGGGGAAGAGGGGAGGCACTGAAAGAAGACATCTTTTCACCCTTTTAGAGCATCTAGAGATCAGTTTTGTAGATGATGTTGATATATTCTTGGACTAAGTGAATAATCCTGCAAAAGAAAGATCAATACACTCTCTCCTTGCCAGTAGAATGAAGCCTATTATGTTTAACACAGCATTTCAAAGTCTTCTACTTTATCTTTATAGCTTCAATGACTCTGACATATAGTCTAGTGCAGTCCGATATAGATGGCAGAGATGAATAAACGTATATGAGAGAAGGGACCAAATGGCATGGAAATAGTATCTCTTTTCAAATGTGGAGTGCCCAGGAAACAAAATGCTGAGCTGACTCTTCCTTTTCTCTTCCTGTTCTTCATTGAAATACATGAAAAGGCCTTTCCTTTCAAATAAGAAGGCAGTGTATGGCAAGCAAGGAGGGCTCTGGCCTTTGGATAACTTTCCCCAGTATCCAGGATGAGTCTCTTTGGTGCTATTCATGTATTGAGTTTGGGCAAGAAGCAATTTCTCTAACTGCTTCTGGGACATTACCCTTTGAATATGAATGTTAACAGGACAAGGGAGCTGGACTGAACTTAAAGATACTTTCAAAATAGAATAGTTATAAATGGGCATTCACATTCAGGCACATGAACGTATGCATGCACACACATGAACAGAAAGTAGATGGGAGGAGGATGAGCTGTCTCTCAAGCCTGAAATCCTTCTCCCAAGGCTTTAGAAATGACACCTCTCTCAAGTACAGAGGTGAAAGGAACAGGAAAATATAAGGATGCCTGAATGTTCAAGCACACTCACATGGCTTTAATCAGAAGGGATCTCTGCAAAAGAGGCCTGTCAGATGCTGAGCCAGCCAGATAAGGTGGAGGAGACCACTGCCAAATGCCTCTGAAGGTGTTTGCCTTTCAATGAGAAGGAAACATGTTGCAGCAGTATCTGTATATATCCTGAAGGCTAGGCTAGGCTTCCTCTTCTCTTAGGCAGAGGCTTTAATATTGAGGTACTTGTACAACTTTACCCAATTTCCTGTTGGGATGATCTTGATGTGATTCCCTACATCTGAATTTCTGCTGTGTTGCCAGGAAGAAGGGTTCTAGAGCTGGTATTATGAGCACATAGTATTTCTCTTAGTTGGGTATTTACATCATCAGTAATCAAGTCTACATACTTAATAGAAGTATTCAGCTGGCAACCAGGAGCTCTGATAGGGAAACTCAGACCCAGAGTGATCCAATGATTTATCAGAGGTTACCCAGTTGGTCATTGACAGAAAAAAAAATGCAATCCAGGTTACCTGATTACTTATTCACTGGTCTTTCCCAGAGCTATAACTAGGGTGGGGTGACCAGGACTTTTCTCCACAGTACTTCAAAATTTAGAGAATGCTGGCAGCATCAAACTCTGGATCAGATGATTAGGGAGAAAAACTGAATTCAGCACTAGTTAATAACAACAATTAGTTAAAGTAGGAACCCACAAAGTGTTAAACATCCCCAACATGCTGGCCTCCCTAGCAATGGGCTCTAGGTATCCTGGAGTCTTCCCTCCCAGGACTTTATGTCTTGGAATTCTTCCCCTCCCCACCCCCCCAGACACACACCTCTGCGACTGACTTTGTCATAAAAGGTTGATAAGTTGTTACAGCTCCGCTGTTCTTTCCACTCTCCCAAGCTGCCCTCAGTCTCCTTAAATGCAAATACCCTTTTCAGGGTCAATGTGTTGTGTCCCTAACACATCATCATGGATCAGTTTATCAAGTGCTTTACTTGTAGTAGAAGACATCAGCATGGGATAAGAGTGCTGATAGCATGAAGGAAGGCAGAAGAGCACTGAAATGAAGGGAAAAGACACGTAGAGGGAATGTGAGGAACACTCAAGGCTAACCCTACCATTTTGCCAAGGTTAAGCCCTGCATCTTATATCCACTTCCCTTTGGAACCCCATCACAAATAGATTCAAGGCTTCATGAAATAAGCTTTAGTGTACAGATCCAAAAAGATGATAGTCCTGCCTTCTTTTTCCCTGGTCAAACCACACCCGGAGTATTGTTTTCAGGTCACGTTTTGGTAGACTTTGGCAAACTGGAATATGTGCAGAGAGAGAGAGAACTAGGATGATAAGAGTTACTCAAAACCATGTCTTAGAAGGATTGATTGGAAGACCATAGATATTTAGCCTAAAGTAGCCTTAGAGGAGGACATAATTGCAGTCTTCAAATATCCAAATGGTTGTTGTGAGGAAAAGGGACTTAATAGCAGAACCAGAACCAATAAAAGAAAGTTATCTCAGGTAGATTTCAATGTTTTATAAACAAACAAAACTGCCTAACAATTAGAGCTGGCCAAGAATGGAATAGCTACCTTTGAAAGTAGGGAATTCATGGAAGTTCCCTGGAAGCATTCATGCAAAGGCTGGCTAACTAGCTGTCAGGGAAATTGGAAAGAGGATTACTGCACAGTGTGGAAAGTTGATCTAGACGATGTCTAACTTCCAACTCTAGCATTCCATGAGTCTCTGATCCAAAGTTCTGTGAGATCATGGTCTTCCCCTTATTCATTGTGGCATAAAGTGAAGAGATAATGACAGCCTCTCTTCTGTAATGTTTGCTTCCATACCATCTGTCAGTGTATGCCTACTATAAGCTGGCCATCACATTTTTCAGAAAAACAAGATAGGCTGTATGTCTCATTTGTTTAAGCTGATAGAAGTGAGCTCCATAGGCATCTGATTTGACTAGCTGATGGATTATCTGCTGCTCCAGAGTCACATCTCCTCCTCCCAACACAGTTACTTTGAGGTTTTGGTTCCTTATGATTGCCTTGTTTTATTAGTTTGAGTTTTCTCTCCCTCTCCCAGAATTTGAAAAGAAATTTCCTGGAGGTTCTGTCCTGCTTCCCCAATTACAAAAACATTTCAGGAATAGATGGTTAGCAGAGCACTGTGGCAGGAGAGCTGAGTTCAGTTCAGTTCAATGTCAGAGCACTCTGTAGTTATGCAGAGCCCATCATAGGACTAGCTACAACCATGTGGAAAGTATGCCATCTACATTAGGCAGCACATAGTGCCACCTCTCTCTCTGCTTCTGACACCCCTCCCAGCTCACATGCCTGTACTGGTGCTTCTTCCTGCTCATTTTATGATTAAAAGTTCCAACTGTGAATCTGAATCTCAGTTCCCACCCCCACTCCCACCCCCCTTGTCTCTCTCTCTCCCTCTTCCCTTGAAAGAACAATTTTTGCTTGCTTTTGATCAATCAGTTATCAGGCTTTGACTATGTACTCAGCACTGTGCTAGGCACAAGTTAAAAAATGGAGAAGAATATTATAAAGATGCTTGATATAAAGCCGTATAGTATATTTGTTGTGGAACATATGAGCACTCACACAAGGAGACAGCACTGCAAAAGGAAAGGTAAATTGGAATGTCCTCAAGTCCCTTGGAGCTCTAGGCTGACTTTATTTCCATATAGAAAGACCAGGAATGAGGTTATATGGGTAGCAAAAGACAGTGATCTTACCCCCACCAATTAATAATAGCTAACATTAAAATGGTGCTTTAAGGCTTAGAAAGTACTTCATATGCATTCTCTCACTTGATTCTCAAAGCACCCTGACATAGATGCTGTTGTTATTCTCATTTTAGAGATTAAGAAACTGACTCCAGAGTGGTTAAACGATTTGTCCATGATCATACAATTACTGTGTTAAAAGTGGGATTCAGATCCGAGTCATCCAGCTTTCCAGTCCAGAGCTCTTTCAGTTTACTATATGTCACTTATTTTTGTAGCCCTCTCCCTTGCCCCAAGTGCCTAGCATTGCACTGGGAATAAAGTAAGCGTTGAATAAATGTTGGTTTATTGTTTGCAATTTCAAGTATTCGCACTGATTTTAGCCAAATATGGAAAAAATTAATCCAGATTAGAGGAGAAATTTGTCTCTTTAATAATAATAATATTTCATATAGTTACATAAATATATTTATATTACATATTTATATACTTTTATATAGCGCTTACTGAGTGCCAGGCATTGTACTAAGCACTTTACAATTATTATCTCATTGGATCCTCATAAAAACACTGGGAGATAGGTGCTATTATTATCCCTATCTTACAGATGAGGAAACTGAGGCAAACAGAGGTAACACAGCTAATAAGTATCTGAGGTCAGATCTGAACTCAGGTCTTCCAGGGCTGGCCTTCTATCCCCTGTTCCACCCAGCTGCCTCAAAAGATTGCATTGGGATTATGTTAAGTTTTTGAGGGGTAAATGTGAAGATTTTTGTAGGACATTTTTCAATTTCTGAACGATACAGACTTCGATTGTTGATTTTTTAAAATGCGTTTTGAATTATTAATTATTGTGTTCCCATTTCTGTGGCATTTGTGACTAATAAAGACACGGTGTCCTGGAATCTCACTCTACTAGATGAAAAATGTTCAATCAGGAGGGAGCATTTAGTCCTGTTACTCCTAGTAACCACTTATCCTACTGGTAAATGCTGGAAAATGGAGTGTGAATGAGAGGAGGAGGGAAGAAACTTGAGCAGAAGCACAGAAACCGTTTTCAGGAACTTCTGCTAAAGTGGAAGATATTCCACTTCATCGAGAAATTATTTAAGTTTCACGCAGCTTTCCCGAATGCGACAAACTGAACAGTATGTTCTGGCTGGGTGCTTGAACACCATATGGCAGCCACTACTTCAGCTATTTGGATGTGAGATTATGGGTGAGAGTGTGAGAGAAGTGGAATGGGTCGGTTTCTTTGTGTTATATTGGCCTTTCACAGTGAATATTGCAAAAAAAAAATGATTCTGTTATAAGAGTAGGGAGAAAAAGGACTGGTCCTGCTGTTTCCAATAAGCTAAGTACAGTGAGTGAAAGGTGGGTTTCTCAACAGCGTCTCTTGTGACTCCATGGCAAAGAGACCAACTGATTCGCTAATTCTTGAGCAGGTGAGAGGTCCCCTCTTCCAGACATGCATTAAGGGAACATGAATGTCCCTTTCAGATATTATACATTCAAAAGCACACACACGTAGAGGAAACATTGAATCAAGACTGAAAAACAGAAATGAGAACATTTCCTCTTGTTGCCATTGTGTTTAGTAGCCACAACGTGCAAAACCCACAGCCCTGATCTGTGTTAAATTTTGTAGCAACAAGCAGGGTTGCTCATTAACTGGGCTTACTGAAGTGTCACCTTCACACTTGAAATGCTGATAATTGCTAGTCTTCATTGGTGCTAATTTACTGATAACAGAGTTACAGATTTCTCTTTGTTCTTCTGTGATTCAGCATTAGCCAGTCCTCTCATAATATTAAGATTAGCCTGTCAATGTTGACTTTAGCCATTGTCTCTCTTTAATTCAGGTCTAGGTTATATGTTTTCCATGGGATATTTAAATACTTCAAAGAGCCGTGTCCACTAATACTTCACCTTAAAAATGGCTATTTTAGGGCTGCAGTGTAGATTGATAGGAAGTACTCTGGATGACAACTCAGAAAACCTGGGTTCTGACTCTAGCTCTGCCTTTTGTCCTACAACTTATTATTCCCCCTCTCTGAGCCTTAGTTTCCTCTTCTTTCGCTGAGAAAAGCGTACTTCCAATTCTGGCAATCCTGGGATGAGAGAATTTGGACTTTGTCTGTATCATGGAAATGCTGTTACAAATATATATTGATCACTTCTCACTTTTTATCTGTATGATTCCAAGTCAACAGATGAACTTATTAAAGGCTTTCGCAGAGTGAGAAGTTGAGCTATAAACATCTTGTATGCAACTACAGTCAAATGCCTTATTATTTTTAATTTATTGAATTCCACAAGAAACTGTCAGATTCTTCAGGAAAAAAAAAGATTCACTTTCTCAAGTACTGCTGGTCTGGGCATTCAAAGCAAAAGCATTTGAATATTCGACATGATGAGGTCATACAAACAAAAAAATACTTCCTAGGGGTCAGTGGATTGGAGAAGAATTTAGTGTTCATGAAAACCAAGTGGATATAGAGGCTACAAAGTGATAGCCCTTTATTTATCCTTCCTAAAGTTCTGGAAGACTCTGAACCTTCTTTCTACCTCATTCACCCCTGTCTTGGCAGCTCTGGTAGAAAAAAAGAAGAGTTGGACCTCTCTACATGACTTCAGCCCTTGGCATTTCCTTTGTTGTGAACAAGAAGTCATAGCCTTCTATTATAACCTTGCTTGTTAGGACAACAAGTGATATGAAAAGCTTCTAAGGATGTCCCAGAATAGCTCCCTGGATGTCACAGAATAGCTGGGCATGTCTGTGGATATGTGATGTACCTGATCCACCTGAACTAAAGAAGCTGGCATTGATGTCTACTATGCAACTCGCCTTATGGCTGGATTTCTGTGAGAGAAATGTGAGTAGAACACAGCCCAATCACAGCATCTTTTTACTGGAAGACAAGGCTGCTGCCTCCACCAGCCTTAGCATTCTTCTATCTCTGCAATTATCACTCTACTTGAAGGGACAGCGAGTCCCACTTTGGTCTCAAAGAGGTAGAAAGAAAAACATAGAGCAGTGCAATGTAGGGATTTTATACTGAGAATTCAACTGAAGTGATTTAGGAAATACTTTTTTTGGAGACAGTTGGGCTTAAGTGATTTGCCCAGGGTCACATAGCTAGTAAGTGTCTGAGGCAGGATTTGAACTCAGGTACTCCTCACTCCAAGGCTGGTGCTCTGTCCGCTATGCCACCTAGCTGCCCCTTAGGCAATATATTGTAAAACTGTTCTACTGCCCATTGGCCTCTTCTTCCAAGGCATAACTAATAATTTGGACACCCAGGACAAACAGCAAAAATACAGCTAGCCCAAGCAACAATAACAACAACAACAAACACCCTTGAGTTAATATTTTAAGACAAATTCGATTGGGGAACTAAAGAAGTAGCCCTAAGACATCATTAAGCCACCACTTGGGAGTGGGGGGCCCAGGATAAGCCTGGGCCATTGAGGAGCTCACCTGAGATATAGCAGCAGTAGGAGGAGAAAGTGTATCATCTCTTAGCTTCCTATTTTAAGTAAATATTCTTAATAACTAGGTAAAAGTTTAGTTATTCCTGCTAAAGACTAGCGAGTATTGTTATCCTCCTTTAAAGTTCTGCACTGTGAAGCAAAGTCCCAACTGCCTGATCCTAGTTATAGCTCTGCTCTTGATACTTTTTAGTGGATTCTTAATTTTATAAGAGAGGCTACTTCCACTGATTCAAATAATAGCCTCTTTGTGCAATTTCATTCTATACAATTGTTTTTATAATGTTTTCTTATCCACTGCAGAGGATCTATCCAATTATTGGAGGCCTTCCCTTTTGCTTTTTGATAATAACAATTGTAGCAATAGCTAGCATTTACATAGCACTTTAAGGTTTGCAAGGCACTGACCATCCTATGAGGTAGGTGCTATTGTTACTGTCCCCATTTTACAGATGAAGAAGCCTGAGGCAGAAAAAAGTGACTTGCCCAGAGCCACACAACTAGTAAACTTCTAAGATTATATTTAAACTAAAATCTTCCTGATTCCAGGCCTAGATCTCTATTGTGACATGATCTAGTCACAACAAAAATCCTGTCAGATGCTATCATCATCTCCTTTTTACAGATAAAGAAATCAAAGATGAGAGAAGTTCCTTGTCCAGTGAGTAAATGTCTAAAGCTAGATTTGAATTTTGGTCTTCCTGACTCCAATCTAGTGCTCTTCCCCACTCTATCACCTAGCAGCCTCAAATCATCCATATATCTTCTCTTACTCTTTCTTATTATCAACTGATCTACCTCTTTTCCTGAACATACCTTGATAGATGCTTTAACCCCACTGCTTAATGGAAAGTGTTCTTTTCCATGGCCTCTTGGCTTTTGGCAATTTTAGGTCTTTGAGGTATAGGTATTAAAGAATACACAACCCTATCTAGAGATTTTAGAATGATAGTATTCGCAACCACATAGCATGATCAGAAGAATATTGATGTTAAAAATATAAGATCTGAAGCTTTTGTAGAATCTTCTAATTCATGATCTATCAACCAGTATACAAGTTTTACTAAGTATCTATTAAGTATTTAACCTGTCTAAAGGAGTGATATAGAAAAAAATACTGAACATGATCCCTGCCCTCAAGGAATTTAGGTGGGGAGACAAGATTAATGCACATGAAGAAATGACATAAAACACTCTGTAATTAAATTCAAAATGCTATGATTCATTCTACAAGGGCTCTAAGAGAATGTATGCAGATAAGGTCAATAATGGCAAGAGGGAAAGACTTCTTGGAGGAGATGGGTTACAGAAGGTGAGTAGAATTTGGATAGGCACTCCAATCCATCCTCCACTTAGTTGTCAAACTGATCTTTCTAAAATGCATGTATGTTCCCTCCCTCCTTTTCTTTTCAATAAACTCCAGTGATTCACTATCACCTCCAAGATCAAACGTAAGCTCTCTTGTTTGACCTTTAACCCGGCCCTATTCTACTTTTCCATTCTTCTTACACATTACTCTCCTTGAGATATTCTGCAGTAACATTGGCCCCTTTCGTATTCTTCATCCTTCTCCCTACTGAGCATTTTCATCGATTGTCCCCCATGCCTGGAATACCCTGCTTCATCATCTCTACCTCTAATTTCCTTGGCTTCCTTCAAGTCTTATCTAAAGTCTCACCTTCCATCAGAAGCCTTTCCCAGTCATCTTTAACCTTAGTGCCTTCCTCTGAGATAATCCCCAATTTAGCCTGTATATATTTTGTTGTTCATAATTGTTTGTATGTTGTCATTCCTGTCAAATGGTGAGATCCCTGAGGATCACAGCAGGAACTGCTGACCTGACTTTTGCCTTTCTTTGTGTCCTTAGTCCTTAGCACACCTGACATATAGTAGGCACTTAATAAATGCTTGTTGACTGACTATATATTTTTAAAAATCAGAAATTAGTAATTTGTGTTGACTCCATGATTCTGACTTCAGAGGACACAGAATCAGGTTACAACAGGAACTTGCAAAGAGGACAGGTAGGTTTGATTGAAAGCAAAAACTTTTTAACAATTAGAGCTATCTGGAAATAGGATCGGCTTCCTTGGAGGACAGGTCTTGAGGCAAAGGGTGCGTGATCACTTGTTGGGTGTGTTGTAAAAGGAATACTTTTTTTTTTGTTTGTGGGAATGGATTGGTCCAGGGAGTGCTGTTATCCTTCTAACTCCCAAATTTTAAAATTTTTGATTGACATAAAAAATAAAGGTATATAGGTTATTGCATCATAACCATTGATATTATAGAAGCAAATTCTTTGGTAGATCCTAAGGTAGATCCATTTGGTAGATCTATTGGTTCTGAAGGAACCCCTTGTAGGAGGGACAGATGAAAAATTAGCTGCTTTTTAAAAAAATCCTTATTAACTCATTCTTGTGAACTAGGAGCCTGAAGGTGACAGTTCCTTTACTAAAGTCTTCAGTCCCCTGGGATCTCAGCTAAGCTCCCATCCCACTTAATGCAAATTTAATAAGACTTTAATATATGTTAAATAAATACAAGCTACTTGTCAGAAATGTGCTTACCGAGGATTAATTTATAGCTGCCACATTTCTGATCAAATGTTACTTGTAATTAACCTCTATAAATGTTTCTAAATAATCAGCTAATATTTGAATAGCTTAAATAACTGTCTTATTACTCCAGATCAGGAATTGGCATAAAATAACTATAAATTAGTAATGGCAAAATGGTAGTTATACATATCTGACAAGTTAAAAAAGTTTAGTTAATGTACAGCTGTTAAAGCTTTTTTTAAAAAAAGTAATTTAAATGTGTTTCAGAATTCAACAGGATTCATTTTAAACATAATTTTCATGAATATTTAGGAAATTTGAAGAAGTTGAAAATGTTTTCATGACAAATCTAGCAATGTCCTATCCAGGTTTGCCTCTTATAGCTTGTCATTTTTATTCAGGCTTAACCCTTGTCCTACGTGTCAGAGCAGGCTGAGTCATAGCCTAGAAAATGTGGATTCAAGTCCAGGCTTCCTTACCCATAACTCCTCTGAGCTTCAATTTTCTCACGGGCAAAATGGAGATGATACAACCTCTGTCTCGTGGTATTGTTCCAAGAAAAGTGCTTTGTAAATCTTGGAATGCTATATAAAGACCATAGCATTATTCTTTTTACATTGTAAAAATGTATTTCCTTTTTCCAATTTCAGTTAGATAGCACAGAGTTCATTTGAAGCTTTATCCTATCATGGAAAGAGCACTACATTTGAAGTCAGAGAGTTTGTTGTTGCTATTTAGTCATTTTTCAGTTGTGTCCTACTCTTTGTGACCCTTTTTGGGGTTTTCTTGGCAAAGACGCTAGAGGGGTTTGCCATTTCCTTCTCTAGCTCATTTTTCCAGATGAGGAAAATGAGGCAAACAGGATTAAGTGACTTGCCCAGAATCAAACAGTTCATAAGTGTCTGAGGCTGGATTTCAACTTAGGGTTTCCTGATTCCAGACCTAGCACTCTATCCACTGTACCACCTAGCTGCCTGGGAAGTCAGAAGACCTGAGTTCAAATTCTGTCTCTGCCACTTATTACTTACATGATTTTGAACAGGCTAATTCACTTCTGTGAGTCTCATTTTTCTCCCCTGTAAACAAAGGAGTTGGAGTGATGACCTCTAAGGCCCCTTTCTAGTTCCAAAAGTATGATTTTATGACCCAAGTCACTCAAACTCTCTGGGCCTCATTCTCTTCCTCTGTAAAATGCAGAGGACTGTGCTAGATGATCACCAAGATTGCTTCCTGTAGTAAAACTTTTGCTTCATGATAAGGAAAAAGTTTCTTCCTTTTCTGCTCCAGTCAGCATATATGAGAGCTTCCAATGGAAACTCTAGGTTGGACTTCAGTTTTTCTGCAAATACTATTTGTTTTTGCTGAGAGTGGTCGTTTTCCTTGGTTCCCCTTGGAGGTTTTCAGGAAATGAATATCCTCTGTTTCCTGCAAAGTCCTCTGGCTTGGACTTTGCCTTGACTCTTGACTCAAAAGGTTCCTTTCTTTGCCACCGTCATTCTGAACTCTTAATACTGACACCATTAGCTGGTTACTTGGTAAAAGATCTCTGTGTCAGTGTGTGTATGTGTGCCCATTCCCCACCCTCCCCATGTCCTTTTGTGGCAGCCTCCTTACACAGTGAGAACATTTTAACCTTTTCTTAATGATTGCCGGTTCCTTTCCTGCTGCTCATTAATCTATACTGGGCCAGCAGTGTGTGGGGTCACCTGGGGTGGTGTGTTCTTTTATCCATTATGTCTCTCGTCAGAGAAGTCCCCTACCCACAGAGATACTGAGAGGTGGGGAGTGGGGAGAGTATCTACCGTTTTCTACTTTTGAAGTCCCAATTTAAAAGTGATTTATTTATTTTGCAAGCGAGAGGTTCACAGCCGGGGGAAGTTATCTTCCTTTGTTAAGTTCTCTGAAACCCTGGCTGCGTGGCCGCATAAATCCAGGAATGGGGACTGCTTCTGAATAGTAACAATGATGATAGCAAATGTACTATAAGGGCAAGCATCATTTTCTCCTCAAAAAAAAAAAAAGGTCCATGAGAGCCAACATTGGACAAAACAAAATGCAAGAAATAAAGAAGTCAGAGTTCGGCCTCAAGATCACGCCCTAGGGGGTCTCACCCTGAGAAGGTGGGGGACATGACAACGAGAACACCTCTGGAGAGTCCATAACATTTTTCTGCTGAGCTGAAAGGGGATCATTAAAAGATCATTCCCTGTGTTGAGCATGGCGTAGTTCATAGAACAGCTGAATTGTTACCCTTTATTCTAAGGCCACCACACCAACTTCTGGTGAAGCCACTGATTCCATGTCTGGCATGGACTTCAAAGGTCACATCTTCAGGTTGGTCACAGACAAGAAACTAATTGTTCAGAGATGCCTGTTGGTCTGACACCTCTCACAGCAGATGAGCTCTGCTCCTCTTCCTGCTCCATCCCCATTAGGAATCTCTCGATCCCTCCTCCAACTCCTTTTCATCTCCAATCAATGCTCTAATTATCTCTGTTTAACTTTCACCTTGCAAAACAACACAGCGTGTTGTAGTGACAAGAACATATGACTTAGAGTCAAGAACCAGAATTCTAGGTCCGGCTCTGTCCCTTATTTCTGTCTGACTTTAGACGATCGTTCCTCATGCTGTCCTGCATCTTCCTCATCTATAAACAATGAGGGTGGGTTAAATTAAATGTCCTTTAAGAAAAAAACTTATGTGTACAGCTTTAGAGCATTTCATATACTGTAAGATTTATTGATGTATTGATTTGTTTTGCTGATTTTTCCTTTTTTTTAAAGTTATTTATTGTAAAGAGTGACCCTGGGAGGAAGGACATGAGCAGGAGGAGAAGGAGGAGGAAATTTAGGTTATGTAAAAGTGAAAGATGTCAGTAAAATTTATTTTAAACAAAGTAAAGGACTGTGAGGAAAAAATTGTAATAGGAATTCAGTTTCATATATGATTCTTTTTTCCTTGTATACTTAAATTATGTTCATTGTTGATTGTTAAATTCATAATAAAAAAGAAATAAAATATTAGAGCAAAACGAAACAGTTGTTCTAGGTGACCTTCAAGATCACTTCTAGGTCTAAAGTTCTATGAGTCTGGTTGTCAGCCCAGGATGGACATATACAATCCATCACACAATACTGAAGTGATTTTATTTGTCCCTATTCACTGATCCCAGAGCTTTGGAGTGAGGAAGACCTGGGTTCAAGCAGTGTAACCATGGGCAAGTCATATAACTTGTCAATGCCCTTAGACAACAATCCGTAAGTTACAACTTTATATGAACTTTTAACTGTCTTAAGTTATAGTTGGCTGGTTGTTATCCTTCATTCTCAAAGAGGACCAAAATGACATTACTATGCTAGAGTCGAGTTTCAGTGTGTCCGACTGTGGCTGATCAGACCAATACAAACTGCCACAGGTTGAGCACAAATAGTCCATGTGAACATTTGGGGTGGAAACTCTAAATTTGCACATCCTGCATTTCCTTTGAGCTGTTTCAATTCTGCTTTGTTCATAGAGCACAGCACCTTCTCTGATGTGGGCACGCCATGCTGAGTGGTCTTGTGCTAGTTATAACTTTTTGATGAATTACTGATCCACACCAGAAATTCCCTGGCCCAAGGAAACCACAGGTCCCGACCACAAAACTTTACTAATCCAACTGCGTATTCCAAGTGAGACCAGCTAGGTGGCACCATGCCTGGCAAGTGCCAGGCCTGAAGTCAGGAAGATTCAAGTTTCCTGAGTTCAAATCTGACCTCTGACACTTACTAGTTGTGTGACCCCAGACAAGTCACTTAACCTTGTCTATGGCAGTTCCTCATCCATAAAATGAGCTGGAGAAGGAAATGGCAAATTACTCCAGTATCTTTGCCAAGAAAACCCCAAATGGGGTCAAGAAGAGTTAGACATGACTGAAAAGATGGAACAGCAACATTCCAAGTGAGGATGATGCTTTGGAGTCACTGATGAATGGTTAACAATACCCAACATTGGTGTTCCTATAACGCCATAAGATTTACAAAAACTGTCTTCAGGAGAAGGAAATTCCTTGGCTTGTAACACAAGTGGCCCCAGGGGACAACACCAAAGATCCTTGTAGATGGTGCTAATACTTTGTACTCTATGCATGTAAGACAAGCTTCCCCTTTTGCTGACTAGTTAGCAGCTTTTGGCTTTGGTGCCATGGATTCAGGGTTTTAATTCTGGAGCCTGCCTGTCATGCAGTGTTTTCCTCTTGGAAACCCCAAGGACTTGGACCATTATGCTTTGTTAGAAAATTCACAGCCTGACAGAAAGAGCCAACCCTGCTTCTGTATGCTCCAAATGATGCTTCCAAAACCCAGATTCCGTTTGTTCCACAGCATTATTAATTAACTGTTTGCAGCTGAACTAGAGCAGCCTACTCAACAGCTATCCATCCTACTCCCCATACATCTTCATTATAGGGAGCTTAAAGAAATGACTCTTTAATTTTCACCCCCTATCTTGTAGGCTCTGGTTTTCTTTTGACACTACCTTATCATGAGTTTCTCCACTTGGATGCAGATCTCAGTTTTCATTCTATAGCAGAAAAGCCTCATGTTCCCCTGAGGTTGTAGCCTGGGTGCCAGCCAGTGGGTCATTAATCATTAGGGCAATATTGGTTCTGGGTTGCCCACTCTACCTTTAATTTGTCATCTGCCTTTGCTCATAGAGTCTTACTCATTTGGATACATTACATTGCTTAAAAGGAAAAGTCTAGAAAGTGAGTGCAGAGCTGGGCTTCATGCATTCAGTGAAGCTGGGATATTTATTGCTGTCCCAATGTGAGAAGAAAAGAGAGAGACAGGTAGTGAAGGCCAAGGCCATTCCTTGGTAAATTAGGAAATACAGATGACAGACACCTTGGAAATGCTATCATATTCTCATTTCCATTACTGTACTGGAAAGAATGCTGATTTCAAATCTTGTCTCCAACAAATACTATCAGCATAGTCTTGGGCAAATTACTTAACTTTTCTGTACCTCGGTTTTCCTTAACTATAAAATGAGATGGTTAGACTAAGTGACATCTGAGGTCACTTCAGTTCCATCTGTGATTCTATGTGATTCTATTATATGTGAGCCATCTCTGTTCTAGGAACTGGCCTGTGCATAGTTAAATCTTGTTTTATAGTATCTTCTAGAAACACAGTTATGATTACTAGTTCTGTGATTTCATGGGTGTGGATACTCTTTCTACTGAAATAGATTATAATTCCTCCAAGCCATAGCACAGAATTCCAGGAGTTGCTATGGTTGAAAAAAATGGTTACTTAGAGGAAAATAATATGGTGAGGAACTTCTGGGGGAGCATAACAACAATGCTACTTGCAACTGCTGTGGGGATGTAAGGCCATTAACACCAGTACACAGGAGGGCTGCTAGCACAAGTTCTTTGATCTGCTTTTCTGAGGAAAGCAACTTTAAGGGGTTTACAATCTCACTTTAACTAAACATACATTTATCATTCACTTAGTTCAGGGGGAAAAGTCAGCTCCCTGAATTTTAGAGAAAACACAAACAAAATTACAAGCAGAAATTATGTAAACAGAGTAAATAACACAAATCAGCAGACAGGGCTTCTAACTGTCCGTCCATAGCAATACATACATAGTTACCCAAGAGACAAGCACCAACATCTGGGTTTTCAAAGCCAGGGGAGCTCCTTAAAGGCTCCCCAGACTCTCATCTGGCCAAATCACACAAATACTCTTCCAATGAGTGAGCCTCCTAAAGCAAAATGCTAACCTTAGAGTATATATACTGTTTCCAATCAAGGACTCTTGATTCAATCAAAGACTCTTGATTCAAACAAAGCCAAGACTCAGTCAAAGGCATTTGATTGCTGTAGTGCTGAGAAGCACTCCAAAAGAAAAAAAAACAGTAAAAAGCCCCACTTTGCTTGCCATTACAGGGAGGCAGCAGGGCCAGTTGGATAGGGCACTGGACTTGAACCCAGGAAGATCTGGCTTGAAATTGTGCATCAGATACTTACTAGCTATGTGACTTTGGGAAAGTCATTTAACTTCTCATTACCTTGGTTTCCTCATTTGTAAAATGAGGGTGCTATCTGTGATGGGTATCTATCTATTCCCTTCTATCTTCAAAACCATGATCCTGTTCTTCATTCTTAACTTGGCTGGTACATAACAATGGTGATAGTGATCATGATAGCTTGCATTTATGTAGATCTTTAAAGTTTCCAAAGGATTTTACAAATATTCTCTCGTTTAATATTCACAACAACCCTGGGAGGCAGGTGCTATTATACCTATTTCACAGAGGCAAGAGAAGTAGCAGAGGTTCAGTGACTTGTCCAGGGACACCAAGCTGGTAAGTATCTGAGATAAATTTCTCAGTTCTTTCCTGATTCCAGGTCCAACACCCTCTCTACAACTCTGCCTAGCAATCAGTCACCCAACATGCATTTATTAAGTCCTTACTATGTAGTAGTATGCTAAAAATTGAGCATACAAAGAAAAGCAAAACCACAAAAACAGTTCATATCTTCAAGAAGCTACATACTACTGAGAGAGACCACATGTAAATAAATAGACATATGCAAAATACATAGAGAGTAAAAGGAAAATAACCCTAAATGGAGAGGTCATTTAATGCCTGGGGTCCTGGCAAGACCACCTGTAGAAGGTGTTATTTGATCTAAGGTTTGAAAGAAATTAAGAAGTTGTACCTGAAAGAGTATTTCAGGCAGGAAGGACAACCAATCCAAAGGCGTAAAGATGGGAGACGGATGGTTTGTACAGAGCAGGAAGTGGGCCAATATTGTTGGACTAGAGCACAGAGAATCATAAAGAATGAGATGTCTATAAAAGCTCTGAAGAGTCTTATATGTCAAACAGAAGACTCGATATTTGATCTTGAAGGTAATGAGAATCCATTAGAGTTTATTGAGCCAGGGAAATGACATGGTTAGACCTACATTAAAATTTCTTTGGGAAAGGGTGAGAGGGTGGTGTTGGTATGCATATATTGGGAAATTGCATGACAGAGATAATAATAAAGTTATTAGTTGTTATTAATTACAGATAGCTAAGTGGTACAGTCAGTTGAGGCACTGGACTTAGAGTCAGGGAGATTTATGTTCAAATCATGCCTCAGATACTAACTAGCTGTGTGACCATGGGCAATTCACTTAACCTCTCTATGCCTCAATTTCCTTATCTATAAAGTGGGGGAAATTATAGCACCTACCTTACAGGGGTTTTGTTTTACAGTATCCAACCCTTTCAGGATTGTTTTGATGATCAAGTGAATTAACATTCGTAAATACTTTGTAAACCTTAAAGCACTATGTAACTGCGAGCTATTATTATGTTTTAAGAAAATAACTTCACTGTGCTGGCCAGTTACATAGCCTTTAGAACCCCAGGTTCTCTTCCATTATGAAAAACTAGGGCTTTAGTGTAGGTATCATCATGACAATAATTATACTATTATTGTTAATAACTGCTATCATTAATCTGTTTCTTGAACTGCATATGTATTTAAATGCTGAGCACAAATGGTTTGGATATGCCTGTGGGTATCCCTATACTCTTCCCTGGGCAAGATCATTAGGGCCTGGGAGAGATAACTTTATGCCCAAGAAGAAAATCCTGGGAAATGCATATATGTCCATGATGCAAAGGGTTAGGGACAACATTCCTTTCTAAGGTATAGGGATAGGATTCCTTCTCTATGATATTCCTTTGAAAGGAAACTCAATTCAGGGAAGAGGGAAGTAAAAAGAAAACTTCCTTGCTGAAGAAGGGGACAATGAATCTGTATTTTTACTCTTCATCTGAGCTAATCAGCCACAACAGCTTCAGGACAGATACAAACAATGTAGTGGTGGCAGCAACTCAAAAGTCGAGAATTGGAATTTATCAAGAAGCATGGCATGTCAGAAACAACGGAAAGAGAGAAGCTCATAAAACCATACAGTGCAAGAATTTGCTGTTGGAAGGAGGGGGTGGGTGTGGGGGTGATGATTGCCTGGGGGGAAACATATAAGAAACCTGTAACCTCCCTTACTGTGGTTTGATAGTTTCACTGTTGTGGTCTAGCACAGATTTGTTGTAATCTTCCTACTTTCCACCTTTAAGGAACAATAGATTTTTCTCCCTGTCCCCATTTTTGCATAGTATCCACAGATCATTTAATGTTTATTGTTTGCCTTCATATTTGACTTAGATTTCAACTTTTCACATTTTAACTACATATATAAACAAGAAAAAAAGAGTATCTTTTAAGGTTGCATTTAGTAATTATAATATAACACAGTATGGTATGTTTCCTTTGGTGTAATAGATAGAAAGTTTATAGAGATTTCTTCTTTGCTTCCCTTCATTTCTTCAATTACACGAGCTCCCTCTCTCCCTCTTCCTTTTCCCCTCCACATTCTTTCTAACCCCCCAACTAATTCATTAATTAGCTGGTATTCTTGTTTATTTAATGAACTGTGTGACAATCTCAGCTGGTGCCTGTGTATTTATGATATGTTGTGAAGTCCTCTCATTGTGCCCCAGAACAGATTTCCAGCTTGTTATGGGATGTTATTTAGTTGACAAACAGCAACATTTTTGTGGAGTAAAAAAAAAAAACTAAAATAGCAAATGGATACTCATTGATGGGGGAATGACTGACCCAATTGTAGCATAGGAATACAATGGGATAGTATTCTATTATCAGAAATAATGAATATGAGGAATTCAGAGAAGCATGTGAAGATGTGTATGAACTGATACAGGGGGAAGTAAGGTGGGAGGCAGAATTTATACTGATGTCAATAATATACATAAAAGAAAAAAAACAGAAAAAGTAGCTATACTCAGATTAACTGCACTGGCTAATTTTTGTCACAGATAATAGATGATGGCCCATCTCCCTCTTCTCCATAGAGAAGGAGAGGGGATAGGAGGAGGACTATCACAACAAAAGTTGAATATGCTCTGTCATATGTGGTCTTCTTTTGTTGGACAATTGTACATGACTGTTTTTCTTTTTTACATGAAAGGTTAAGTAGGGATAGGACATATTGGGAAATTTCTATAGTATAAAATACTTAAAACATTGATAAAACTTTTTAAAAGAATATACCCAGCAAAAGATTAGAGCTAAACTAGGGGTCCTTAACCTTTTTAATGTAATAGACCCTTTTGGCAAAACCTATAGATGCCTTCTCAGAATACTGTTTTTAAATGCATAAAATAAAATTAAAAACACAGAGAATCATAAAGAAACCAATTATATTGAAATGCAGTTATTAAAATATTATTTTTTAAAAGTCCACAGACACCAGGTTAAGAACCCCTAAATACCAATTTCTGGGGCAACTATACTTGAAATTTAAGTTTAGCTTCTGTTCTCAAATAAAACCTTTTACTATTTACAAACACAAAGCTTTAATTTGGTCACAAGTAAAGGCAGATTTAGCAAGAGTATTATAAATACACAATCATCTGTTTTTAACTAGTTATACAACTATGTTGACCTATCTCAGAGGTTTTTTTTTTCTTTTAAACTGCATGAGGACCATGAGGTTGAGATATTTTGTGGTCAAACTGACTGACAAACAAGTCAAGAAATGTAAACCCAAGGCTGAATGATTCCAGGGGATCCACAGGTACATAAACCTACCTTTTGACTAAAATCAGAGTGGCCTAGGGGGAATCTTAAGATAAAGTTTTCCTGGCTGAATGACCACTTGTTAGGAAATTTCCCAGAGGTTATTGTCTGGGTACAGTTTGGACCAGATAACTTCTAAAGTATCTTTCAGCTCTGAGATCCTGTGATCTGTGAGCAGACTATTGAACTATTAATGAAAAAGCCTTTGGGGGAAAAAAAGAGAAAAAACCCTTAACATAAAAAAAATTTGAGTTTTAATGTATAAATTCATGTTGGCCATGAGTTCGTACAATATTTGAAGAAGGAAAATATTGTCAAGACATATAAAAATAAGAAAACTGGATCAAAGATATTTCAAGGCTCATTTGGAATTTTATCCCCTGTCTCAGAGAAATAGCTCAAAGGTAGGAGAGATAATTTTATTGCAAATGGATAAATTGTTGTTTCAAGAAGAGGATCTTCTTCCAGGAAGTTGTCAAACTTGTCAATTATACTTGCCAACAAAGAAGCCTAGTTGATGTGTCCTACAAATGGATTTGTTTTTTCACAAATAATAAGATAGAAAACAGAAAAGAAGTTGAGGTAATTTATTTTAAAAAGTGAAAACAATCGCTTATAGTGTTCAGTCAGCCTCTGGGGTAGTTTGAGTGTGTTTCATGATCCAGTGCTGAGAAATAAGAAAAAAAGACAGTAAGAGTTCCCTACAGGGTCTCTGATATTGCAAAAGTCAGTCAGTCAACTAGCATTTATTAAGTACTTACCATGTACCAGGCATTGTACTAAGCTCTGGGGACACAAAGAAAAGCAAAAAAAAAAATCTCTGATCTCAAGAAGCTTACCAGTTAATAGGGAGCCAACATGCAAATAACATGTACAAACAAGGTATATGTAGGATAAACTGGTAGTAATATTGGAGGGAAAGTATTGATATTAAGGTGGGCTGGGAAAGGCTTCTTGCAGAAGGTGGAACTTTAGCTAAGGCTTGAAGGAAGCCAGGGATGTTTGGAGTGTGAGAAGAAAATGGAGAGCATTCTGGCAGTGGGAACAGGCAGTGAAAATGCTTAGTCAAAAGATGGAGTATTATATGAGAGGAACAGCAAGGAAGCCAGTGTCACTAGATTGCAGAGTACATAGAGGGGAGTGGATCCCAAAGATAGAAAAGTTGGAAGGGGCCAGATTATGAAAGACTTTAAAAGTAAAAAACAATAAAATTATATTTGAACCTGGAAGTAATAGAGAGCCACTGGAGTTTGTTGAATAGGAGGGTGACATAGTCAGACTTATCTGTTAGAAAGGTCAGTTTGATAGTTGAGTGGAGGATGGACTGGAGTGGAGTGGAGAAAGACTTGATTCAGGCAAACTGACCAAAAAGGCTATTGTCATAGACCATACACGAAACAATGAGGGTGTAACAGCAAGCATCCTAGCATACTCAGGATGTCCTGCTAGCACAGGTTCTTTAATCTGCTTTTCTAGGAAAGACTGCTCAAAAGGGAGTTAACAATTGTACTTTTAATTACATTCATTAGTTCAGGGGAAGGGTCAACATCCTGAATGTCAAAGAAAATACAAGCAGAGAAATACAAAGAAAATATAAGCAGAGAGATTAGCTCAAAGACCAACAGATAGGGCTCTTAACTGCCTGAAACAAAGCAATATTGCTATATACTTTACATATGCTACTGGATCTAGAGAGTCTTTACATTTGAGCATTTGGGGGGTCTGAACATACAGCTACTCAGAGTCTCAACCAGGGAATCACGAGGTCCTTCTCATAATCGAACCCCCAAAGCAAAATACCAACTCAGAGCATGTATACCCTTCTCAGAGCCAGAAGGCATCACAACCCTCATGACTCAGTGCCTAATTAACTTACTACCAAAAGGTGTGAAAGCCTTCCTACAAGCAAGCCTCCCCTAAGCAAGTTCCTCCCCCAATGGGCTCTGTGACTCAGGATATATCACAGCTGTGAGCTGGGCCAGAGATCAAAGTAGGTCACATAGGCCTATTAATTGACAGGGAAGCTCTCACTATTCTATTAACATTATAGAGGGCTTGTATCAGAGTGGTGGTTGTGTCAGAGGAAAGAAAAGGATGTGTGGAAGAGATGTTATGAAGGTAGAAATGACTAGACTTGACAACCGATTGGATTTAGAGAGGAGTGATAATAGGGAAGGAGGAGGTAAGGATGACACCTAGGTTGTGAGTCTGGGTGACCAGGAGGATGATGACATACTCCACAGTTACAAGGAATTTAGGGAAAATGGAGGGTTTGGGGAGAAGAAATAATTTCAACTTTGGATATGTCTTAAATCTATGAGATATCCAGTTTGAGATGTCTATTAGTATCCTAAAGTAGTAGGTTTGGAATTAGAGGGCCTAGGTTCAAACTATGGCTCTGACTCTTACTATCTGTATGATTTTGGTTAAGTCACTTTACTTCTCTGTGCCTCAGTTTCCTGAACTATAAAATAAAGCTGGACTTGATATCAATGGTCTCTCTCATCTCTAAACCTTTGATCTTTTTATTATAATTTATTTGTACTATATACTTAAATAACAATATATAAACCAATACTTATATAACACATATACGTTTGCTATGAAGTGATATTATGAGATAGTTGCTATCCCCTATTTTTTGATTACTCCTCTCACGAAATGAGGCATACATTAACTGGCAGTTTTAGATTACTTTAAAGTTTACAAAATGCTTTGTCTTTATTATTTTGCTTGAGCTTAACAACACTCCTGTGAGACAAATACTATAGGTATTAATATCCCCATTTTACACATGAGGAAACTGAGGCTTAGAAAGATTATTTGGCTTTCCCGGGATCACACAAATATTAAGTGTCAGAGGCAGGATTTGAATTCAAGTGTTCCTGAGTTCAAGGCCAACTCTCTATCTACAATACCATACTATTTCACTTGGTAGTACAAATACTGTTTTCCCCTACCTAAGAGATAATGAAAATTAAGACTCAGTTTAAGTGATTGAACAAAAATAGATAGATGAATGAATAAATACATTGTTAAGCACTTACTATGGGGAAAGCACTGTGCTAACAAGTGAAAATGCAAATGGGAAAGTTAAGGAAGACTAGCATCTCTGGTGTGAGGGCTTGCCAAGCCCTTCTCAGGGCTGCTCCTCCACCTTTGGTGTCTACCTGGCACTCAACTCTCACCTGTGGCTTCATGAAGCTGTAGCATTCACAATGGCCACACCCCAATGAACCATTTCACCCAGATGGACTAACCAGGTTGAGGGTAACCAATGGGCCTCAAACCAATCAGAGATTTGGAGGAGGGGGATTATCTACCCCAAGCATGTCAAGACTTCTCCAGGTAGAATGGGCGGATGAGAACAATTTGTTCCAACAGTCATGAATGGGGCTGAAGCAGGCACTACAGAGTGCTTAGAGCTTGGTCAGACATTGAAGATGCCAAGGTCATGCCCTAAATCCTGGGCCATCATCACAGTCATCCTTACTTTGGTCCTACCACTGGACTTCAATGACTTGGGAAGAGAGAGTAAGGCTGATGACTTTGTGCAGCTCTATGCCTCACTTAAATCCAATTCATGCATAAATCAAGCCATCACTCCATGATGTCGTTGGTCCTCTTCAGAAATGAAGGACAAACAACAACAACAAAGAGGAGACACAACAGATAGAGTGCTGGACTGGGAAGCAGGAAGACCTAAATTTGAATCCTGTTTCAGACATTTCTTAGCTATGTGGTTCTGTTGGCCTCAGTTTCCCAAATTGCAAAGTGGTTATAATGATAGCGTTTAATTCACAGAGTTGTTGTGAGGACTAGGTGAAATAATATATGTAAAGCACATTGAAATCTTAAAGCACTAGAGAAATGCTATCATCATCTTCATCATCATTTTTGTTAAAAGAAGGAAATAAAATATGTAGGAGGTTTTGGCTGCAAGTCAAATGGAAAGATCCAGTAGGCCTTTGGATGTGACAGCAAAACAAATGGCAATTGTATCTTCTTTATGTCATTTCCATTAATAAAAATCATATTGGTCTCTGCTCTTGAATCATTCAACAGTACAAAAGTACAAAAAAGGGAATGTATAGTTGATCCTAGAGGGATCAGAAACAAAGGGAGCTTGCTGGACAAAGAAGTGGCACGGTCAGTGCTTTAGAAAAATCACTTCAGCCATTAGGTGAAGGATGAATTGGAGAAAGAAGAAACTTTGGACAGTTTGGACAAGTGTCATATTCTGGATGAGACACGATGAGGGCCTGAACTAGATGGGTGGCCATGTAAGTGGATGGAATGAGATAGAGGTGAGAAATGGAGTGAATCAACAATAGTTGGCAACTAAATAAATGTAGAATTAAGGAAAGTGAAGAGTCATAAATGACTCTTAGATTGTGAACCAGGATGCCAGAAATAGGGAAATTGGAAGAAGGGTAGATTATGTGGAAAATATAATCAGTTCTATTTTAGAGATGTTGAGTTTACCTTTACGACATTCAATCCAGCATGCCCAATAAGCAGTAGTCAATGTCGCATTGGAGTTCAAGAGAAAGACTCAGGCTGCATATATTAATCTAGATATGGATCCTAGATAAATCAAAAGAGGTATCATAATAAGGATAAAAATAAGAATTCTTCTCATTTCCACAACTCATTGAGACGTACAGATTATTTTCCTTACAACAATCCCTGAGAATAGATGCTACAAAGAATCATATCTTTGTTTTTATCTTTGTTTGTATTCCCAGCACTTAGCATAATGCCTCGCACATAGCTGATGTTTAATAAATGCTAGTTGACTGATTATTACCATTTTACAGATGAAGAAACTAAGGCTCAGAGTAGTTAATTGACTTGTATTTGGTCACACAGCTAGTAAGAGTGCCCATCTGCAAAACCAATTGTCCTGACTCAAAGTCCACTTTTTCTTGTACTATACTA
The DNA here is from genome assembly GCA_028646595.1 of Phalanger gymnotis. Classification (NCBI taxonomy): domain Eukaryota; kingdom Metazoa; phylum Chordata; class Mammalia; order Diprotodontia; family Phalangeridae; genus Phalanger; species Phalanger gymnotis. The sequence continues at coordinate 139,679,771 of CM053625.1, read as the reverse complement.
TAAGAAGGAGGTAGTATGAAACATGTTTTTTAAATCCATTCTGGAATCATGTCATCTTTTTTTTCATAGTGACCCAATACTGCTGATTCATTTAACTTCTGGTCAACTCTAAATCCCTAGTTGTTCTCTATTTTAATCACTTAATCAATAAGTATTTATTAAGTGCCTCCAATGTGTCAGGCACTGTGCTAGGTGTTAGCAATACAAGTACAAAGAATGAAATGATCCCTGATCACATGAAGGTGATGTTCTAATGTGAGGCAGTATGTGCAGGTATAAGTATATACAGAATAAATGAATACAGATTAGTTAGATACAAGGTAGTTTGAGAGGGAAGGTAAGTAGATGGAACATCAGCAGGCAGGAGGATCTACACAAAGACATCATGTAGAAGGTGATGCTTGGATTGCATCTTGAAGGGAAAGAAAGGTTTTATCATACAAGCAGTACAGCAGTCAGCAAGCATTTATTAAGCACTTACTATGTGCCAGGATTTATACAGAAGTGAGTGTAGTAGGAAGGCCGAATTTATAATCTCAAGTATAATCATGTATATGTTTGAATGGTTCAAAATCGCAAGGTATGAGAGATTCTCTAAGGAGAAAACAACAAGAAATTTATTTAGGCCCCACTGCAGCAGAACTGTGAACCAGCCTCCCCATTCCGACATCTTGACAAAAAGACTCCAGGCCCAGAAAGCCCACCTCACAAGAGTAACCAGGAGGCCACAGTAAAACAAGATAGTATTTAGCCAAATCATTTTTACTGGCCTCACGTTCCTGCTCTCACTCGGGTAAGCCCTGCTTCTGCAGCTTCCTGCCTCTGCAGCTTCCTGCTGCCACAGCTTCCGCTTCCGCTGAAGTTGTCTCCTGGCTCCCCCTCCTCGCAGCAGAGCTT